>BPTQ01000006.1:196389770-196478971 GCA_019973895.1 Chrysanthemum seticuspe | reverse complement strand
CAAGTACCATACTTTACCTATATTTTCTCCATGATCGAGACCTCTATGATGAAAACTTAAATGCTAAAACTTTGAGATAATGATACAAGCTTCCCAAAACCGTTGAGTTTGTTTCCTAACACTCAATGTGCACCATTTTACGACTAGCTTTTCAAGGACGTTTAGTCACTTTCATGAAATTGTCAAATGACATTATTTTACGACGAAAAGTTATAATTTCATAATAAATCACTATATGACTATCGTAGGATATCGTTTCAACGTATATACTTGAAAAGTATTTTATAACATGACGAGATGCCATAAACATATATTACGACGATAAATTCTATTTTCAAAATGTACAAGTGGTATAGATTACATGTGGATTTGCATGCACGACATTGTTTCATGACTTATATTAGATCATATCATTCATCATAGGTCGCGGTTAGAGAGTTGCATCTCATTTCTGTGCATCCACTGTGTCATCGTAACTATTGCACAGGTGAGTTTCATAGCCCCTACTTTTATACATTTTGAAATTACTTTTGGGGGAGATACATGCTCAAACACTTTATTTATACTTTCACAAGTACTCTAAACTTTTAAGGATTACCGTGAGTTCATACCCCGCTTTTACTCGTTTAAATTCTTACAAACTCTTTGGGGGAGATACATGCTTAAATACTTGTTTTTACTCTTGCGAATACTCAAACCATTTATATAATTGTGTTACACTATACTTCTTATACTCTTTGGACATTATGTGTGGTTTATTGCGATATGTGCCTTAATGTGCTAAACATGTTTTCAATTATGCCTCAACATACATACATTAGCAACTGGTTAACTCCTGCGGGAGCCGGCGGAGAGGTATTGATAGTACTATCGGGCTGACGCCCCCACCCTTGTGTCCCTGATGACTTGACCTGGGGTGAATATAATCCGTTATTCAATGAGACACAACAAACAATGTAGACTTGTCAAGAGGTTCAGTTGGCTGTGATTCTTTGGATTAAGTACTCGTGTATATCGTATGCACATATGTCCTACTTACAAACAAGATTGACAATTCCATATTTTGGTAATGGGTTGTAAACACACAGGTTGCAAGTTTTATATGGGCGGAACTTGGAACTGAGTGGATTTACAATGCCTTTGCTGCATAAACGATTTTGAAAGGCTTTACATTTCAACACAAACTCTATGAACTCACTCAACCTTTGTGTTGACACTTTTTAGCATGTTTTATCTCAGGTATCTAAGGCATTCACTTCATGGCATGCATATGGATATATCATAGAGTCGTGGTGACGACGCGTCACACATGGGATTTATGCACTTTAAAACATCGTTTGGCTTGTATCAAACTTATATCCTCACAAATTGATTTTTTTTATTTGGGACCTATACTTTGTAAACTCTGATTGTTTTAATAAATCAAACGATGTGTTTTCCAAACGACACTTTAGGTCGTTCGATATAACTGTAACTTTGATGCTATGACAGTCCTCCCCAAGGTATTCCATTCCGCTGCAAAACAGGTAATTTGGGGGTGTGACAGATTGGTATCAGAGCATCGGTTATAGAGAACTAGGTTGCATCATTGACCCTAGACTATAACTACATCATCATAGCATCTCATCATATCATTATAAGTGCATACTCATTATACATGCGGGTTCATGACTCAACACCAAACATCATATGAGTCGATTAGTCCAAGCATTGCATAGTTACTCCTAAATTATACATAGCCTGATCACCTATGTCTAATTCAGGAAGAATCATTCAATGAAGGGAGTAGTAGTCTCATATGTGTAAGCAATTCCGTAATCGAGCCAAATTTTCAAAAGATTTTTCTTCAAACCAGTTGTTTCCAGTTTGATCCGAGTGACAGTTCTTGTTTGATGAGTTGCAAAGATCAAGCTAGAAACAAGTTGTTCCCTAAATCGATTTAGCCTAATATCATGACAGTTCTTGTTTGATGAGTTGTGAGATTAAGTAAAAATCGGTTACCTAAAAGTCTTTTGAAAATTTAGCTCGAGAATGGGAAAGCTTGCCTCACCAAACCTAAACCATAATAGAGCATGTTTTTAGGATGGGAAATGGTCACATTAGCACGAGAACGTACCTAGTTGGACGAGGAACCCATATGCATGAGCATTGACATAATCATTTAGACCATACACGAGCATGAATTTTTAGAACCCTTGTCGAGGATCGGACTATAGTTATCATTAATTGAATCACGAGGACGTGATTCCTCTGACATGGGAAGAATGTCACAATTCTCAATTTTCGGTCATTTCTCAAATTACTATTCATTCCTGGAGAAAAATTTATATTTCATTAAACGTTTATTTTCCTATTAAATAAACGATATCGCGTAACTATTTATTTTGAAAATTTGATCCGACACTTTCAAAAATTATTCCGATATATTTTTATACTCATATTAAGATTATAAAAATAATATTATGAGTTTACCCGGTGTTTTAAATTATTTCGTATATAAATTGTTATGTTTATAAAATTACAACGGTTTTAGAAAATTCAACTCAATAAATATTTATTCACTCAATACTTGTGAGAAATGCATTTTTATGATTTTTATGACATTGATATATTTTATTTTGTTCCGTTAAAATTTATTTTTAGCTAACGCTACCCTAAATGCTTAAATAAATACACAAGTTACTAATAATTCTTAATTAACTACACATTTACTCAACATTAAAACACTTGATTATTATTAAATGCATCTAGTCTTATATTTTTTATATATGTCGACCAAGCAAAGATGAGTCACAACATTTGCAAATTAAATATCTACCTACATACACATATATTGTTTTATATTTGCAACTTAACACATACATACTAAAATATCCAAAGTGTAAAAAGCAAAGTATCTTCTTCCTCTCTTCTCCCTAGAACCGGCCACCATAAAAATTCAAGAAGGAGATCATCAAAAATTTTCAAGTCAAGTTCTATACACTCTAGACACACTCTTGATTAAGGTTGTGAGATAAAAACCTTGGGTGTTTAGGATTAAACCTTTGTTCATTAACCTCATCATGTCACTAGTAAGCATCTCATATTCATGTTCATATTTCATATCTATTTTATGTTCATTTCATCATATATAAGAAAAACATGCAAGTCATATTGATGTTTATACCACTTTTTAATGTTTTCAAGTGTTATATATATATATATATTATCAACCTATAATTACTCCTTGAAACATATCACTTTTGGTGATGTCTAGGAACCCATGACACCCTAATAAGGTGTATGGTAGGATTATAATAGCTTCGGAGTTGTTTTGAATTGGTTAGAATAGGTTTGGCGCGAGAAAAACTCATTTCGACAAGTTTAACTAAGGGTCTGTCCTTATTTTTGAAATCTGGAAATTTTGACAGTTGATAATAATATTTGGGCTAGATATTCAGAAAATACCCTTTAAAACGAAAACTTGGCCGCTTGAACGGGTTAAAACGGAGTTATAACGAAGAAGTTATGCTATTTTTAAGTTTAACGACGAAAACTATTTGTTTCAGAAAATTCAGCATGTAATCTCGACTTTTTACGAGTAAAAAATGAGTCTTAAGCGTTATAAAATGTGTCGACTTATCAAAAATATATTAGTATATATTATCACGATTCCGAGGACATATGAAACGTAGAAAACGGACTTGTAACGATTAAATTACACGCGATTTAACAAAGTTGCCGTAACTTTATTATATAAGAAAAACTAATATATTTCTATTAGACAAATATTACGGCCACGAAGGACCATGTTGAGGGTCGTTTTTAACATCGATGGAGTACTTTTTATAACATGATGTCTCCTAGTAAAAGTAAGTTCGCCTAGCATATTTTCCAAAATGTCCAACCGTTAGTCAAGCGGTGTTGTAACGAGTAAAATACGGTCACTTAAACTTTGCCGAAAACCACCCTTAAACAATATTTTGGATACAAGTACCATACTTTACCTATATTTTCTCCATGATCGAGACCTCTATGATGAAAACTTAAATGCTAAAACTCTGAGATAATGATACAAGCTTCCCAAAACCGTTGAGTTTGTTTCCTAACACTCAATGTGCACCATTTTACGGCTAGCTTTTCAAGGACGTTTAGTCACTTTCATGAAATTGTCAAATGACATTATTTTACGACGAAAAGTTATAATTTCATAATAAATCACTATATGACTATCGTAGGATATCGTTTCAACGTATATACTTGTAAAGTATTTTATAACATGACGAGATGCCATAAACATATATTTCGACGATAAATTATATTTTCAAAATGTACAAGTGGTATAGATTACATGTGGATTTGCATGCATGACATTGTTTCATGACTTATATTAGATCATATCATTCATCATAGGTCGCGGTTAGAGAGTTGCATCTCATTTCTGTGCATCCACTGTGTCATCGTAACTATTGCACATGTGAGTTTCATAGCCCCTACTTTTATACATTTTGAAATTACTTTTGGGGGAGATACATGCTCAAACACTTTATTTATACTTTCACAAGTACTCTAAACTTTTAAGGATTACCGTGAGTTCATACCCCGCTTTTACTCGTTTAAATTCTTACAAACTCTTTGGGGGAGATACATGCTTAAATACTTGTTTTTACTCTTGCGAATACTCAAACCATTTATATAATTGTGTTACACTATACTTCTTATACTCTTTGGACATTATGTGTGGTTTATTGCGATATGTGCCTTAATGTGCTAAACATGTTTTCAATTATGCCTCAACATACATACATTAGCAACTGGTTAACTCCTGCGGGAGCCGGCGGAGAGGTATTGATAGTACTATCGGGCTGACGCCCCCACCCTTGTGTCCCTGATGACTTGACCTGGGGTGAATATAATCCATTATTCAATGAGACACAACAAACAATGTAGACTTGTTAAGGGGTTCAGTTGGTTGTGATTCTTTGCATTAAGTACTCGTGTATATCGTATGCACATATGCTCTACTTACAAACAAGATTGACAATTCCATATTTTGGCAATGGGTTGTAAACACACAGGTTGCAAGTTTTGTATGGGCGGAACTTGGAACTGAGTGGATTTACAATGCCTTTGCTGCATAAACGATTTTGAAAGGCTTTACATTTCAACACAAACTCTATGAACTCACTCAACCTTTGTGTTGACGCTTTTTAGCATGTTTTATCTCAGGTATCTAAGGCATTCACTTCATGGCATGCATATGGACATATCATAGAGTCGTGGTGACGACGCGTCACACATGGGATTTATGCACTTTAAAACATCGTTTGGCTTGTATCAAACTTATTTCCACACAAATTGATTTTTTTTTATTTGGGACCTATACTTTGTAAACTCTGATTGTTTTAATTAATCAAACGATGTGTTTTCCAAACGACACTTTAGGTCGTTCGATATAACTGTAACTTTGATGCTATGACAGTCCTCCCCAAGGTATTCCATTCCGCTGCAAAACAGGTAATTTGGGGTGTGACAGATTGGTATCAGAATATCGGTTATAGAGAACTAGGTTGCATCATTGACCCTAGACTATAACTACATCATCATAGCATCTCATCATATCATTATAAGTGCATACTCATTATACATGCGGGTTCATGACTCAACACCAAACATCATATGAGTCGATTAGTCCAAGCATTGCATAGTTACTCCTAAATTATACATAGCCTGATCACCTATGTCTAATTCAGGAAGAATCATGCAATGAAGGGAGTAGTAGTCTCATATGTGTAAGCAATTCCGTAATCGAGCCAAATTTTCAAAAGATTTTTCTTCAAACCAGTTGTTTCCAGTTTGATCCGAGTGACAGTTCTTGTTTGATGAGTTGCAAAGATCAAGCTAGAAACAAGTTGTTCCCTAAATCGATTTAGCCTAATCTCATGACAGTTCTTGTTTGATGAGTTGTGAGATTAAGTAAAAATCGGTTACCTAAAAGTCTTTTGAAAATTTTGCTCGAGAATGGGAAAGCTTGCCTCACCAAACCTAAACCATAATAGAGCATATTTTTAGGATGGGAAATGGTCACATTAGCACGAGAACGTACCTAGTTGGACGAGGAACCCATATGCATGAGCATTGACATAATCATTTAGACCATACACGAGCATGAATTTTTAGAACCCTTGTCGAGGATCGGACTATAGTTATCACTAATTGAATCACGAGGACGTGATTCCTCTGACATGGGAAGAATGTCACAATTCTCAATTTCCGGTCATTTCTCAAATTACTATTCATTCCCGGAGAAAAATTTATATTTCATTAAACGTTTATTTTCCTATTAAATAAACGCTATCGCGTAACTATTTATTTTGAACATTTGATCCGACACTTTCAAAAATTATTCCGATATATTTTTATACTCATATTAAGATTATAAAAATAATATTATGAGTTTACCCGGTGTTTTAAATTATTTCGTATATAAATTGTTATGTTTATATAATTACGACGATTTTCGAAAATTCAACTCAATAAATATTTATTCACTCAATACTTGTGAGAAATGCATTTTTATGATTTTTATGACATTGATATATTTTATTTTGTTCCGTTAAAATTTATTTTTAGCTAACGCTACCCTAAATGCTTAAATAAATACACAAGTTACTAATAATTCTTAATTAACTACACATTTACTCAACATTAAAACACTTGATTATTATTAAATGCATCTAGTCTTATATTTTTTATATATGTCGACCAAGCAAAGATGAGTCACAACATTTGCAAACTAAATATCTACCTACATACACATATATTGTTTTATATTTGCAACTTAACACATACATACTAAAATATCCAAAGTGTAAAAAGCAAAGTATCTTCTTCCTCTCTTCTCCCTAGAACCGGCCACCATAAAAATTCAAGAAGGAGATCATCAAAAATTTTCAAGTCAAGTTCGATACACTCTAGACACACTCTTGATTAAGGTTGTGAGATAAAAACCTTGGGTGTTTAGGATTAAACCTTTGTTCATTAACCTCATGATGTCACTAGTAAGCATCTCATATTCATGTTCATATTTCATATCTATTTTATGTTCATTTCATCATATATAAGAAAAACATGCAAGTCATATTGATGTTTATACCACTTTTTAATGTTTTCAGGTGTTATATATATATATATTATCAACCTATAATTACTCCTTGAAACATATCACTTTTGGTGATGTCTAGGAACCCATGACACCCTAAGAAGGTGTATGGTAGGATTAGAATAGCTTCGGAGTTGTTTTGAATTGGTTAGAATAGGTTTGGCGCGAGAAAAACTCATTTCGACAAGTTTAACTAAGGGTCTGTCCTTATTTTTGAAATCTGGAAATTTCGACAGTTGATAAAAATATTTGGGCTAGATATTCAGAAAATACCCTTTAAAACGAAAACTTGGCCGCTTGAACGGGTTAAAACGGAGTTATAACGAAGAAGTTATGCTATTTTTAAGTTTAACGACGAAAACTATTTGTTTCAGAAAATTCAGCATGTAATCTCGACTTTTTACGAGTCAAAAATGTATCTTAAGCGTTATAAAATGTGTCGACTTATCAAAAATATATTAGTATATATTATCACGATTCCGAGGACATATGAAACGTAGAAAACGGACTTGTAACGATTAAATTACACGCGATTTAACAAAGTTGCCGTAACTTTATTATATAAGAAAAACTAATATATTTCTATTAGACAAATATTACGGCCACGAAGGACCATGTTGAGAAAGTATACAGGAGCCTTAGCACTATTATATATGATTATATAAAAACTATTCAGCTGTGTAAAATATTGCGAATTCTATGTAAAAACTGAGCATTTTTCAGCTCTAATGTACGACTTAAAAGACTTTGTTTATCAAATTTTGAACATTTGATCCGACACTTTCAAAATTATTCCGATATATTTTTATACTCATATTAAGATTATAAAAATAATATTATGAGTTACCCGGTGTTTTAAATTATTTCGTATATAAATTGTTATGTTATATAATTACTACGATTTTCGAAAATTCAACTCAATAAATATTTATTCACTCAATACTTGTGAGAAATGCATTTTTATGATTTTTATGACATTGATATATTTTATTTTGTTCCGTTAAAATTTATTTTTAGCTAACGCTACCCTAAATGCTTAAATAAATACACAAGTTACTAATAATTCTTAATTAACTACACATTTACTCAACATTAAAACACTTGATTATTATTAAATGCATCTAGTCTTATATTTTTTATATATGTCGACCAAGCAAAGATGAGTCACAACATTTGCAAACTAAATATCTACCTACATACACATATATTGTTTTATATTTGCAACTTAACACATACATACTAAAATATCCAAAGTGTAAAAAGCAAAGTATCTTCTTCCTCTCTTCTCCCTAGAACCGGCCACCATAAAAATTCAAGAAGGAGATCATCAAAAATTTTCAAGTCAAGTTCGATACACTCTAGACACACTCTTGATTAAGGTTGTGAGATAAAAACCTTGGGTGTTTAGGATTAAACCTTTGTTCATTAACCTCATGATGTCACTAGTAAGCATCTCATATTCATGTTCATATTTCATATCTATTTTATGTTCATTTCATCATATATAAGAAAAACATGCAAGTCATATTGATGTTTATACCACTTTTTAATGTTTTCAGGTGTTATATATATATATTATCAACCTATAATTACTCCTTGAAACATATCACTTTTGGTGATGTCTAGGAACCCATGACACCCTAAGAAGGTGTATGGTAGGATTAGAATAGCTTCGGAGTTGTTTTGAATTGGTTAGAATAGGTTTGGCGCGAGAAAAACTCATTTCGACAAGTTTAACTAAGGGTCTGTCCTTATTTTTGAAATCTGGAAATTTCGACAGTTGATAAAAATATTTGGGCTAGATATTCAGAAAATACCCTTTAAAACGAAAACGTGGCCGCTTGAACGGGTTAAAACGGAGTTATAACGAAGAAGTTATGCTATTTTTAAGTTTAACGACGAAAACTATTTGTTTTAGAAAATTCAGCATGTAATCTCGACTTTTTACGAGTCAAAAATGAGTCTTAAGCGTTATAAAATGTGTCGACTTATCAAAAATATATTAGTATATATTATCACGATTCCGAGGACATATGAAACGTAGAAAACGGACTTGTAACGGTTAAATTACACGCGATTTAACAAAGTTGCCGTAACTTTATTATATAAGAAAAACTAATATATTTCTATTAGACAAATATTACGGCCATGAAGGACCATGTTGAGGGTCGTTTTTAACATCGACGGAGTACTTTTTATAACATGATGTCTCCTAGTAAAAGTAAGTTCGCCTAGCATATTTTCCAAAATGTCCAACCGTTAGTCAAGCGGTGTTGTAACGAGTAAAATACGGTCACTTAAACTTTGCCGAAAACCACCCTTAAACAATATTTTGGATACAAGTACCATACTTTACCTATATTTTCTCCATGATCGAGACCTCTATGATGAAAACTTAAATGCTAAAACTTTGAGATAATGATACAAGCTTCCCAAAACCGTTGAGTTTGTTTCCTAACACTCAATGTGCACCATTTTACGACTAGCTTTTCAAGGACGTTTAGTCACTTTCATGAAATTGTCAAATGACATTATTTTACGACGAAAAGTTATAATTTCATAATAAATCACTATATGACTATCGTAGGATATCGTTTCAACGTATATACTTGTAAAGTATTTTATAACATGACGAGATGCCATAAACATATATTTCGACGATAAATTCTATTTTCAAAATGTACAAGTGGTATAGATTACATGTGGATTTGCATGCACGACATTGTTTCATGACTTATATTAGATTATATCATTCATCATAGGTCGCGGTTAGAGAGTTGCATCTCATTTCTGTGCATCCACTGTGTCATCGTAACTATTGCACGGGTGAGTTTCATAGCCCCTACTTTTATACATTTTGAGATTACTTTTGGGGGAGATTGATCTGCGCTAAACCGTCAAGTTATCTCACGCAAACTGGCCACTTGTGAATGACCAGCCGTAACAGACTTAAAACAGTTCAGACACAAATGCGATGAAGTCCTGGAGAATATAATGAATTCCCAGGTCGTTAAGTCCCGCGGAGGATGAATTGGTGTTAAACAATTTCAGATGTCGAATAATCACTAAGGATAGTGATTAATAAAGTTTTGAATGGATAATTACCTAAAGAAAAGATCTACAAATTATAGCGACTTAAATGCAAATTAAGAAAATTAAAAAGTTAAAATATATTAAATAAATGCTATCACTATTTTTACAATGATGTTTTTGTGATTTTATAAAACAAAATATCTTAAATAAACTATTTTAACTAAAACGTAAACTCAAATTATCTAAAAACGTGGTTTAAAATGAAAACGAGCGTTACGTTTAAAAATTACGCTGGAGCGCAAGCAAAAACGTAAAATTTATGAAATAAAAGGTCTACGAATGTAAAACTAATTTTCTTACGTACTATATGACAAAAGAAAATTTTAGAAAAAAGATTTGTATTTTTTAGACTTTTATATTATTTATTATGAATTAAATAAGATTTTACACTAATTAAATGTTTAAAAATATTAAAACTAATGAGAAAAATCTGAAACTTTTTTATAAAATACTTAATACTAATACATTTTTATAAAAAATACAAAAACTGAAAAAGCTAGTTCGAATAAGCTAGAAAATAAGGAATAAGCTCGTATAAGCTAAAGAGACAAAAGTGAGGTTATATATTTGATTTTGCAAAATAAAACCGAGAAAGACCCAAGGGCAATTGGTATCCAGGTACCCTTCTAACGCGCTCCAAAGGGGGAGGTCTCAGGTTCGAGCCTGCCTACCCCCTTTTTGCAAAAACATTTTATTTTTGGATTTTCTTTTTACAAACTTATTAAGCACATTAAAATAAGCATTTTCTAAAACTAAAAGTTTTTCTAAAAACTAACAATAAGCTCTGTATTGAGCTTATAATCTTAACAGTGGTCTAAGATTTGAAATAAGCACAAGGTATAAGCTAATTGACTAATAAGCTAATAAAATAGTTAAAGTAAACTGTAAATAGGCTAGACAAATTGTAATAAGCTATAATGACAATTAAATAAGCACAATAACTAATAAATAAGCTCTGAACAAACTAAATAAGCTCAATTTATCACTGTTTGTACAGGACACTTATGAAAATCTAGGTACTTATAAGCTACTATTTAGGTACTGAAATAAGCTAGGAATTTAAAAAGGACTTTGGAAATAACAAGTTTACCAGCTGAACTCTTTAAAAAGCTAATTCCCAAAGTTTGGATTACAAAATTGAGCTTGTAAGGAGCTTTTGAAAAAGCTGAGAAACACTGACTAATTAGCACACTAAACAAAAATGGACAAAATTACAAGCCATGAGCAGGCTTATTAAATAAGCTTTTAAGGTGAAAACAAGAACTAGACTAGAGAGACAGCTAGGTGGGCTATTCAAAAAGCTAAATTGCAAAAGCTAAAGACCACTAATAAGCTCTCTGTGAGCTTGTTAGATGGACTAGCAACACTGTGAGCAGGGGAGCTTTGCAGACAAGGGGTCCAAAAGAAGCTACAAAATAAGCTATCTATAAGCTAATTTTATGAAAGCTAGTATTTTTATATTTTTGTTTAGCAGCTAAATATTAATTTCCCAAAAGGGCATAAGCTAAATCCTAATATCTAATCCTATATAAAATTATTCATTTTATTCAAAAACGACTATATGAAAATTTGACTTTTGAATTACACTAAAGGTTTGACTTTTATGAGTTTTAATTCGAATCTACTTACTAATTATGATGTATTATGATGAAGTAAGACTAGATTAAGCTAAGTTAATAAGTTTTAAGCTAATATCATGAATTTCTAACTTTAAGTCCTAACAGTTAACCATTTAAGTGATATTAGAAGTGATTTTGACTATTACTAAAACAAGGACTGACTTTTATAATTGAACTGAGTATTTAGACACTAGTGAGACACAAAACAACCAAGAACACTGTCTTGAATAAACTCCAACACAGTTAAATCAGTAAAACCAAACAGTACATTAGAAAGAAAATTAGAACTTACAAATGATCCAGCTCATGAGAAGCTTAAAACATAACCAAACCAACCTATTCTAAACCATATCCAATCCAGTTTTTAGCTCAGCATCAACCCAACTCCATTTTCATACCAAATTTCACCTCAGTTGACTTTTGTTGACCTTTTATGGTTTTTTCTAAATTGAAACACTAGAGTCTATTACAAGCTCATGAAAAGCTTTAATAAGCTTATCTGAGCTTATTGGAAGGATAAAAAAGCATTTGTAACTTATAATATTGATAATTGACTTAACACGAATTATAAAGAAACATGAGAACTTGAAATCTTATTAACCTTAGAATAAGTACAATACAAAAGTGACTCTTAACTTGAAACAAACTTGATTTTACACTAAGACTTGAGATTTAAGCTAAAACAGATATTTAAAGAACTTTACACTACAAATTTGGTCTAAGACATGCGACAACACTATCTCTGCCTTCTTTTCTTCTTTATAGACTTTCAAAAGCATCCTCACCTCTTTCTGATCATTTCCCACCATTGGATAGGTCAAAGTAATCACAACCTTTGATTTTAACTTTTTGGCGCCATTTTTCAATATAGCAGGTTCTTTGCATTAATTGGGTTTGGATTGATGTAGAGGTGGAGGGGGGATGTAATCAAGTGTTAGGGGTGATGTGGAAAGGAAATCAAGTGGTGAAAAGGTGGTTAAAACCACCTGGTTTTAGCTCAAACAGCTGTTGGGGAGAAGGCGCAACAGTGCGCGGTTTTTATTTCATTTAAAAACTGGGTCGGGTTTTGGGCTTGGGGTATTTGGGCCTGAGCTGAGTTAAGGATTGGATTTGGTTTGAGATAATAATAATCAAGGGTCCATTTGGTTTTAGCTAGTAAATCACAAGGACTAATCATGCAATATTCTGAAACTGAAGGACCAAAACTGCCACAATACCAAAGTTATCACAAGGACCTATATTGCCAAGTATGAATAATACAAGGACCACTTTTGATTATTTTCCATTTTTAATAAATCCAAGGCCTTTTATGCCATTTTTGAAACTTAAGGGACCAAAGATGTAATTTTCCAAAAGTTTATCATAAGGACCATTCTTGTCATTTATTAATAGTACAAGGTTTATTTTTGATAAATTTCACTTTTTAAATTAACCAAGGACTAATTTTGACATTTTCCAAACTTGAGGGACTAAAGTTGTCATTTTGTGATTTTTGAACTTGGAAGGGTTTATTTTGACAACTTTTGAATCTCATGGACCTTAAATGACATTTTACAATTTTTTAATTACAGGGACTAGATTTGACAACTTTTGTAACTTGGGGGACTAAAACTGCCAATTATGCAATCTTGATACGTTTTTCACCAGATTTTGATGTTTTTGCATTTAAAACATATAAAACACTTGTTTGTGATATTTTTATCATTTTGATGTGTTTCTGAGTGTTTTCAGATGTTTTTGGCATTTTAACAGTACAAAAATGATGAGTATTTAGACACTCATCAGAGATACATGCTCAAACACTTTATTTATACTTTCACAAGTACTCTAAACTTTTAAGGATTACCGTGAGTTCATACCCCGCTTTTACTCGTTTAAATTCTTACAAACTCTTTGGGGGAGATACATGCTTAAATACTTGTTTTTACTCTTGCGAATACTCGAACCATTTATATAATTGTGTTACACTATACTTCTTATACTCTTTGGACATTATGTGTGGTTTATTGCGATATGTGCCTTAATGTGCTAAACGTGTTTTCAATTATGCCTCAACATACATACATTAGCAACTGGTTAACTCCTGCGGGAGCCGGCGGAGAGGTATTGATAGTACTATCGGGCTGACGCCCCTACCCTTGTGTCCCTGATGACTTGACCTGGGGTGAATATAATCCGTTATTCAATGAGACACAACAAACAATGTAGACTTGTCAAGAGGTTCAGTTGGCTGTGATTCTTTGCATTAAGTACACGTGTATATCGTATGCACATATGTCCTACTTACAAACAAGACTGACAATTCCATATGGCAATGGGTTGTAAACACACAGGTTGCAAGTTTTGTATGGGCGGAACTTGGAACTGAGTGGATTTACAATGCCTTTGCTGCATAAACGATTTTGAAAGGCTTTACATTTCAACACAAACTCTATGAACTCACTCAACCTTTGTGTTGACACTTTTTAGCATGTTTTATCTCAGGTATCTAAGGCATTGACTTCATGGCATGCATATGGACATATCATAGAGTCGTGGTGACGACGCGTCACACATGGGATTTATGCACTTTAAAACATCGTTTGGCTTGTATCAAACTTATTTCCGCACAAATTGATTTTTTTTATTTGGGACCTATACTTTGTAAACTCTGATTGTTTTAATAAATCAAACGATGTGTTTTCCAAACGACACTTTAGGTCGTTCGATATAACTGTAACTTTGATGCTATGACAGTCCTCCCCAAGGTATTCCATTCCGCTGCAAAACAGGTAATTTGGGGGTGTGACAATGTTGATATACATTCTGCAGATTAGGAGGATTCAAATGACTTGTGGATGATTCTGCAACATCGGGTGTGGCAGTTTCATTAGCAAACGGATTGAAGAACGCATTTGGATCATAATCTGCGGGTGGGGGTACTTCATTGTTCAGAAGATCATCAGCTGGTTCAACGTCATTCGATGCGGTTTGTTCTGCTGTTGTTGTTGAATCAATTGGTGGTGCTTCTTCAACAGTTGTTGTTGTTTCAGGTGTATCAGGTATTGGACTATTATCAGGTTGAGCAGCAGAAATAGTTGATACATCTGGAGCACGTTGATCAATATCATCACTTAAAAGAGGAGCAAATAGATGTTCCATTTGTTGACGAGTTAGCTGGAGGCTTGGTTCAGATGATGATGAGGTTTGGGGAAAGTTTAGACGGTTATGTCCGGGTTCCAAGCCGTTCTGCTCAGAAGCCATCTCTGTAAGCTCATCGAAATTTGCATGAATCGTTTCCATAATCTCCCTTGTATGACGATTCCAGATCCGGTAACCCTTAGAGTTTTCACAATATCCAACAAAGACTCCAAAGTCAGCTTTGGCTTTGAGCTTACCAAAATCATCATGATCATTATTTGGGTAACAAAGGGATCCAAATACATGAAAGTGTTTTAGATTCGGTTTGCGGTTATGGATAAGCTCATAAGGTGTTTTGTTGTAGCGTTTAGTAATCATTGAACGATTCTGAGTGTAGCATGCTGTTGACACGGCATCAGCCAATAAGTAATCTGGAAGTTTAGCATTGATTAACATTGTTCTTGCAGCTTCCACTAACGTACGGTTTTGTCTTTCAACAACTCCGTTTTGTTTCGGTGTTCGTGCAATTGATGTTTGATGCTC
Organism: Chrysanthemum seticuspe; assembly: GCA_019973895.1. NCBI lineage: Eukaryota > Viridiplantae > Streptophyta > Magnoliopsida > Asterales > Asteraceae > Chrysanthemum > Chrysanthemum seticuspe. The sequence goes on along the minus strand of BPTQ01000006.1, from coordinate 196,463,455 downwards.
AATTCCCACTTTCTCATAAAATGCACGAAGAGTTTGATTCACAAATTCAGTTCCTTTGTCTGTTCTGATTTGTCTGACTGTGTTCCGGAGTTGAACTTGAATTTTCATGAGAAAGGTGATGATCATCTGTGGAGCTTGAACTTTACTTCAAAGAAAATAAACCCAAGTCCATCTTGAGTATTCATCTACAATTACCAAGATGTAGTGCTTGCCATTAATCGTCTGCACATGCATCGGGCCACACAAATCCATGTGAAGAAGATAAAGCACATGCTGTGAGTTGTGTTCCACTTTAGAAGGAAAGTGAGCACGAGTGCTTTTCCTTTGTTCACAAGCTGAGCATAGGTGATCTTTAGAATACCAAAATCTTGGGAGACCTTCAACAATTTTGTATCGTGCAAGATTGGTTATGGTTTGAAAGTTTAAGTGTGAAAGACGACGGTGCCATAGCCAAGATTTAGTAGATGTTGCCTTTGAAAGTAGACAGATGGGAGATGAAGCAATCATGTCTTGCATTGAGATTGTATAAAGACTTGATGTGCGAGTACCAGACATAAGATCGTTTCCTTGTAGATCACGAATGAAACAAGTTTTCTCCCAAAAAGAAACTTCCAAATCTCCATCACAAAATTGACCAACTGAGAAGAGAATGTGACCGAGACCTTCCACATAATAAACCCTGCTAATTTTGATGTTACCATTGATGTAATCTCCGTAGCCCATGATAGCTGCGAAGTGATCATTCCCGAATCTGACAGTGCCAATGAACTTTGAAACAAAGTTTGATAACAGTTTGAGATTGCCTGTCATATGTCAGGAACATCCGCTATCAACAATCCAGAGGATGATCTGTATCACCTGCATTACACACAGACGACACAAATGGAATAGAAGTAGATATGGAACCCAAAGAGTTAAAGGGTTCCGAAGCAGTTATAGTTGAAACACACATGTTTATGATTTTAGGTATCCATTTAAATCCAAGTGTATTATGTAACCATTTCTGCCATCTCCAACTAGTCTTAGCTTTGGTCTTAGTAAATGCACTAGGTGATAAGGTCTTCCTAGGAGGTGAAGGAGATTCTATGGGTACATCAATGATCGTAGCCGAAACACTAGAGGGTGGTTTACCTAGCACAGACTTAGAAGCATTAGTGGGCCTAGAGGTATTCCGTTTTCTAGTATTCCGCTTACGATTCAAGATAGCCTTAGCAACACATTTATCATGACAACCAGAAAACATGCTTTTACGACAACCAACACAAGAAGCTTCAAACATAACATTTAGAGTACTTAAAGATTCAGCATTCGTTACATCACTTTGTTCATTACATTTGTCACACGCAATATCTAAAGTGGGTGCAACTTGAGTTTTATTCAAAGTCCTAAGGTGTTCTTCTACTTCAGAGATCTTTATTGTTCTTTTCTTACGTCGCAACTTCCTGTTCTTCCTTGTATTGCTCCTAGGCTGTGAAGTACAGGCGTTGGGAAAAGAGGCAACTACTCCTGTTTCAGTAGAGGGAACCACATTAGTTTCTTGTGGTTTGTCATTAGATGTTCTAGAGTCAATTTGAATCTTTCTAGGTGCAGTTACTGTTGTGTTACTATCCCTATCTTGCTTAAGTTTTAAAAACTCTGCTTTTAGATCATGAATAGTGTGTAACAAATCTAGATTTTCAGAGCGAGTGAGTCCATCTCGTCGTAAAACATCTTTGGTATATGCAAGATGATCATCAACATCTTTTGATGCTTGAGCACGAGTCTTTTTGAGTAAATCAAATATGACACCATATTCCTTTTTAACTTTTGAAATTTCTTGTTCATATTTTGAAATTTGACACTTTAAAGACACGTTTTCATCATCCAGTTGCTCAAGTTTTGGATTAAGAGTTTTGGTATGCAACTGGTTGATTTTGTTTTGCAAAGCGAGTTCTCGATTTTGATAATCTTTTTGTCACCATTAAAGACGACGTTTTTCATTTGAAAGCTCATTTAACAATCGCTCATTTTCAACTTTTAATGACTTGATTTGTAACACAGTATCAGTATTCTCAACATTTTCAACGGAATCAACAGAATCAGCAGAGATATAATCAAATGCATATGCAACAGAATGTAATAACACAACATTTATGGTATCAGCACAGATGACATCTTCCAAGAGTCGATCAACATCTTTTCTTAACATTTTCTTTTTACGTTTGGTATTTGAAATCGATGTTTCTGTTTGCTCGAAACTCTTTTCATAAGTCCAAGCTCCTTGTGAAAGTCCCTTTCCCAATATATTGCACACATTTTCAAATTCCGGACATGAGGTAAAATTATTTTCTAAAAAATATCTCTTTGTTCTCTCGCATGAGGCGATTGAAAATGTTCAACTTTTATTTCAGAATTGATTTCAATTTCACGTTCCAAAAGTTTGATGTCCGATATGAATGTTTCAAAATATTTGAGAATTTGACATTGTTCGGGTAATGTTTTGACTTCACTGAGTGAAGGTAAAGGACCATTAATTTACGCAGTATTGGGTTGAGGACCATCATTAGAAGACTCAGAAATAGGTGTGATAACCCAAGGTGTGTTAGAATTGTCCTGTTGTGCGACGAAAGTGATGGCTTTTGAATAGTTAAATGGTTTGTTATAAACAAAATTTTCTAATTTTGATCGACTCTCGTCTTCTGCATCTAATTCCTCCATACGATTATATTCAACAACACTCATAATGGAATCATCAATTCTATGTTCTGCACTGTAAACTTGAGGATTTTGTTTGAATGCTCTCTTAGAAAACTTTGGATTGTAATCAGCAAGATTTGGTCCATATCTATTTGGATTTGGTTTAAAAGTAAACTTTTGAATAGTTGTGATAGACTCATATTTCAGTTGTTCTATTTGAGACAACAAAGCATTCTTAGATGCAACTAGATCACATATCTGTTTTTCCAAAGATTTTTCGTTTTGGTAAGATTTAGCAAAAGCGACTTCAAATTTTTTTTCACATTTTTCTTGTGTTTGAAAAATGTTGAGTTGAAACTTTAAGCATTCATTATCCTTAGCTAACAGTGCAACTTTATCTTTTAGTTTAGCATTAATATCTGTGCACTTTTCTAATTGAGTCTCAAAGAAGGTTATGAGCCTGGGATCTGGATTAGACAAAGATTCATTTTGTTCAACCGGAGTCTCCACATTGTTATCATGTAGGTCCTCAAATGAAACCACGGGGTCAATTTGATTTTCAAAGGTAACCGTAAGGTTATCTTGATCATCAAATGTGACTACGGGATCAATTTGATTTTCTTCGTGATGAGGTGTGTAAGATTCATGTTGAACACTCTGAATGTCGTCGGATGCAGATGCCGGTGGTGATATCAGATCAGTAATGAATATGGTTTGATCCGGTACTTGAGACAAGCCGTCAGTTTCATACACTGGGCCTGGGTCACTCATATGGAGTTCTTGCATATTTGCCATTAACATTACTGCTGCATTAGCCTGCAAGTCCTCCATGTCATCATCAAAATATGCATTTTCCATGAAGCTCTCTTCCTTATTGGTAAGAGTTCCACCAGTTTCATCCTTGAGAGCCAAGAGTAAAGCCTCTTTGTGATAAGCGCTGCCTCTTGTCCTTGGTTTAGGGCATGCATTAGCAAGATGACCCTTCTCATTAAAGTTATAACAACGAAGACCATTAACCTCAGTCTGAGCATTTCCCTGATCAACCACTTGAGCTCGTTGTTGTGGAGCACCCATGTTATTCCTCCCATTAGCATTAAACCCTTGTCCACTACCCATCTGACGAACATTACCACGATTCTGAACTTCAACACGTCCATTGTTAACAACAGCCTGATTCCTTGTGTTTGATGAGGTACGAATGCGATTGTTGGATTTGTTTGAATAGCGGCCGAAGACTCTAGCAATCATGACAAACCCTTGTTGCAATGCATCGAAAGCTTCTGTATCCTCATTAGATTCACTGTAAAGTGCTTGATCATTGTTGTTGTTGTACGGAACCAATTAAGTTTCTTGAGATTGGTGTTGTGACGGATCATATGGTGTAACTGTTGCAGATGGTTGTGGAGGATTTGTGAAGACAGTTTGTAAGGTCGGGAATTGAGGATAACAAGCTTGAGCCCACAAAGCAAGTATTTGATTATCCGGGAGTGAAGGCGAAGCAGGGACTCCACGGATGATCCTTTCTTTGTCAACTTACTTTTGGTGAGGCTTCAAATAGTCATACAACAATCCGTATGTAGCATGATGAAGATTCTTCGCTTGACGGATGAAAATGACATACTTTTCCCAATCAGGACCAAGACTACTCAGGAACTTAGTGTTGATAGCAATTCTTGGCATAATGATGTTATGTTTTTCCAAGTCTTTGATGATGTCTGAGAATTGATGATGATATGACTCTAATGTCTCCCCTGGTTCAATCATGAAGTGTTCATATGCTAAGTAGATTTTGGATTCCATGTCTTCTTGATTGAGTTATGTGCCTTCCATGAGAATATGAATATGCTCCCACATTGCTTTAGCAGTCTTTTGAGCATCAACACTTCGAAGTATCGAATTGGGTAATCCCAAAATCTAGGACCTTAAATTTACACCAACCTTACGCGTACACACCTTATCACAAGATGAACACGTTAAACCAAACACACTTATGCGTATAAGAAGATGAAATAAAGAAATGAAAGATGGTGACTTGATGTTCTACAAACCGTGTATGTGAAGAAAGATGAAAACAATAAGATGTTATATTGCTCCAAAGAAAACACACACACACACACTCAAGCACACCCCTCAAATGAGACTTTGAGGGGTTTATATAGTACAAGTAGTAGACGCCTTAATGGGCTTGGCATGGGCTTGTTTGGGCTTGGGTTGGACATGGATTGATATAAGGCTAGCTTAACTTAACTTCTAACCAATTTGATTAGCCCATTCCACGAGCCCGTTGACTATTCTAATACGATATCTAACACACATTACAAAGTTCCTAAATGTGAATGACCATCACTTCTAATAAAAACTATTAAGGCTAACAATCTCCCCCTAAGGGGTGGTCATTCAAAAGATGCTCCACTTGAATAGGTCTTTACTTTTCTCGAGCTTCAACTTTGCGTGTAGATATAGAATAGTCTTAATTCTTTGTTCCTTCATGCTTTGTGATCAGTTAATGTGGTATAGAGCCATTTGTCAACTTCGTTGGTTAGGTGTCTCCACGTCTTTCTCCACCATGCTCACACTTCTATATTTCTTTTGGTTACCAATGATGTAGTTCTCGAGTCTTTAAACTTTGTAGATTCTTTGACATTGACGAAGAATCATCTTAAACTTTTGTTGTATTTGATTTTGATGAGAACTTTCATGTGTTGTTGGTATGAGCATGTGGAGAATCTGCACGATCAATCCGCTCCGGAGCTTCCATAAGAAGAAAACATAAAAACAGGTTAGTAATAAGCGGATTCCGGCACTTACAAGTTTGAATTTCAAGGGTGTTAACAACATAGTGTGAAAACACATCTCTAATTCTTACAAAGGCCGTTCCTGAACTGGAGTACCACAAGTGAGATAACGCGATGTACCGAGGTACACCTACAGTTCAGATGAGTCGCTGAAGTACACCGAAGCATCACTCCACGACTATAGACCGTTTGAGGCACACTAAGCATAATCCACGGGGAGTCACCGAAGTGACCTGCTGTCAGGGCTGCTTGATGTTGACCCTGGCAGGAGTTTCCATTCAAGCACTGAAGATCACAAATGTGAATCTTCTCATAAATGTTCTGGCAGATTGCTAAGACCTACGTAGGACTCTAGAATATACCACTTGTGTCCTAATAGATGAACAACAAGTGATGTCATGTCAAGTGTTCCTATGAGATCTTTTGATGAATCTCATGGCTCTAGACTCAATAAGTGCATTTGGGTTTCCTAAGCAGAGACTAGGGAGAGGGTCTCCTTCTTCAATACCAACGATCTCTAAGAGAAAGTCGATAGATTACGTAGGGTTCCCAGTGAGAATGAAACAAATCCTTTTAAGAGGAATTGAGTGGCTAGAAGGTTTAGTGCAGTGCGTCACTGGGTCCATGATGTCTTTGTCTTCAATACCAGTGTCATCTAAGTGACAACCAGTAGCAGATGAGTTGAACCCGGTTTCTGCCCTAAGGTTGAATATGGAGGGCTATTTCTTTTCACCCTTTTTCATTACATTTCTTTTTAATTCTTCAACCCCTTCTTTCTCCTTTCTCACATTACTCCTTTTTTCAATCATTCCTAAGGACTTCTAGTTCTAAACTATTTGAGATGTCCTTGGGTAGATCCCTCCGGCTCTGGCGGATCATAGGATGGATTTTCCGATTCTTAGTCACCTTATAACTCCATGACAGTCCTATTGTTGCCATAAAACCATTTTTCTTGAAAATCTCTCAGAGTGTTTATAATAGAAAACATGTTTGAAACACTCCGTGAGTTTTATATTTTCAGAAACACTCCCCCTTCACATGTGCTTATAAGTTTTGACAGAAATCTGCACATAGAGGGTAGAGTTCGCACTTTTTGAGTTGATCGACTTTAAATGAGCTAGACCGATTCGAGACACGTTCACATCACTAGAGAACTAGCTTGAAATTATTACCCGTCCTGGTCAAGTCCATAGAAAGTTTCTCGAGATGGTACATGATTCCTCGTCAATTCATTGGTTTCAACTGAGTCGAGCTCATTTTGAGATTCAAGCAACGAACATTAAACTTTTTGATCACATTTTAATCACGTCTCCTCCACCTCAAAAATAGCATATTCATGATATTTTTGATATCAACTGATTAAACAACATTTTAGAATCTTTTGGGGAGAAAAACGGATTTGATTTAAGCATGAATTTGGAACATTTTTGTTTTATACTCCCCCTTTAATAAAGCATAGTTAATTAAAGGGTTTTAGAGGGAGTTATCTTGAGCACGAAGTATTTTGAAAGATTTTGAAAATCTTTTAGAACAATCTTGAAAAATGTGCTCAAGATGATGATGATTTCTCACCAGTTTAAAATGTAGTGCACTGAAGCGTACCCTTGATTTTTTCTTTAAAAGCATGAGTTTTGATTTGAAAATAATCAAAAGTCATCATTTTAGTCTGGGTTTCGTACTGAAGTATACGAAAGCCATTTTTGAAGAAATATTGAGAAACGACATGTTTTGGAAAACATTAAAGAACTCTCGCTCAAGCATCTGTACATGCCCGTATCATTGTTGAATGACATTTCTAGAAACGTACAGAATATCGATTATACAAGAGACATGTCGTGAGAAGAATATTTTTGTATTTTTTGATTTTCTATTGTTTTTGTATTTTTGAAAGTTTTATATTTTTATATTTTGCTTTTGTTGGTTTTTCAAATTTTGTATTTTTTTTTCAAAAATATTTACAGCGAAGCTTTTTGGAAAATCATTTTCAAGAAGATTCGAGAAGACGTTCTAACTCCTCAGTGGTTAGGGTTCGCATTCCAATTCGTCGAACTAAATCGTCAAACATTTCTTTTGGAAGGGCTTTAGTAAATATATCGGCGAGTTGGTAATCTGTCTTCACGAAAAATAATTCAACAGTACCTTCTTCCACATGTTCTTTTATGAAGTGATAGCGTACTCTGATATGCTTAGTCTTTGAGTGATGAACAGGATTGCATGATATGGCTATGGCACTTTTTGAGTCACAATACATAGGTATTTTATCGAAAGTAAAGCCATAATCTGTGAGTTGTGTTCTCATCCATAGAACTTGAGCACAACACGCAGATAGAGATACATACTCAGCTTCAGCGGTTGATAGTGCAGTGCAATCTTGTTTCTTTGAAGACCAGCTTACTAGCTTTTCACCTAAAAATTGTGCGCCTCCTGATGTACTTTTTGCTGTAACTTGATCACATGCGTGGTCCGCATCTGAAAAGGCAATTAGATCAAATCCGGATTCCTTTAGATACCAAAGACCCTTGTGAGTGGATGTCTTCAGGTACCGAAAGATCCTTTTAAACTCTTTGAGGTGCAGTTCAGTAGGCTTAGCCTGAAACCGTGCTAATAAGCAAACAGCAAAATGAATATCGGGTCGACTAGCAGTTACGTACATGAGAGAACCAATCATGCTCTGATTTTTCTTTGGATCAATAGGTTTCCCAAACAAATCGGCTCCAATTTTTGGTGATGTTACCATTGTTTTTCTTCGGATCAATATATTTCGCTTGATTAATAAAAATTCCACGTGGGGACTGATGTATTTGTAAACCAAGAAAGAATTTTAGTTCCCCCATCATGGACATTTCAAATTTGCTTTTCATGAGATTTTCAAAATGTTTTGAAAGATTCGGATTAGTGGACCCAAAAATGATGTTGTCCACGTAAATCTGAACAATCAAAATGTCGTTTTTGAATTTTTGTGTAAACAAGGTAGGATCAACCGTTCCTTTGGTGAAATTGTTAAGGATAAGGAAAGAGGACAGTTCGTCATACCACGCTCTCGGAGCTTGCTTTAAACCATAGATTTCCTTTTTGAGTTTGTAGACGTAATCTGGATGTTCCATGTCTATGAAGCCTTCTGGCTGACTCACGTACACTTCTTCTTTCAGAGTTCCATTCAAGAACGCGGTCTTAATGTCTATCTGATAAACCGTGATGTTTTTGTGAGCTGCATAGGCCAAGAATATCCTGACTGCTTCCAGTCTAGCTACCGGTGCGAATGACTCTTCAAAGTCTATCCCTTCTTCCTGTCTGTATCCTTTGGCCACAAGACGAGCTTTGCTGCGAATTACAGTCATATCTTCATCCCTTTTGTTCTTCCATAACCATTTGAGATCAATGACGCGAATGTCAATTGGTCGTGGAACCATATCCCAAGAGTCATGTAGACGGTATTGGAGAAGTTCCTCCTGCATTGCTTCTATCCATGTGGGTTCTGCCATTGCCTCGTGAATGTTCTTTGGTTTAATATTTCTAATTGAGAAAAGGTAAATGCATAAGTCGCAATCGGTGGCAAGTTGGCGTCTCATCTGAATTGGCCTTGACGGTTCACCAATAACTTATTCAATTGGGTGGTCTTTTGTCCACTTCAGAGTAGAAGGATACCGTAGATTATACGAGTGCGAGTTAGATGGTTCTCGTAAGCTAGAAGATGATTCAGCTGATTTCGTAGCAAACGGGTTTTCAAATAAGTCTTCATCTAACATTGCATCGTTCGGGTTTTGAGTAGGTTCTTCTTGAATTGATATGTTTTAAGTTTGCTCATCAACTGCTGGTAAAACTGTTTGAAGAATTGGAGTTACTGGAGTAGATGTAGATGATGTTGATGGAGTTGGTGCATTGGTTTCGACCGTTGTGGATGCATCTTCTGTTGGTGGTGGTAGGTGATGTTGAGCGGGTGCAGCGGAATGATGGTTTGATGCATTTGTCGTAGTTCCACCATAGTATTCATCGAACATTAACTCAAAGAATTTCTCCCATTCTTGTTCATGAGGTGTGTCAGCAAAAGTTGATGGAGCTCTTTGATGTACGAGTCCTGAACTGATGTGTCCAGAAGTCTGCGGGTTTAGTGCGGGTTCTAGAGCGAGTCTCTCAGAAGCCATTTGTGAGATTTCATCAAAATTCACGTTCATCGTCTCCATGATCCTCCTAGTTCTCCTGTTATACACCTTGAATGCCCTCGAGCAATCTGAATATCCAATGAAGATTCCAATATCACCTTTAGCTTTCAGTTTCCCTAGATCTTCTCTGTCATTTGTCGGATAACACAAAGCGCCAAACACGTGAAAGTAAGAGATATCAGGTTTTCTGTTGTTCACTATTTCATATGGGGTTTTATTGAATCTTGGATGGATTAGGGATCGGTTCTGAGTGAAACAAGCAGTGGCGACAACATCAGCCCATATAAATAACGGTGCACTAGAATAGATTAGCATTGTGCGAGCAGCTTCCACAAGAGTATGGTTTCTTCTTTCAACTACCACATTCTGCTGTGGAGTTCTAACAACTGATGTCTGATGAGTTATTCCAACATCTTCAAAATAAGCTCTTAACTCCTGATTTGTGAATTCTGTGCCGTTGTCTGTTCTTACAACTCTTACTGGAGCTTGAAGAAGTACTTGAATACGTTTCAGGAAGGTGATGATAATGCCTGGTGCTTCGTATTTTGATCTCAAAAACCTAACCCATGTATATCTTGAATAATCATCGACGATGACAAGAATATACTTTTTCCCGTTAATGCTTTCAACTCTCATTGGGCCACATAAGTCCATGTGCAACATATGCAACCTTGCTTCCGAAATTGGTACGGATTTGGGTTTATATGATGCTCTTTTGCTTTTTCCTTGTTCGCATGATGGACATAAGTGATCTTTGGTGTATTTGAACTTTGGAAGTCCATTGACGATGTTGTCTTTGGCCAGTTTGTTGATGGTGTCGAAATTGAGATGGGATAATCTTCTATGCCACAACCAGGACTTTGTTCCAGATGCTCGTGTCATAAGACATATTGGTGATGAAGAGGCCATTTGGTTAATGTCGATAGCATACAAGTTTGTATCACGATTCCCAGTTAAGAGATCAGTGCCATTCAAGTTTCTAACGAAGCAAGCATTTTTCCTAAAAGCAACCTCTAAATCTGCATCACAAAACTGCCCGACTGAGAACAAATTATGTCCCAACCCTTCGACATAGTAAACCCGAGTGATCAAATAATTTCCAAAAGGTAGATCTCCATAACCCATGATAGCTGCTACATGATCATTTCTGAAACGTTCGGTTCCCATGAAATGCCAAACGAAATTGATTAGCAGCTTCAGATTCCCGGTCATGTGCTTGGAGCAACCCGAGTCGACGATCTAAAGACATATTTCGATAACCTGCCTATAACAGAAGAAGAAGATTTTGGAAACCGTTTTGATTTTGGTTCCTTTGGGTTAGAGGTAAAATCCTGATCACACTCATAGAAGTTATCTATTGGTAAGACAGGTGCATCGCTCATTCTACCATTCTCGAGTGTGAAAGTTCTACCCGTTGGTTTCCAAATGTCATCCCTAAAGTAAACATTATGCTCCCTATCAGTAGTGTAAAGCCTAAGTCTCGCAACTAGTCTTCCTATTTGTTTAGCATAAGTTCTTTTGGGAACATTCTTTTTAACAGGCTTAACAATCTCATTCTTAGAAACACAATCATCATGAACATTAGTTAAAGATTTCTTGCAAGTTAAACAAACAGATTCAACACATTCATTAGACTTAGCAAGTTTCATAGGTTCATTACATTCAAATGAAATATCTTTCTTATTACAAAGCGGTAAATTCCTAGGGTGTTCTTCTACTTTCTTCTCTTTATTCAAGCGACTACTCTTAGAGGCAAGCGAGACTCTATTGTTCCTTGTATTGCTCTTAGGATTTAGTCTGCTGCTCCTAGAGGTGCTTCCTAGTCCTGTAGAAGGTAAGGCACACTCATTAGGATTCACATTTTTATCTAGAGAAGTGGTTTCAGCTTTCCTAGTCTCTATAGAGTGCTTTTCTAAACTTATGTCGTTTGTTCCATATGTTTTAGATGTGGAGGCAGACGCATTAGTGGTACTCAACTTAAAAAGGCCAGGAGCTAAAACTGTTGGTTTCTCAATAACCGCTTTTCCTTTATCAACATTTTGTTTAGGCAAGGTGGGTGGAGTGACTGGTTTGGATAAATCATTTTTCTCATTGACTTTTGGAGGAGGCATAGAAACAGACATTTTTGGTTTTAAAACCGGTTTGGGAACATTGCTTTCTCCTTAGTCAATGGTTTTGTAAACTTATTATCCACTGCCTTTCCTTTTTGACATTCCAGCTGAGCCCTCAAAAGATCATTTTTCACTTTCATGTCATTGTAGGCACGCTCATACGACAATTAGTCATACTTGCATTCCTCAGTTTTTCGATCAAGTTGTTTAAAATATGAGATATTTTCTTTTTCAAGTTTCTCAAGTGCTTTTTCATATTTTGAAACAATTTTGGAGGTCTCAGACTGGAGTCTTTCATGATCTTCAGCATAATATGTTTGTAAAATAATGGACATAATATCAGTAGTCAGAACATCTTCGAAGAGAGAGTCATTTAAATTTTCCAAAACTTTGATGTGTTCGACACAGTCATTAGCTTGCTTTACCAGAGATTTATGGTCCTTGACAAAGTCAACTGTTTCTTTCAAAAAAGCTTGTTCAAAATGAATTACCCTTGCACTGATGGCATTCAGCTGAGGGGCAATTTGAGTTTCAAAATACTTTTTATTTTCATTATCAAAACTATTAAACCAGATGTTTGTTGTAATATTGGTTTTAGTTTTAATAGTGTCTTGAAGATCTGCAATTCTAGTTTTCACATTTTCTAAAATACTTTTCGCATCACTTGTGTTAAAAGGATTGTTTGAAGACATTTGTTCAATGTTCGAAAGAGAATTTGAGACAACAACTGGTTTTGAAACATATTTTGAGACAGGTTTTGACTCTTTCTTTTTGATTAACAAAAGTAATTCCGTTAATTTTGTTCCATTTGTTATAATCAATTGGTTAGATTTATGGATTTTTTTGTTTCATTTTTTATCTACTCTCCTCAGATAGTTCTAACGTTTCAAGAGAATCACGAACAATTATGAGTTCATGCAAAACATTTCCATTGTTTAACACATTCTGAGGTTTCTGAGCTTTCTTGAGGAACGAAGAAGGGTCGTTACCAAGTGCCATTCTATTATTAGTATGAAAACGCGGATTTACTTGATTAGAAAGCATCTTGATTGTTTGAGCAGAATGACCCGTTTTAAGAAGCAAATTTTCCAAAGTTTGGATTTTTTCATTTTTATCAAGAATTTCATCAAGAAGAGAATCTTCTCGTTTTGAAAAATCAGTAATCAACTGCTTCTTCTCTTTTTCAAGATTAGAAAACATTTCTTTTTGTTTAGAAAGTTGGTTATTTAAATCAGAAATTTCCTTGTTTAAAGATTTAATTTTCAAGTTCAAATTCACATCGAGTGTGTTGTACTTGATTTTCAATAGTTGTTCTTTAGAGACCAAATTTTGATAACCAATTTCTAATTCTGATTCTTTGTTTTTATGAAATTCAAAGGCTTTTGCGTTCTCCTTGTAACTCTCAAGCTCAGCGGTCAATTTAGCATTCGCGGCCTTAACTTCGCGATTGACCGTTCTAACTTTCTTGATTTCAATGCCATAGTTATTGATTAATGATTCAAAATAAGCACGTGTTTCCTCATCAGTTTCAGTATTTTGTGCCACACAGTCTCCACTAGGATCCACATATGGAGTCTCAGAGTTAGTATTGCTACAACTCGGATTGTCCAGGTATGTATCATAAGTAGGTGCTGATGTCACAGAATGCTATTCGTCATGAGTAAACACATCAAATATGACATTGTTATAGCATGGATCAGTGATTGGTACCTTAGATACTGCGTTGGCATCATAGACATGAGGTGCGTCAGAATCAGTGTCGTACTTAGTCTCCTGAATATTTGCCATGAAGATGCAGTTTGCATTGATTTCCTCGAGGTCTTCCAAATCATCCATAATAGCCATGAAGTCATGTTCCTCAGCACTCAATTGAAGTCCAGATTGTTCCTTTTGTACCAACATGATAGCTTTCTGAAGATACGCAAGATCCTTCTTTTTCGGCTTAGTAGGACAATTCATGCCATGTGACCCAATCCTTGATAGTTATAACACTTAACCTGATTACCCTGATTCACATTTCCATAATTCCCAACGACTGGAGCTGCAACATTCCCATTCTGATTACCCACTGCTCTATTCCAAACATTCTGACCCATCTGATTACCCTGATTCAGAACCGCCTGATTACCCATGCGAAATCCAGTAGCATATCCCTGCTGATTCCCAATAACTCCAACCATTTGTCCTTGATGACCCATATTCACACCCGGCTGTGCAATTTGCCTGTTGTGAGTGTTTGATGAAATCCTTTGGTTGTTGTTAGTTGGTGTGGAATAGCGACCTCTGAATTCTTTACCCAAGAATGAAAATGCTTGTGACAAAGCTTCTTCTTGTTCCATTTCAAGATCAGTGATTCCTTGTTCCTGGTAATGTTGTTCTGGTGGATAGGTTTGTTGTTGAGGGATAACAGCTTGTTGTTGTGGAATGTATTGCTGCAAGTTGTTGTTAGTGGAAGATGATGAAGCTTGTTGTTGTGTATTCACTGGAGTTTGAGTCTTTGCAATGAGTGCCAATGGATCATGATTCTTTGCTAATCTTTCTTGCCTGACTTCATTCACTTCATTTTGGTTTTGTTTCAGAAAATCGTTGAGTTGATCAAAGTTCACTTGATGTAAGTCTTTTGTTTGGTTGACAATAGTGACATATCGTCCCCATTCTTCTGGTAGATTGTTCAGGAACTTGATGTTGCTCACGATAGTTCTGGGTGTCAACTTGTTTCTGATGAGCTCATTCATTAAAGTGCAAAACCTTCCATAGTAGGATTCAATGGATTCTCCTGGAGTAGATGTAAACTTCTCCCAAGCAGTTAGCAGCTTGTTCTCTGTATCTTGTTGACCAATTTCTGTTCCATGACAAAGTCGTCTAACACGTTCCCACATATCGAAAGCAGTTTCACAACTGTCTACAGCAGCAAAGATGTCTCTTGGTAAACCCAGTTGGACAATATGAATTGCCATGTCATCTGCTTCGACTTGCTTCTGATCGTCTTCAGAGTATTCCGATTCTTTTTGAAGATGAAGAAATGGTGGGACGGGAGGTGTTGCATTAGCATTTCCAGGGTCTTGGAATTGTCGAGGTAAGGGTCCATTCTGAATGGATTTGATCATCAATTTTCCATTAGGTTTTGTCTTGATGTAACGAAGCATTCGACTTGTCCATTGAAGATAACCACCTTTTTCCAACATAGGAGGATGGTTTTCGGCACCGGCTGCATCAATGTCTTGTTGAGTTGCCATTGATGAAGGTATGATATGATAAAGTTGATGTAGGATCGATTCAACGATAAAGGAGTTCTGTTTGAAGAAGATTTAAGCTCGGTTGTTGTGACAAAATCTTACTCGTAGTCCTTAAGCTTATGCGTAAGCTATGGTTTGCTTAGGCGTAAGAGTTGTAGCTTAGGCGTAAGAGTTGAACCTTAAGCGTAGAAAGTAACCTTACGCGTAAAATTAATTCTTATGCGTAACAATATCCTTACGCGTAAGATGTTAACCTTAGGCGTAAAAAATATTTTACTCGTAAGAAGTAATGCTTATGCGTAAAACACAGTCTTAGGCGTAAGATAGAAATCTTATGCGTAAAAACAAGCTTACGCGTAAAACACAAATCGTATCTCTCTAACTTTCCAAGCTAGTGAGATTTCCCAAGTCGAAGTGTTCCACACACTTATCCAAGTGAGGGAAGCACTGAGTAACCTTTGTTGCTCGAAGATTCGTAACCAAATGCTTATGCGTAGAAGTTATGCGTAGAAATAGGGTTTTGACTTTTTGACCTTTACGCGTAAAAAATTTCGAGTGTTTCAAACAATTTCTCTTGCACAAACAGCCTTAAAAACACTCAAATAACACAAAATATTTGACCTTTATCACCCAAAGTGCCTTGAAAGCTTATGCGTAGAAACGTACAACCCAATACACACGAGTTTAAAACTGATGAAAAACACGTAAAGCTTCGAACTTTTTTCCAAAACTAGACTCTTTAACACTATAAGAACCTCAAACCATAATAATCTTGAAGATTTTAGTGCAAAAAGTAAAGTTTTAAGCGTGACAACTTTGAATAACAAGAGCTTATGCGTAACACTTACACAAACAAAAACTTCAACCAAACACTCCTAAACCATTGTTAGGCGATTGATACCAATTGTAGGACCTTAAATTTACACCAACCTTACGCGTACACACCTTATCACAAGATGAACACGTTAAACCAAACACACTTATGCGTATAAGAAGATGAAATAAAGAAAGGAAAGATGGTGACTTGATGTTCTAGAAACCGTGTATGTGAAGAAAGATGAAAACAATAAGATGTTATATTGCTCCAAAAGAAAACACACACACACACACTAAAGCACACCGCTCAAATGAGACTTTGAGGGGTTTATATAGTACAAGTAGTAGATACCCTAATGGGCTTGGCATGGGCTCGTTTGGGCTTGGGTTGGACATGGATTGATATAAGGCTAGCTTAACTTAACTTCTAACCAATTAGCTTAGCCCAGTCCATGAGCCGTTGACTATTCTAATACGATATCTAACACACGTTACAAAGTTCCTAAATGTGAATGACCATCACTTCTAATAAAAACTATTAAGGCTAACACAAAAGGATATATTGCATTGCAAGTTCATTGGCTTCCAAGTGTAGAAGTTGATCAGTAGTGAGTTAATTAATACCGACAATGTTGGTGATATCATCTCTTGGTGGATTAGCATTCGGATCTCCGGGTACAGTGACAGTAGGCATCTGAAATGGACCTTCAAGGATGACCTTCTTCAAGAACTTTCCATGTGGCTTCTTAGATCACAAAACCTAAAGAACCTTATCACCCATTGATCAGATTCGGGTTTTATAAGTTATTTGGAAGAACCAGATTTTCGTCGAGCCGTAATCAAAGGATCTATGCGCATTCAAAGGCGTAAAATGGTTATTTGGGGACCATCTCAAGGAAATCCCCATTCCCCTCTTTTTTTGGAAAAAATGGAAGATTTTCCTTTTCCTATATCCGACCTAATGAAGCTTTTTTTTAATATTAGAGATTGGTTGGGTAAAAAGTCAGAATTTGAAATTTTAGATCAACAATTCCAAATTAGTTCCCGGGAGTGAGCATTGGAGGTCTATCAAGTGATCTAGCCTCATGAATGGATTGTTCGCTACTTAAAGCTTCACACATCTTTGCAAACCAAGACGGTTCCTTCATAGCATACTTGGATGGATGCTGATTTTGAAAGTTTGTGTAAGGTTGTACTTGAAGACTAGAGGGTGGTTGAATCATTTGAGTTGAATTGCTCCTTGAGGAAATTGATGTTGTTGTTGATAGAGTTGTTGTTGTTGTTGTTGAGGATACACATGAGGAAAATAGCAAGAGTATGGTGGTTGAGACATCTTAAAACTTGTGTTAATGATGGATCTTTGTAGTCGAATGAAACTTTGTTGATGAAGTATCCTTATGCGTATAAAACTAGCTTAGGTAAAGAAAAGTCCTTATGCTTAAAAACACCAACTTACGCGTAAGAATAGCTTACGCGTAGGAATAGCTTACGCGTAGAAAGGAGAAACACTTAGCTTAGGCATAAACTAAAGGCTTAGTAGTAGAATGCTTATGCGTAAGATTAGCTTATGCGTAAGACAAAGCTTAAGCGTAAGACAAAGCTTAAGCGTAAGAAAATGCTTAGGCGTAAAGAATTCTACGCGTAACTTTTAGCTTAGGCGTAAAACTAGGGTTTTGCCCAAAAATCCTTTACACCAAAGTCGAAGTGTTTTCAGGCTTATCCAAGCAAGAAAACACTGAGTAAACCAATAGCACTAAAGATCACACATTGAGAAGCTTATGCGTAGACTTTGCATCCTTAAGCGTAAAACTAGGGTTTTACTATGCGTAAGAATTGCGAACTTTCGCCAAAAACTGATTTTATACCCAAAAGTGTTTAAAAACTTGATTTTTATGATGAAACAGCTTCAGTATCATCAAAATAACACAAAAGTGTGAAACTTGATGATCCAAAACTCCTATTCACCTTATGCGTAGAAATGACTACACGAGTAAGACCAAGCTCAAAAACAATGAAATACACGTAAAGTTTCAAACTTTTTGCCAAAAACTTAAACTTTAAAACCAAATAACCTTTAAAGTACAAGGATCTTGAGTTTTAAAGTGTAAAAATTTGAGCTTTAAAGCGTTTGAAAATTTTGGTACCAAAACCCACACGTATACAAAATATGTTCAAAAACAAAATGTTTCACCCAACTATTTGGCGAATGATACCACTGTTAGGTTCCCATTTATGTAACACAAGCATCAATAAGAATAAATGAGATAGAAAGTGATCAGTTGAACAAATACAAACACACACGTATGAATATGAAAACCTTTAGGCGTATAGAATGAAAGTAAATGAACAACCAACTCTCAAATGAGAGTTACAAGACTATTTATAGGGGAAGGGAGCTATGGCAACACATCTAGTCCCTTCTTTTCCTTATTGGGCTTTTGCATAGGCTCATGGGCTTTCTACATGAGCCTAGCCTTAAATACTAACTTGAAAGCCTTAATTAAGCTAACTATTACATATTGATTACTAACACTTGAGAAATGGTTTAGGAGTGATTCCAACAGTTTAATCTGGGGAACTAGCAATTGTTTCCAATAAACAATGTGGTAACTAACTGTTTTACGTAGGGCAACTTCTTTTCCCTATTGACTACTTTTATAAACCAAGGAGTCCTTCTAGTTGTTACAATTCGTATTCTACAATCAACTAATAACTACCAACTAGTGACTATGCACACTTGAAATTAACAGATTTACCATTCAACACTAGTACAATTTAACTAGTAGTTGTAAGTTTAATACTAGCAGCACTAAACCAGTATGTGTCTATTCAGGCCCAGAATAGTAAGAGCAACACCTACACAAGGGCACCAGAATGGTATCAGCAGCACCTACACACGGGCAGCACAAATACGACCAAACATAACAGTATTAATGACTGTGGCATCATTTCGTTGATGTGTTCTATCACAAGTAGTGGTTAAAATAGCTAGCAGTAGTAACCAAATTACTGGCAGTTGTAAGTATACAACCAATTCAGTTTTACTAGCGGTAGTAAAAATAACTATAGCGATAGTAAAAATAACTATGAGTTGTAAGTATACAACCAATTCAATTTTACTAGCAGTAGTAAAAATAAGTATAGCGGTAGTAAAAATGACTAGCAGTTGTAAGTATACAACCACTTCAGTATTACTAGCGGTAGTAAAAATAACTATAGCTGTAGTAAAAATAACTAGCAGTTGTAAGTATACAACCAATTCATTTTATAATTTGAGATTTAATTTAAGTAATCATGCATAAAAGCAGTGTAGCATTTTTTTTACGCTTAGAAATGTCGCATATACCTCAAAATAGTCAACTCAAATGAATGTAACTCTACACATCTGATAACATGATGCCGTTATGTGCTTATGTCTAACTGAAGACGCCGTTGTTTTTAGAATAAGTGATGCTCACAGCACATTGATTGTGTAATAGGTCCGCCATATTACCATGGCTTACTAAAATATAACATTTCGTAATATTTTACGGACCAAATTTGAAAAGCTTGTATCTTGGGTGCGCGAATCAATGAACCAACCCAACAACCACATATAATGATCATAATAACACACCCTCATTCTGACCATCAATTGCAAATCAACAACCCTCATCCAAAGCCTCCTGTCAAGAATTAAAAAAACCAACAAATCTTCCTTGAAAACCATGTCGTTTCGAGCTAATGTTATCACCAGTATGAGAGATTATATTAGCAACATGCCAGATACAGTGATCGGTAATATTTTGAATCGGTTGCCAATAAAAGAAGCGGTGAGCACCTCTATTTTATCTATAAACTGGAGGTTTAAGTGGACCTTGCTCACCGAAGTCATAATTGATGAGGATTTCTTTTATTATTTAACATATAAGTTTGATGGTAGGCATGTTACTAGACTTTTAAATCAGCTTACGGGTCCCATAAAAAAGTTTGTCTTCTCTGTAGATCCCAAACCGTTGTCTGGAATGGAAGACTTGAATTATGAAGAGATTCGTGATTGGCTTATGTTTTTGGCACTGCAAGGAATTGAGGACCTGACAATTAGAAACTGGTATGGACAACCAGTTACATTGCCAACCCAACTTTACGGGCGTATTGAATTGAAACATCTTGAAATTCATTGTTGTGATTTTCCTAGTTTGGTGTTTTTCACTACTTTTCCAAATTTATTGAGCTTAGAATTGTGTTTAGTCAAATTTCTAACCGGTACACTTTGGTATTTAATTGTTGATTGTCCCTTACTTGAGTCTCTTAGATTGGATGTTGAGAGTACAAACGGGATGAAACTATAGAATCTTGCAAGTCTTAGGAATTTGAAGAAGTTACATTTGTCCTTCGGTATTTCGAATGCTGTCACCACAATCATAGCATCCAATATCTTTCACCTGACAAGACTTCCATCTCTTGAGACCCTTACATTGGATTTTGACTATTGCACGGTAAGACCGTTTTGAGATTTACACTTCTAATTTTACAATGTTAAATATATGTGTAACTGTAATGACATTTAATATTTGAAACTAACCCAAAAGTCGACCTGTTGTAGTTGATGCGTGATGGTAATTCCAGGATGAATGTCCCTTTGCCGTTTGTATCCCTCGTTAATCTGAATCTAAAAGGAGTTGATTTTGGCGAGATTGTTATCGTGTCACTCATCGTCCAAATGATTCGCGGATCTGCAAACTTGAAAATGCTGGAAACCAGAGTAAGTGTAATACTTTATTACTTTATTTCATACGTATCAAATAAACATCCGTAAACTTCCATGTTTTTGTATCTCAATACTATTTGATTTTCCAGGCTGCACACACGCTTAGTGTTTTACCTTTGGAACAACGTTCATTAGATTTAGACACAACCACATTCAGCCATGGGCATATTCAGACTGTGATTTTTCGATCCTTTCCTAGATCACAGAATGAATTACACATAATAAAGTTTATACTTGCTTGTTCCACGTCATTAAAGAAAATGTATATCAGGGCCAGCGATTTGATGGACGATGGTTATGATAATATCAAGAAGAATTGGGAGTTCGCTAGGAAGCTGTTGAAACTCCCCCGATCTTCCGTCACAACCGTTGTAAAATTGTTCGAGTGGTTGTAGTTTTATGTATGGTTTGAATACCCTGTGTCAATTAAATTTGTGTACAGAAAGTTTGGTGTGTTTGTTTATCAAGGGGTTATATAATATGTAACCATTAAACTTATAATTATGTAGTAATCGTAATATGTAGTAGGTTGTCATCTGTATGAAACGTTGTATGTCAACATATTTAGTATTTCCTCTGTTGCCATTATCCATTTTTATTTCATCTCACAAACTAGCAATTGTTTCCAAATATCAATTTGGCAACCAACTGTTGTACGTAGGGCAACTTCTATCAATAGCAGTTGTTATAATAACTAGCAGTTGTGCGTATAATAGTAGCAGTTGTAAGTATACATCCTATTCAGTTTACTAGCGGTAGTCAGTATAACTAGCAGTAGTAAAAATTAACTTGCAGTTGTAAGTATACAACCAATTCATTTTATAATTACAGATATTTAATTTAAGTAATCAAGCATAAAAGCATTGTACCATTTTTTGACGTTTAGAAATGTCCCATAAACCTCAAAATAATCAACTCATTCTACACATCGAATAACATGAAGCGTTATGTTCTTACGTCAAAGTGAAGATGTTGATGTTTTTACAATGGGTACTACTATGTACACCAAAAAGGTAAATCTAAACCTCGGTAGTTGCGCTACTTTTCTTTTCTCGGATTTTGCAGATGTAATTAAGTGGGACTTTAATTGGTCAAAGGCTAAAGCTGTTTGGCACCGCAAGATAAATATTTTCGTCTTTCCTTTCATTACCTTGTATTTTTTTATAAGTTCTATACACTAATATTATCAACAATCTATTTCTGTTGCATGTTTAACGTTTTCATTTCTAATTTCACAAGAAGCTTATATTAAAATAATAATCAACCAATTGGGGGCATATACTCTTTAAATATGATCTCGTAACAAAAAAAAAATAATAACAAAATTAGATGAAATAAATAAATAAATAAGTAAACAAGGTAATATTTGTTTTGTGTTACTCTTTATAACAATTTTGTGGTATTTTTAAAATCCGTGACCTAACAAAAATTATGTAAAATTTATTTAATCTAAATAGTTATAATAAGTCGACATTTCCATTTCATCAGTGTTCACTTGAATAGTATGTTTGAAAACAAATATTAATGTTAAAAAATTAAATTCACATTCATTACTCCACTTCAGTTACCAATTTTATATTTAAGAAGAGATAAAGCTAATTAATAGCTAGGGTCTATAAAACACCAATAAGTTATGGTCTATAAAAGACCTACATATATTATTAATACACGAATACTCTGAATAGTATTAGCGATTACAACCTTGAAGTGTATCGACTCTAAATATGACGAAAAGTTATATCAAACTCTAGCCAAGGACCTCCTTTTATAGGCTAAGGAGTCCTTTACAATATACAGTATGTACTCTACAGGATAATTATACTTAGCATACTTATCTAATACGGAGTACAAAACATCCTACCCAAGAAATTCTAGAATGTTACATATTAAACCGACACAATCATACTAGCAGTGAAAAACTATATTAGCAGTGGTTTGCTATTTATTTTATCCCGGCGCCCGCAAGCTCGTCATTTTTACCTTTACCTCATTTTATCCAACCCGATCTGCCAGGATTGGTAGACGTACACTTGCTTCGGGAAACGGACTGCAATCAACAGAGGACTAAGACCATAATTTTCAGCCGTGTTGTTTGCCTCTCTTTACACATTCTATCACTCCTTCGACCCAATACCCATTATATACTTCCTTCTTCCGCTCGGGGAGAGCGAGGTTAAGAAGTAACTGCCTGAAATTTGAACATCCCAAATGGCTAATGAGAGTTTAATCGGTTTAAACGCCCACCTTTGGTACGCCATATGGTCTGGGCATGCTTCCATAAACTTCAAAGGACACGGGTTTTGGGTGAAGGAATGTTGTGAATGGTCGCGGAGATGGGTTATTAGTCATCATTTTCGCCATTTGAGATACGACTAATTGTTATTAGTAGTCATTTAAGAACATGTTTTAGTTGTCACAGCATCTGCTTTGCGTTTATGTTTTTGTTTTGGGGGGTAAAGGTTCAGGCTATGTATGGGCTTTTTGGAAACGACCGTGCGTGGGCAACGGGTTGCTGTCGACGGACGGATGTATTCTTTTTGTACTGTGTACCATCGTGATCTTTTTCTTATTAACATATTCAACTTCTCTTTGGTGTTTCTAAAATTTATCTGTCGAACTATTTTTGTTGGTGGAGGGATGGTTGTTTTTGTTTTTTTTAATGTGCTTTCCCTTTATTTACCTCGCGTATTAATAGCGAGGATTTTACTGTTCTTGCACGCGGTATCATTAATTTTCATTTACTGTTTTGTGGGTAGGCACGTGCCTAGGCTCCTACCCTGGGCATCTATTTTTCCTGCTGGATTTGTCATAAAATTTTTAAGGAAGGAACGTGAATATTTACTTGCATATTTTCTCTCCTTTTTTGGTATTTGGATAAGCCTTATCCGTAATTAAAACAGTTTGAATTTATCGGTTTATTATCCTTTTTTGTACTGAAAGTTTGCTATGTCTGTGTATACTTTTTTTTGGTAAAATGTAGCTTCCATAGCTTTTGTTGGCTTTGGAAATGTTGCTTATGCACGTTTGACAAACTGAAGTAAATCATTCATATCGGCGCTTTAAATTTTACTTTTAAAATTTGAACTTCAACTAGTCAACTTTTTAATTCGCAAAAAAACCATATTGTACTTTAGGGACTTTTTTTTTATAAATGATTTGGAAAACAGAAACAAAGTTGATATTTGCGTCGACACTAGCGGTGGTTTCAGCGACCCTAGCAGTGGTTTGTTAAATTGTAGCAGTGGTTGCGTATTCACATATGCATATAATTGAGAATTTTTTCAAACCATGTAGCCTCCTTTGGTTTTTCCAAAAAAGCAACCATGTTGTGAGTTGCAGCAGAACAGTTGGGCACCATTGATGTTTATTTCGAAATTGATTACAACAGATTGTTAGGTGTTGCGAATTATGATGTGTGTGGGTCTAAACTATGTTTTGCCCTAGCAGTTGTAACTCTATTTTTTTTATCCCCAACTGAATCAAAAATTAATTTGTACTTTCAAAACAACTGTTTTAACTCTTGTAGCAGTTGTTAGTATTTTTGGACGTATTTATCCCCAATTGTGCTATTCTAATCAGCAAACCCAACCGTTATCGTCATCTACTATCTAGACACGATACCATTTTTTGATGTTTAGAAAAGTCGCATAAACCTCAAAATAATCAACTCACTCTACACATCTAATAACCTGAAGCGTTATGTGCTTACGTCAAAGTGAAGATGTTGATGTTTTTACAATAAGTTATGGTCTATAAAACACCTGGATATAATATTAATACATGAATACTCTGAATAGTATTAGCGATTACAACCTTGAAGTGTATCGACTCTAAATATGCCGAAAAGTTATATCAAACTCTAGCCTAGGACCTCCTTTTATAGGCTAAGGAGTCCTTTACAATATACAGTATGTACTCTATAGGATAATTATACTTAGCATACTTATCTAATACGGAGTACAAAACATCCTACCCAAGAAATTCTAGAATGTTACATATTAAACGACACAATCATACTAGCAGTGAAAAACTACATTAGCAGTGGTACGCGACTTCACGGTGAGGGTGGAGTCTTTCTTGTTTGCTATCATTTTCTTGAAGGATTTCCCGTGGCTTACTTCCTCGTGGGATGGCCGTATTTTCCTATGGGATTCCCTGAGAAGTTCGATAGCCCTCTCAACGTGTTTCCCGTGTAAATCCGCCCATCTGCGCGGTACTGGAAGAGCTTTTAGTGGGGTTGCTTTTCCATCCGTGCAGCTTTTATTTTAGAGCAATGGTAGAACCACATAAAGAATTCACAAAAAACACATCCACACGCTGACGTGATAGGTTTGAATTGGAGTGAGGAAAGAGAACTGTCACAAAATACACCAAAAATCCCCTACACGATAGCATGGGACTTTTTTGTGAATTCTTTATGTGGTTTGCTCTAAATTTAATCTCGGCGGCCGCAAGCTCGTCATTTTTACCTTTAACCCAGTCTATCGAACCCGATCTGCTAGGATTGGTAGAGGTACACTTGCTTCGGGGGCCGGGCTGCAATCAACAAAGGACTGAGACCATAATTTTCAGCCGTGTTGTTTGCCTCTCTTTGCACATTCGATCACTCCTTCGACCCAATACCCATGATATAGATCCTTCTTCCGCTCGGGAAGAGCGCGGTTAAAAAGGAACTGCCTGAACTTTGAACATCTCAAATGGCTAATGACAGTCTAATCGGTTTAAACTCCCACCTTTGGTACGCCATATGGTCAGGGCAGGCTTCTACAAACCTCAAAGGACACGGGTTTTAGTTGAAGGAATGTTGTGAATGGTCACGGAGATGGGTCAATTTAGTCATCTTAGAAACGACTAATTGTTATTAGTAGTCATTTAAGAACATGTTTCAGTTGTCGCAGCATCTGCTTTGCGCTTATGATTTGGTTTTGGGGGGTAAAGGTTTAGGCTATGTATGGGATTTTTAAAATCAACGGTGCGTGGGCAACGGGTTGTTAACATCTTCAACTTCTCTTTGGTGTTTTTTGTTGGTGGATGAATGGTTGTTTTTTATGTGCTTTCCCTTTATTTACCTCGCGTATTTATAGCGAGGAGTTTACTGTTCTTGCACGCGGTATCATTAATTTTCATTTACTGTTTTGTGGGTAGGCATGTGCCTAGGCTCCTGGGCATCTATTTTTCCTGCTGGATTTGTCATAAAATTTTTAGGGAAGGAACGTGAATATTTACTTGCAGATTTTCTCTCCTTTTTTTGGTATTTGGATAAGCCTTATCCGTAATTACGAACCGTTTGAATTTATCGGTTTATTATCCTTTTTTGTACTGAAAGTTTGCTATGTCTGCATATAACTTTTTTTTGGTAAAATGTAGCTTCCACATCTGTTGTTGGTTTTGAAAATGTTGCTTATGCACATTTGACAAACTGAAGTAAATCATTCATACCGGCGCTTTGAATTTCACTTTTAAAATTTGAACTTCAGCTAGTCATTTGGAAAACAGAAACAAAGTTGATATTTACGTCGACACTAGCGGTGGTTTCAGCGACACTAGCAGTGGTTGGGTAAACTGTAGCAGTGGTTGCGTATTCACATATGCACATAATTGAGAATTTGTACTTTGAAAACAACTGTTTTAACTCTTGTAGCAGTTGTTAGTATTTTTGGGCGTATTTATCCCCAATTGTGCTATTCTAATGACCAAACGCAACCTTTATCGTCATCTACTATCTAGACACGAAAATTCTGACAATCAAGTTTATGTTATTGGGCAATTTCGTTTGAACCTCAGGCCACCTTCGAATTTGCAATCTGGGCAAATAAATGCCATAATTGGGCAATACTTATTGTACGATCGGGCAACCATAATTCTTGGCATAGAAGCACTATCGCATGGTTGGCAGCATAAACTCATAATTATTTCTTAAAGGCAACAAACATTCATAATAGGTGGAACCATTCCTTATGCACTAGCCCTTTTTTCTATGATCTCCAACCCTCTTTCAGTTTTCGTGATAGAAACACGCTTTGTTAGCTTCCTTCTTTTGAAAGGTGTTGCAATACCGCATGGCATGCCAGCGTCCTCTTCTTGCCATACCATGTTTTTAAAATAAAATTGTGACAAAGCCTGTAGCTTGTGCACAATGTAGATGTCCATGGATCCATGCTCATCCGCAAGGTCATACATTCGTCGAACGTCATTGTCTGTGTGCAACAATGTTAAACCATCTTCGAGTGCCTTATTTGGTGCAGCATAAAATAAAGCCCATTTTTCGCCTCCAATATCATTCAAAACATGATCAAGCACCCTGGTAAATGCAACCCTGGTGGAGCTAAAACACCAGACATCAGCAAGGCGACCGCCTACATAGCGGAGTGGCTGAAATTCAAATTTCCCGTTGTGGTGAACTTTAAATATGACTTCTTTGGTTTCCGCCATGTCCTATAAAACATAAACCATAATAACAATTATAATCAACCACTAGACTTTAAGGGGTGTAGTGACCATACCTATAAAACATAAACCCTAATAACAATTTCAATAACTTTTAATTAAATAAATATTTAATAATAGAATATAAAATATAAAGTTGCACAGTTATTTATATTCATGTACTCTATAAATATATGAATGAATAAGGTAACAAAGTACATACGAGGGAGTACAGCAAACCTGGATTTGTTTATAAAAAAAGAAGAAAAGGACAACGATTTTTTTATTTGGATTCTTCGATGAAAGTCAGCCAGGGCAAGCATCCGCAATGGAAACTTGATGAAAGAATTTTTACTATTCTAATAAGATATTCAAATGACTTGTTTTATTGTGGCAATAACTTTGAAGAAGACTTTTTACAAAAACACTTGTAAGACTTCAAGCGTTTGAAGCTATTGTCAAAAAGCTTTTGTATTTATTAAATTTCATTTTTCACCCAACATTAAATATGCAAAAGTTATTTCAAAAGCTTTTTGCAGTGGAGTAGTTGGTTTTGCAAAAGCTTTTTACCTCAACCATTTAATAGTATTCAATGCATCAAGTCTTTTATGACTTGATGCATTGGTAATGCTCGAGGAATGTGTGGATGTTGATTGTTGAAGATTATTAAAATGATTTAAAAATACAAAAACCATTTCTCAAAAAGCAACTGACATCCTTACCTGTAAACAGGTGAAAAAAAATAGCCAAATGCTAGAGTTCACAAAAAAAGTCAAAAAAAGTAAAATGCAGAGGCCACTGATACTCTAAGTCTTAGTGACCACAAAAATCCCATTTGCAAACACCAATTCTTACAGTTACTTTGGATTATTCACACTATACACCAATTAAAATTGTCAATAAATAATACAGCTGTCTACACAAAAACTAAAAACACCTTTTCATTTGTGAACTTTACCTTTCACTTCTACTGTGATATTTTAGTCAATTAACATTTAGATCAATTAGATTATCAATCATCACAATCATTTACGGAATGCCGTGTTCTTTGTGTTAAGATGGTACATGCACTCCGAATTGTAATAATTTGCACGATTCTTTATTTAAAGACATGATAGACCGTTTCAAGAGAATGGTAATTGCTTGTGATCCGGGAAAGACTTTCCCAATAGAAGGAAATTTTAGAGAGAAACAAGAGCTGATTGATAAGAGGAAGAGAATGATAGAACAACTTCCAGAGTATGAATGTGAGTATGAAGATATGAAAGCGCGTTTCAAGAGGATCGAAGATGATAATGCTAATTTGGAAGCAACGTGTGAAGAGGCGATAGCTGATTTTTAGATTTACAAAGATTATAATGTTGATGCTGAAGCGAAGTATGAAGAGATGAAAACCAGTTTTAAGAATTTGAAAGATCATAATGCTGTTGCCAAAGCTAAGTATCAAGAGATGGTTGAATGTGCCAAAAAGCTTATCAACATACTCAAAGAAGTTGCAGCTGATGCTGATGATTTTTAGGATTATGAATGTGTTATGTATATGTTTAAGAATGTGCTATTTTGGACTTATTTGGTATGTAAGGTAATAAGTATTTATCTAATTAACAAGGTACTAGATTAATGCATCAAATTTTATGATATCATTTGTGAAAACATAAATAATCAAAATAATAGCTAATCTCGATATTCTTCACATGCGAATATACTCTAACTAGACTTAATTACAATAATAAACTCAAAATTCCATTAGTTATTGATATTATTCACTAGGAAACATAAATTTTCCAAACCTCAAGATGATTCTTTAAAGTCTGCAGTTGAAGAAAAGGAGAATGAAGGGGTGCAGGCAACCACTGCTAGTATTGATGCATCTACTGCTAGTATTGGAGTAACCACTGCTGCTATTATTCTACCCACTGCCAGTTCAGACGTTTCAACTGCAGAGGCAACCATTGCTACAATTATAACCACAACAATAACGCCAACACCAAAACCAAAAGAGGCTGACAATGAGATTGCCATACAATTGGTCAACCAAAAGCAATCTCTCCCTATCCCTGCACCTAGACCTATTGCTAAGAGTCTAAACATTGGTGAACCTGTGTAGAAAGATGTAGTTACTGAAACTGATATTGGAAAGGGTAAAGGGATTGCAGATCCAACTTTGGTGTTTCAAAGTACAAAGGAGCAGATAGCTTTTGATGAAAAAATTGCTAAAAGATTACATATGGAACTAAATGCTAAAGAAATTGCTACAGAAAAGGAAAGGGCAAAGCAGAAGAAGCCTCTAAACAAGCTGTAGAAGAGTGGTAAACGGAACAGATGTATTTTACCCTACATAATTACGAAAAGTATTTCAGTTTACTCGTAATGATTAACTTAGCTTCATAGTCCTAAAAAGGGTCAACAAAAACCATAAATAATTCAGGCCATAGAAGGAATCTATACCAACGTCGTAAACAATTGCATAGATGATGCATATAAACCACTCCTTATTAGTCTACAAACTGCCACTAAATTTTTTAATGAACCAAGTAATGTTACATACTTAACTAATGGCATCTAAGGTATCATACCCTACATAATTACGAATCAGATACACATAAAAAAGAGCAATGGATTATAAAATGAAATTAACACCTATCTAACATAGGTATTAATCGAATAACAAAAAGGATTTATTATAACATAGAACCAATTGGAAATAATCATATGTAATAAACAACGAGAAGAATATTTACGTACCATATTTGGGAACTTTTTTTTAAAACTTGATCAATCGAATGTGGTTTGCAATCAACACTGTAGCTTTAAAGATGGTGACATAACTGACGTTATAAAGAAGACAGGGGGCTGACGAAGAAGACGGTTTAATTTGTGTAAATAGTATTGTAAGTAAGAATGCTTTTGTGCGAGAAACAAAAACAGAGAAAAATGATAACTATGGAAGATTTTTTGGTCAGTGACTTTTGGATTTTGAATATAAATCCACTGTACTTTTACTATTCAAATGTGTACTTTTTTGTCTTACGTAAAATGACGATAAAACCCTTTTTAAAATTATAAGGTTGCCCAGCGCTTTTTAGTTGCCCAAAAAACAATACCTTACACATACGGGACACTTGTCACAATGTTGATGAGTTGCCCAATGACAGCTGTTGCCCTCGGTCCATTCTCAAATTAAAAATAAAAGTGGTTCTGAAAGTGATAAGCCTTAGGGCGCGCGGTCTATTTGCATCGTTTTCCCCTATTTCAATGATGCAGATTTTACAAATTTAGAATCAGTCATCACAGTGAGTCCAATTCCTACTACCAGAGTTCATAAGAATCATCCCAAAGAGCAAATTCTTGGAGATCTGAATACTCCAGTTCAAACAAGAAGCAGGGCTTTGACCAATAAAACCTTTCCTGAATAAGGTTTCTTTGCCAGATCACTTCACAAAAGAAAGTCATAAATACCTGCAAAATTGTTTGTTTGCTTGCTTTCTGTCTCAAAAGGAGCCCAAGAGAGTTGAAGAAGCTTTAACAGAAGAAGGATGGGTTGAATCAATGCAAGAGGAGCTATTGCTGTTCAAGCTTTAAGAGGTGTGGACATTGGTTGACCTTCCAAATGGAAAAAGGGCTATAGGAACTAAATGGGTGTTCAGAAATAAAAGGGATGAAAGAGGTATAGTGGTATGGAATAAATCAAGATTGGTTGCTCAAGGATACACACAAACTGAAGGTTTGGATTATGATGAAGTATTTGCCCCAGTTACTAGAATAGAAGCTATCAGATTGTTTTTGGCATATGCTTCATTCAAAATTTTTGTAGTGTATCAAATGGATGCTAAAAGTTCCTTTTTGTATGGTACTATTGATGAGGAGGTCTATGTTTGTCAACCTCCTGGTTTTGAAGATCCTGATCATCCTGATAAGGTCTACAGGGTGAAAAAGGTTATGTATGGTCTGCATCAAGCTCCAAGGGCATGGTATGAATGCCTTTCTACTTATTTGATGGACAATGTTTTCAAGAGGGGACAGATTGATAAGACTTTGTTCATAAGGAAGCTCAAAGATGATATATTGCTGGTTCAAGTTTACGTTGATGACATCATCTTTGGCTCAACCAATAAGGAGCTATGCAAAGATTTTGAGAAACTTATGCATGATTAGTTTCAGATGAGTTCTATGGGTGAACTCACTTTCTTTTTGGGGCCACAGGTTCAACAAAGGACTGATGGTATTTTCATTAGTCAAGACAAGTATGTAGCAGATGTTTTGAAGAAGTTTGGGTTTCAGGATGTAAAGAGTGCTAGTACACCAACGGAGACTCAGAAACCACTGCTACCAGATGATAGAAGTCCCAAAGTTGATTTGAAGTTGTATAGATCTATGATTGGATCTTTGATGTATCTCACTGCATCTAGGCCACATATTATGTTCTAAGTATGTGTGTGTGCAAGATTCCAAGTCGCACCAAACACAACATACTTGAATGCTGTGAAGAGAATTTTTAGATACCTTAAGGGTCATCCTAAATTGGGCCTTTGGTATTCTAAGGAATCAACATTTGATTTGGTGGCCTATACAGACAGTGATTATGCTGGAGCTAGTTTGGATAGGAAGTCTACTACTGGAGGATGTCAGTTTTTGGGAAGCAGACTAATCTCATGGCAGTGTAAAAAGCAAACAATTGTGGCCAATTCTACAACTGAAGCTGAGTATGTGGCTGCTGCTAGTTGCTGTGGTTAAGTGCTTTGGATTCAGAATCAATTGTTGGACTTTGGGTACAATTTTATGCATACTAAGATTTACATTGATAATAACAGTACAATATGCATAATTAAAAATCCTGTTTTTCATTCTAGAACTAAACATATTGAGATAAGGCATCATTTTATTAGAGATTGTAATGAGAAAAGGTGAATTCAAATGGTAAAAATCCATACTGATTTCAATGTTGCTGATCTTCTCACTAAAGCTTTTGATGTGGGGAGGTTTCAGTACCTTGTAGTCAATATTGGAATGATAAATCTCTAAGTCTCAAATATGTTTTGTAAAAGCTATGTACTGTTATTAGTTGGTCTTAGTATTGCTTGTTTTATTCAAACCACTGTTTGTTTCTGTGTGTTTCCACTAACTATTTTGCAGATCAAAGGAAGTCTAACATCACCAGCAAGATTCAACGGACTTAAAAGCATAACATGGTACTATTATTTATAAGATAAAACTGCATACTGAGATGCAAATGTTACAACCATGGTGTACAGACTACCAGAAGACTACATCAAAAGACAACAACCATCTAAGGACACAAGCTTCACAACATTCCCTAACACCACCTAAGGCTTCTTTGCAATGCCCCACTTTGGCATCTCCTTCTGCACTCTTGGACCTCCAATCACATGCCACACTTTGGGGCATGCAAGTCCAATCACCCTCTCTCTGATGGGTGGTGATGATGATGATGGACCCTCTGGTGGAGGTGCTGTCAGCAGTGCTTGCAGAGGTGGTGCTGGAAGTTCTTCTGGTGAAGGGATCTCAGCAAGGAGAGGCACAACCAAGACTCTTGAAGAAGTTTCATCATCAGTGCCTTCATATGGAAACACATAACTTGGCATGGAACTTAAGTCTGAATTGGATTCTATCATTATAGCATTTTGTGGCCTTGTTTGGATGGAAGAAGGTTCAGCAGCTGAAGGGTTTGTCTTCACATGTGAGAGGGATGTTTTCCTTGGTGGAAAGTAGTTGTTCCAACCACCTTCAGAAGCATCAGAGTGAGATCTTTTCTTTGATGAACCTTCCTCATCAACCCTACCTGTTTTCAGAAACTCTTCCGACACACTATCTGAGGAAGAGCTGTCTGTTGAAAGATTGATGAGGTTGGAGTAGCTCATGTTGATCTTGTGAGATGGTGTTTGAAAGTGTTTTTAGAAAGAGAATTTTTGGAATGTGAGTAATATGTGTGGTATGTGAGTAAGATGGTCTAAAATAAAGTTAAGGTGAAATCAGGGAGTTAAATGTGGGGAAGGTATGAGTTGTTGAGGAGTAAATGAAGTCTTTTGACTTTGGTGGACGTTTAATAACTTGGAGTTGACCTTTGACTGGGTGTTTAGCATTTCTGTTAACCACTGCCAGTAAAATTTTTGAAACCACTTCTTGTTATTTTAACCACTGCTAACCTTAACCATGTTTCAAGTGTTTGGTTTGTGTTTGTGATGAGCAGGTATGAAGGACTTATGTATAAATTGGAGCTTTTTGGAGCTGTTGTTGTGTTTAGTATTAAAAAAAACGTGTAAATCTTTTGTAATCTTTCATACTAATGCTTGATAACACTATTTTTAGCTTAGATTTGATTGTTGCGGTCTTAGTCAAAAGATTGGAGTGTGGTTGTTGTATCCACTGCTAGAACGTTTCAAACCACTGCTAATGGTTTTCTATCCACTGCTAGTGTTTTGCTGATGATGGATACTTGAGGGGTTGTTTTGTAACATTGATCATAACGTATTTATTTCCCCAAATCAATGCCAGATCATTTAATTGATCTTCAAATCACTTCCAATTGGCGCTTAACACAAATCCTAACGACTCCCAACTACTTTATTTACAATCTCACATCATATCCCATCACTAATCATAATGCCGTCGTTGTATTCCAAAACCCATAACCTAGTTGCTTATTTGATCAAAAACAATCAATCAGAAGGCTTTCATGAGATGATTGATCTCCTTAACCACAGTCCCATCCACTTTGCATTAACTATAGCACCAACAATCCTTAAAATATATGTACATCAATTTTGGTGGAATGCTGAGATACATGAGAGAGATGGATTAGAGGTTCTTAGGACGGTTGCGGATGAGAATGAGATTTTGGTCAATGAGGATGTAATTAGGACTGTCTTGAAGTTAGAGGATGCTGATGGGGTGATTAATCTTTCTGATGCTGCTATTTTTGAAGGGTTAGAGAGATTGGGTTATGAAAGGAAGGATGGTAAAACTAAATTTCATAAAGGTATGTTTTCACCTCAGT
Source organism: Chrysanthemum seticuspe (assembly GCA_019973895.1). Lineage (NCBI taxonomy): Eukaryota > Viridiplantae > Streptophyta > Magnoliopsida > Asterales > Asteraceae > Chrysanthemum > Chrysanthemum seticuspe. The sequence goes on along the minus strand of BPTQ01000006.1, from coordinate 196,429,470 downwards.
GGAAGTTTTTGATTCACATTTTGTTAATGTGTATGAGTAATAAGATCACAGGGTTTGATGAATTTCCATCCAAAATTGCAACTGCAATTATTTGTCTTTCTGAAGGGAGGAACTTCAATTGGTCTAGGATGCTTTTTGATGGATTTTTGAAAAACATTAGGGAGAAGGGTAAGTATTACTTGTATTCTAGGTTTGTTCAACTGATTCTGGTAGAGTCACACCATTATTTCCTAATATGATACCTTTACCAGATATTCCTGAATTTGATGATGTACCTGAACCACAACCTTCCCAACCCACTGATGCTGGAACCCCTGCTGATACAACTGAAACCCCTGCCATCACAATTGAACCCACTACTGCCCACCCTGAACCCACTGATGAGCCTATAACTTCAACTTCTGAACCAAATAGGATTATGTTTACTAGGAGGAGGAGAAAAGGCACCAAGCTACCTCAGGCTGGTATTAGTAGTGTAGCTAATGAGGCTGTCACAAGGAGCGGAGGTGACATGATTAGAAAGGCTTCCACTACTGATTCATGCTTAGATGATGGTCAGGACAGTGGAATCATCAATAAGACCCAACCTTTGGCAACTCCTCATGTGGAGAGTTCCTTTGAACTCAACATAAGTGGAGGAATCCCTAGCCAACTGACTACTTCAGGGTGCATAGATGATCAGGCTAGGTATGATGCTATGTTTTCTTTACCCAAGGATTCACCTCTCGGAGCAGGTTACACAGCTCGAAGTAATGAGGGTAGTTTGGAACATGACATTGAATTAACGGATCCTGCACTGGTACATGATGACTTTTCTAATGAACCACCTCTTGGACCAGTTAACACAGGTCGAAGTGGGGAGGATATTCTTGAAAGATTAAATGAATTGATGGCTAAGTGTACCAAGATGGAGGAAACTATCACTGGTCTTCAAGAGCATGTTGTATTTTAGGGGAGACATATTAGAAGGTTGCAGCACAGGGTCTCTGTTTTGGAGAAAGTTAGAAGACCAGGGCTTGTTGCTTTGAGGAGAGCTAAAAAGGTGCATAAGAAGGTTAGATCCATAGTTGATCACTGTTTAGAGGATGCATCCAAACAGGGGAGGAATGAGTGCTTGGATTCAGGGGAGGCTGTGAATATGGTTGATGATTTGGATAGTGGAGATCAAGGAGAAATGTATGTGGTGTCTGATAAGGATGGAAATGAAGCAGTACTTGAAACCTTGAAGAGTGTAGTAGAAGACAAAGTGAAGGAAGTGGTGCAGGCAACAACCACTGCCAATGTTGCTGCAACCACTGCTAGTACAACTGTATCCACTGCTACTTTTAACACACCCATTGCTGTATCAACCACATCTACAATAGTTACAACCACTGCCATATCACCACCCAAATCTAAAGAAATTGAGAAGGAGGCTGCTGGTTCCTTGATTAACTTAAGTAAAATTTCTGCACCTACACCTAAACCTTTGGCTAAGAGTTTAACAATTGGTGAGCCTGTAAAGAAAGTGGTGTTACCAAACATTGGAAAGGGAAAAGGTATTGCTGAGCCTGAATTGAAGTTTAAGAATAGGAAAGAGCATATTGAATATGATAAAATGTTGTCAAAAGAATTGCAAGAAAAGGAGGATGCTGAAGCTCTATCAGCAAGAGAGAAGCAACAGAAAGAAGATGAAGAAGCTACTCAGAAATTGTTAGCAGAATGGAATGATCAACAATCTTATCTTCAAGCTTCTGATGGGATAAAGGATGAGTATACTACACAAGAATGGGACAATTATCTATTGTTGAAAGGTGTAAAGTGTTGGGTGAATGGGCAAGAAAGATAAGACAAGATAAAAATCAAGCTAAAAGGAAGAAACCTCCTACCAAGAATGAAATGAGAAATGTCATGATGAAGATTATCAAGAACATGGATATGCATGTTGGTGAAAATTTAAGAAAGTGTACATATGAAAGGATTGAAGAGATTTATATGAGATGTATAAGAAGAAATGATGATTTCAATCCAATGAACTCAGAAAAAGAAGAAGAGTGGATTAAAAGCAGACAAAAGAGGAAATCTGAGATTCAGGAGACATCTAGATCTAAGAAACTAAAAGAGAATGCTGAGAAAGAGTCAGGAGTGGATGATACAGTACCTATTGCAGCTGATCAACAAATTATCTCATATACATTTGAGCTTAATGGAAGTGAACAATGTTGGAAAATTCAAAGAGTCAATAATGAAGTCTCTGAGTTTGATAAATTTTCACAAATGCTTCAATATCTGGATAGAGATGATTTGGTGAATCTTTGGAAGCTTTACAAGGATAAATTTGGTGCTGTATGTCCAGATGATTATCATGAGGGAATGGTGTATCATAATCTGAAGATCTTGTTTGAACCTACTCATGATGAACCTGAATGGAAAGGACTCTACAATTGCAATGTTACAAGATGGTTTTTATATCTGTCTTGTGGAGTTCATGTGTTAACTGTTTCTGAAGAAATTATTCATATGCTTGTAGAAGGTGATTATCCTCAGTTGAATAATTATCTAGGAGTTATTACTCATATGGTAAAAGCTGGTGGTTTAATGATGCTGAAGCCCTATGATGATCAAGCTTACAGTTTGTTGTTAAAGTATGAGCAAATTCTTAAAACTGTTAAGTGTTTGGATACAACCTCCAAGTCAGATGATTTGAGCTTAAAGGAAACTTGACAATTCTTTTTGAATATATCAAGTTTAGGGGGGGATTTTTGGGTTTTAGGTTCCTTTGAATGGAATTATTCTAAGTATGGAACCATGGCTAAAGGAAAAGAAACCACGGCTAGAAGAAGGAAACCACTGCTGAGTTAAACCACGACTAGTAGTATAGTATAACCACGGCTAATGTATTGTAACCACTGCTAGTTGATAAGTCGGTTTAATGTTTTGTATTAGATACATATGGAAAAGATATTTATCTTGTAGGTTACGTATTGTATATTGTAAATGACTCCTTAGCCTATAAAAGGAGGTCCTAGGTTAGATTAGATACACGTGTGTTTTGATATATCTAAGATCGATACACTTCAAGGTTGTAAAACTCTAATACTGTTTAGAGTATTCGTTATTAATATAATTGAGGTGTTTAGTGTTTACTGTTGTTCTTCTGCTTAAGGTTAAGCATTATATTCCGTGTAGTGTTTAACAAGTTATTATCTAAGTGAGTTTCTATAAGGATCGTTTGTTCAACTGGGATCAACACTTTTTTTTCACTTTTTCATTTTAATTTTGTTTTATTCATACACTAATTTTTTTTATACTTACTATACTTTTTTTTACCACTTATTCATACACTTATTTTATTACGCTTATTACACTTTTTTGCACACAAATTTTTTGACACTTATTCACAACCTATTTTTCGTCCATTTTTTCACTAATTTTTTTGACACTTATTCACACACTATTTTTCGTTCGTTTTTACACGTTTCGTTCGTTTTGCACATTTTCTTCCGTTTTTGCACGTTTTGTCCATTTTTACACATTTTATCTGTTTTTGCACATTTTCGGCCGTTTTTACATGTTTTCGTCCGTCTTTACATGTTTTCATCTGTTTTACATGTTTTCATCCGTTTTATCACGTTTCCGTCCGTTTTTACAAGTTACTGTCCGTTTGTACACGTTTTCGTCAGTTTTCACAAGTTTTTGTCCGTTTCTACACGGTTTCGTCCATTTTTACAGGTTTGCATCAGTTTTTTCACGTTTTCGTTAGTTTTTGCACGTTTTCATCCATTATTACACGTTCGTTTTTACGCATTTTTCGTTCGTTTTCGTTAGTTTTTGCACATTTTCATCCATTATTACACGTTTTCGACTGTTTTTACGCGTTTTTCGTTCGTTTTTACACATTTTTGTCTGTTTTTAAATGTTTTCATTTGTTTTACATGTTTCTTCCATTTTCGCACGTATTCATCCGTTTTTACACCATTTTATCCGTTCTAGAATGTAAAACAAGGACAAAAATGTACAAAAACGGATGATATTGAGTAAAAGCATAAAAAACATGTAAATACGGATAAAACATGTAAAGCAGATGAAAATATGTAAAAACAGATGAAAACATGGAAAATCGGTCGAGAACATGTAAAATGGGATGAAAACGTGTAAAAAATGATGAAAACGTGTAAGAACGGTCGAAAACGTGTAAAAACATGCAATAACTAGCAAAAAAGGAAGAAAATGTGCAAAAACGGACAAAGCGTGTAAAAACGAACGAAAACATGTAAAAACTGATGAAAACATGAAGAAACTAACGAAAACGTGTAAAAACGGATGAAAAGTGTAAAAAGAATAGTGTGTTAATAAGTGTAAAAAAAATTAGTGTAGAAAAAATAAGTGTATGAATAAGTAGCAAAAAGAAGTATATTAAGTGTAAAAAAAAAGTGTATGAATAAATGAAAAAAAATTAAAAAAGAAAGCGAAAAAAAGTCAAGGGACTAAAGGTGAAATTCAACGCAAATCGCAAGGACCATTACCGTTACTTTTATAATTGAAAAAAAGTCAAAGAACGACCAGTGAAAGTCAAGGCAACCTACATGGACCAATAATGTAAGTTTTCTAAATGTTAACTGGTCAAACAGGTTACCATCCGGTCAATGTTACGTACATTGATCAAAATCTGAAAGTATTTTAGCGATACTGTTAGGTCACCATGTTTGTAACACAAGCATCAATATAAGAAATAAGAAGAGAGGATCGGATGAACACTTAACCAAACACACGTATGAATAATAATGAAAGGTTTATGCTTAGAGTGAAATAGAAAAGTGAACAACCAACCTTCAAGTGAAGGTTTACAAGACTGTTTATAGGGAAGGAACTAGGGCAACACACTAGTTCCCTTCCTTTCCTTATTGGGCTTGGACCAAGGCTTATGGGCTTTCTACATAAGCCTTGCCATAATTACTAACATAAAAGCCTAATTAAGCTAACTATTACATATTAATTACTAACACTTGTAATCTAGTTTAGGAGTGATTCCAAGAATCTCCCCCTAAGTGTTGGTGATTAATGATTCGAGTGAAAAACGTTGTAGGTGCTGATGTAATAGTAGCTTTGACGTCTTCTGACATTCTTCTTTCTTGTGAGAAGAATTGTCTTGATTCCAACAATCTCCCAGAGTAGGGATCTTGTTTACTTTGAAGTTTTTTCAGCTTTGACGTCTTCATTTTCTTTGTTCTTTGATCTTTGTTCTTTGTGGTGGTAGTGATAGTCTGTTGTGGTTATCTACATCAGGTCCGCTTCGTTGCTCCAGTGTCTCCACGTCTTTCTCCAACATGCTCACACGCTCTTTAACGTTGAATTTCAGTACTGATGTAGTTCTCTTAGTCTTTAAACTTTGTAGATTCTTTGACTTTGACGAAGAATCATTCTGACTTTGTGTTACCTTTTGAGAGAACTTCAATTAGTGTTGTTGTTGGTATGAGCATGTGAAGAATCTGCACGATCTTTTCCACCCTCGAGCATCCATAAGAAGAAAACATAAAACATAGGTTAGAAATAATCCAGCGCTTACAAGTTTGAACTTTGAGTGTGTTAACAGCATAGTGTGAAAACACGTCTCTAATTCTCACAAAGGATGTTCCTGAACTGGAGTCCCACAAGTGAGATAACACGATGTACCGAAGTACACTTACAGTTCAAGTGAGTCGCTGAGGTACACCGAAGCATTACCCCACGACTGTAGACCGTTTGAGACACACTAAGCGTAACCCACAAGGAGTTACCGAAGTGACCTACTGTCAGGGCTGTTTGATGTTGACCCTGGCAGGAGCTTCCATTCAATCACTGAGGATCACATGTGTGAACCTCTCATAAATGTTCTCGACAGATTGCTAAGATCTGTGTAGGACTCGATAAGGTATCACTTGCGTCCTTAATGTTGAACGACAAGTGATGAAATGTCAAGTGTACCTAAGAGATCTTTTGATGAATCTCGTGGCTCTAGACTCGATAGTGCGCTTTGGTTTTCCTGAGCGGAGACTAGGGAGACGGTCTCCTTCTTCAATACCAGCAATCTATAAGAGAAAGCCAATAGTTTACGTAGGGTTCTCTGTGAGAATGAAACAAGCTTCTGTTGAGAGAAACTTGAGTGGCTAAGAAGGTTTAGTACATGCGTCACTGGGTCCATGACGACTTTGTTCTTCAATACCGGTGTCATCTAGTGACAACCAGTAGCATATGAGTTGAACCCGGTGTCTGCCCTAAGTTGAATAATTTGGAGGGCTATTTCTTTTCACCCTTTTCTTTACTTTTCTTTTTAATTCTTCAACTCCTTCTATCTCCGATTCTTATTTTCTCCTTTTTATAATCATACCTAAGGACTTCTAATTCTAACTATTGGTGGTGTCCTTGGGTAGATCCTTCCGGCTCTGGCGGATCATAGGGCGGTTATTCCTAACCTTAGTCACCTTATAACACCATGACAAACCTATGTTGCCATAAAACCATTTCATGAAAAATCTCTCAAAGTGGTTATGATTAAAACATTTTGTACCACTGAACGAGTTTTATATTTTGTAGAAATACTCCCCCTCCACATATGCTTAAGTATTTTGACATAAATTTGCACGGTGAGAGAAGAGCGCGCACTTTTGAATTGATCAGCTCAAGATAGACAATTCCCCGCGAGACACGGTTACATTGCGTAGTTAAAGAGTTACATTGTCAGCTTTTAGGTGACAACTAGCTCTAATAACTACCTTGAAGGGGTGGACAAACCTCGAAAGGTTGTCAAACCCGTCAAGGTTCATGTCTACCAAGAGTTTCTCGAATGGTACATTCTACTAGGACAAGTCCTTTGCGAGACACGTTTACATCACTAGCGACCTAGCTTGAAATTATTACCCGTCCCGGACAAGTCTTTTCGAGGTACTAACATTTAAGATCTCGTCAATTCATTGGTTAAGTATTTATAGCACGATAATTCATCAGCAATTCACAACATATTTCTTATCACATAATTTTTCTCCCCCTCAAAAATGGCATATAAATGTTATTTTTGACGAAATTTTGATATCGAATATGTCCATTTCGAGTTTTGTGGGAAGATTACTACGAAGAACAATTTTGTGACCAAAGTTTTTAAGCAAATACTCCCCCTCAACAAGTGATATAAGCTTTTGAGGTTTTGAAAATCATAAGGGAAAGTACTTGTTCTTTTGAGAAAAACTTTGAAAATTGAAAGTTTTGATTAGTTTTACTCAAAAGTAAGAAGCTTTCGCTCCTTTTATAGGATTGTGGCACTGAAGCGTACCACAGGGTCCTTTCATGACAAGTACGGGTTGTGCACTGATATGTGTGCACAAGCCATAGTCAGATATAAATCACACATCCAAATAATGATAAGAAAATTGATCAAGGGGTACCAGGAGTATCAGGTAGTCCAACAATCACTCCAGGAATGCGTTCTGGACGTTGGTAGCCAGTGAGAGATATGCTTGGACGACCACCTACGAAACTCTCCAACGTTCTTATCTGATCCCGTCTGAACAACCTTTCATCAATCCGAGTGATGATCTTCTTCACATCCCTCCTATCCCTCGAATTCCATCTCTTCGGTGACCCTATGCCGTCATGGATCTCCTTTAACATGTATGTTAACCCGTCCCGAACCTTCTTTAATGTATGATCCCCAAACTTATGAAGCTCTTTGCATGCCATGAAGTAATTGTGGTGTAGTTCACTATGGTAGACTACCCCAAATGGTTTCCTGATAAGGGTGTACTGAGCAAGTTGGTTTATGTCCGGAAGGTCTAGCTGTGGTTTCGTGAGATTAACACGCTTCTGGTATGATTCCACAGCAAGTTGAATATCTTCTACACGTTCTTGGATCATGATGCTTCTGATGAAGATTAACAATGACTTGATGTACTCCCGTTGGATATTTGTAGAGAATTGTCGCATTTGTCCTTGTACCTTTGCAAGATACATACCTTCAATGTCATTTAGTAAAAATCTCGGAAAATCCGCTTCACAAAAGTCATATTCCTCTTTGTCTTGTCGTTTGACCACTATTTTCTTTAGGAATGTGTAGTCCCACTTCGACGAGGGTAACATGTTGAATTGCAACGATCCGTTTTTCACTGAACAATTCCTTTTTTGACTTTAGAACTTGGCAGCTTTTGTAGAAGATTCTTCGTCGTTCTGGCCAATGATGAATCCCATATAGTGCATCGAGGTCATACTTTTCCACTTTGTCAGCAAACATGTGTGTGGCTTCTTCCTCGATGGCTATGTTGTTTGAGTAGATTGCTGTCGGGAAAGGGAAGGTGAGTGATGTAGCATATTTCTTGGAAACATCGCTACCGTGTAGAAGGAATTCCAAGTCATTGTTGAAGAAGTAACGATAGAGAATCTTGGGTTGATCCGGTCGGCCAGTGGTAGGTAGTGGTTTGGTCCAGTCTGTGTAATATGGAGCTTTGTCTCGTCTGGTGAAGTCGATGTTAGCTTCAGGGTTGAGCCAATCAATGTTGTTGGACATGGCTCGTGTTATGTTGTCGAGATGATATTCGACTTCAATGGCACTGTCAGAGCTGTCCTTGAGCAGTTGAAAAGTGTCGTTCTTGATTCGCCTCAACTCTGCTTTTGTCATCTTCTTCACCTTGAACTTTTCTTGTATAAGCTTTACATGCTCCATCGTTCGACCATCTACCGGTTCTTGACCTTCCGTTAACTGAGGTGTAGCATCAACAAGTTTAGAGAACCAGTCATATTCTTCGGTGTCATCATCATCTAGCCATGACACAACATTGGTCTTTTTCTTCTTCTTAGGCTTTGTTGATGATGCTGGTTTCTTTGTTGATGTAGAAGAAGTAGGTTGTTGTTGGGTCTCAGGAATTTCTTCATCATCACCACCAGTGTATTCAAAGTGATCACCGGTTTTCTCTGTTTGTGGTGGTGACTCAGAGTCCTGAGGTTTGTCAGTAGCAGGAGACCTTTGTGGAGAACTTCTTTGAATGGAGGTCCTTTGGGGTGGTGGTGGCATAGAAGCTGAATCATCATTTTTCTTCTTTCGTTTCGGTCAGAGTCTTTATCCGCATCATCATCGTCTCTTGGACGCTTAGCCTTCTCCGCTGTCTGTTTGCATGAGGTTTTGAGTTGATATTCCAGCAATGCCTCAAATAGTTTACTTTCGTTAGAAGTAAACATTGCAGATCGTTTAGACATTTGTAACACTAGCTTTGAAATCAAATCTGCATCAGAGACAATTGTAGGCTCAATTGGATTGATATTCATAGCTACAGGAGTAGATTGCATTGTTTGCTTGACCAATTGCATGAGATTCAGATAAAGTTGTCTGGTGAACATCTCTCTTGTCACTCCAGGGACAGTGTTGAGGAGAAACTTGTGAGTGTATTCTATGATCGCCTTATCCATTTCCCCCTGGATACTCTGTTTAGAAACAGTTGAATCTGATCCCTTTCTTCCGAAACCTTGTTTATCAAATTCTGAAGAAGATTGATTCTGTCTGCAAGTTGATTCAGTTTCTTGTTGACCACGTTCTTCTTCCTTACTCGCTTAACAGCTTTGACAATCCTTGTCTTTGCACGTGATGTCCAAGTATCGGTCGGTTTCTTTACCGATTTGGATGCGGATCTGGTGGTGGCTTTGGATGGTGGTGGTGACGAAGAAGATAAGTCTGACGATGATGAATCATGTGGAGGCTCAAGGTCCTTTGGTGGCTCAGAAGTTTCTTCCTTGCTATGTGCGGGATTATCTAGAAGATAATCATTAGCTTCCTTCTCAGCTTTAGCCTTTTCTTCTGCCTTAGCCCTAGCTTCTTCATCTGCTTGAGCTTGAGTTTCTTGTTCTGCTTTTTCTTTAGCAGCAGCCTCAACATCTTCATCAATAATTTTCTCAGTCTTCTCCTTCTTCTTTTCTGGTTCCTCAAAGTCAAAGATAATCTCATCCTCTAGTTGCTGTTGTTCTAATTCGTGGGTGGTGGTACCAGTTTCCTTATCGGGTTGATTAACCGCATCAAAAACTGGTGTGGTTAGTGCACCACCACTTGACCCTCTAGGGCCACAAGTTTGTTGTAGGTTGAACTCCTTAGCAACATGTTGTAGTCTGAGATTCTTCAATTTCTTTCTGTAGTCTTTGTCTTCATCCAATGGCTCTTCATCTGAGCTCTCTTCTTCTTCTTGCTCAGCAACTGGAGTTTTTCCCTTGTCCGTTTTGGGACTGAGAGGTTTTGCAACTATAAGTGTATCATCTGTTGCAGATTCTGAGTAGATAACCTCTTCTTCAGTTTCAGTGTCCTCCGAGTCCTCGTCCATCAGTTTTGGTTCTGGTTTAGGAATAGGGATGGCACCTTTTGATGGAATTCTCTTTTTGAGAACATGAGACCTTTTCAGATACTTACGTGTACTCTCAGTGCTTGCAACACTTCCAGCATTGCCTGATCGCCTCGTCTTCCTGACAGATACACCGGAAGACTTTTCATCGATGAACCCCACTTTTCCTGATGCAACTGCTTCCAGATAACGTTTGTACGATTGAAGTTCCTTGATCCCAGAAGTAAGAAGGCAATCTGGCAAAACAACACCTTGTTTCTTCGTAGTTGATTCTTTGAATCTGACAACATTGAGTGTAGGCTCAAACAACATGGAGTGATGGTTAGGGTCATCAAGTCTCAAAGGAATATCATGATTATTCCCGAGAATCCTCTGGATCAACAGTTTTGTGTATCTGATGTAAGGAATTTTGGTGCCAAGTTTCCTGAAATATGACATCATGTCATCCCAAATTAGACTTGCGAAATCGATGTGCATCAAGTTAACCATGCCCTAAAATACTTGTAGTTCCACGAGCTTGGGATGCTCATAACCACTATCACATCCAAAAATTGATTTGGTGATCATGATGTAGAGGGTTCTCCATGGCCGAGGAATATTTTTAAGATCTACTAAAGAGTGTTTGGTGATAATCCCATCAGCTTCATCATAGCCAATGTCGACCATGAACTAGAGAGTGACCTCTTCCGAAGGAGAAACAACATAGTTGGCATTGTGAGAACATTTGGTGCATCAACGTTTTGCATTGTGACGTCCATATTGTTATCTGAAAGATATTGAGCCAAAAGAACCAACATATCGAAAGGCATTACGTTAGTCAACAATTGATTTTATTTTCCAATTATTGAATATGTTATGCTGATGAATGTTACGAATCTAACGTCATTTGTATGTCCAATAGTCCAAAGTAGTCGTGATAAGTTTCGTGACTTTATTAGTTTTGAACTGTAAAGTCAAAATTTTCACTCATTTTCACAACATATTAACCATTATAGCTTATTATTGACATTTTCGTTTTGTGACGTTATGATTTATTCATTTACAAGTATGTACGCGTAACAATTCATAATTATGGTTAAAAAATTAGGCTTAAGCGTAGGAATTGCAAGCTTATGCGTAAACAGTAGACCATACGCGTAGGCATAAGCTTATGCGTAGGAACTTAACTTACGCGTAAGAAATGTTACGCGTAGGAAAAAGAGCCCTTAGCATAAGGCTTACGCGTAAGCGTATGTTGGAGCTTATGCGTAAGGTTTACTCGTAAGAGTGAATCTTATGCGTAAGACTCAAGTTTACGCATATCCTTGACAGGATATGCGTAGTCCCATGTAGAACCTTACGCGTAAAGGTTACTCGTAAGATTACTCCTACGAATAACCTTGTACGCGTAAGATAATCCTTATGCGTAGGAATCCAGTTAACCTTGATTCAGAATTTTGCAAGCGTAAAACCTGAAATAAATTTGTCATAACGTCATCATTAACATATCCCTTTCAATTTTCACTTGAACTCATAGTCCTAAACTGTTACGCGTAAATATTGCTAATGCGTAAAAGTTAAACCCTAGGTTTTCAATTTTACGAATAAGAATTTTAGCCATAGGATTTGCACCAACCGTTTTCTGGGATACCTTATAAGCCAAATGACATGTTTTAAACAAGTTTTAACATCAATAGCCTGATGAATCAATATTACCCAATTCATACGATTATAAACCATAATTCTCAATTACTCAAAATTACTAGTTTCTAGGAATGATTCAAGTGTGGTTTTGGACAATTAAACATGTATAAAATATCATATGAACAACTAATTATCCAGAAACAGTCTCATATGAAAACCCCTAAATCCACGCATAAACCCTAATTCTTAAAACACGATTAAAACGTTTTCTGGGTGGATTGTTATGTTGGAAATGTTTATAACACATGATTTTAAGCATTTTGACACCACATTTACCATCATAAACACTCAATGATGATTTTGTGTTCATACGCATATGCGTAGAACACAAAATCATTCCAAACTCAAAATCTAACCGTTGGATGTTTATGAAATTAAAAACCAATGTTTGTAATAACACAATAAACCTTATATCACTTACAAATTTGAAGATTTATACACGGATATGAAGTTTGATTTTGGTGCGTGGATTAGGGTAGATGAGATAATAAATTTTTGTAATAAATGAGATATGAAATTTAGGTGGGAGGATAAGTAAAAAGTTAGTTTTAGACTTTTGACAATTATGGTCCCTCCACCTCAACCATTTTCATTTATAGCCCACAACTTCCATATTGGTTACTTAAAGCATGATATTTGGAAAGAAACTTGATGACACTCCCCCTTGACTTAAGAAATAATAAAATTTTACAAATTTGAGTCCGGGGAGTGTCAGTAAACCAGAAATGTGACCACCATAATCAAAGATACAACCGGAATAAGATAACATGCAAGTACAAGGTTTTATGAACCAGAAAAATATTTACTTTCTCCCCCTCAACACTTAACCGTGAAAATTTTGAAATGTTTGAAAGTGTGAAGTGTTGACGGAAGATTTGTACTTGCCATGTTGAAAGAAATATAGAGAGAAGAATATTTTTGAATTTTATAGATTTTATATTTTTGTATTTTGTTTTTGAAAAATATTTACAAAAGAGGTTTTGTTGTTTGACTGGCTTTTAGATTGTTTTAAAAGTTCGTCCAGTTCCTCTGGAGTCAAACACCGCATACCAATCCGGTGGACCAACTCAGTAAACCTAGCAGGAGCTAAGGTTTTGGTGAGAAGGTCTGCCAATTGGTATTCAGTACCCACAAAGTATAATTCAACGGTACCCTTTTCCACATGCTCCTTGATGAAATGATATCGAAGATCGATGTGCTTTGATTTCGAATGTTGAACAGAGTTGCACGAGATCGTAATAGCACTTCGATTGTCGCAGTACATCAGGATTTTGTCAAATACGTAACCATAGTCTTTGAGTTGTGTTCTCATCCAGATGACTTGAGCACAACACGCGGACATGGCTACATATTTTGCTTCAGTTAAGGACAGAGATGTATAATCCTGCTTCTTCGATTGCCATGACACCAGTTTATCACCAAGAAATTGTAAAGCTCCAGAAGTACTTTTCCGAGAATCTAAGCAACCTGCGTGATAAGCGTCTGAAAAAGCTGTTTGTTACAAACCAGAATCCTTCGGATACCAGATCCCCAAATTAATGGTTCCCTTGATGTATCGGAGGATTCTTTTAGCCTTAGAGAGGTGAGCTTCAGTTGGTCGTGCCTGATAATGAGAGCAAAGATAAACAGCAAAGACAATGTCAGATCTACTGGCTGTTAGATACATGAGAGACCCAATAATACTTCGTTATTGGTAGGGTCAACCAATTTCCCTTGCAAATCAGCGTCCAGTTTCTTGGTATGTGCCATTGGTGTGGCATAGGTATCACAGTTTTGCATTCCATTTTTGTTTAAAATTTCAAGGGCATATTTGGATTGACTCAAGAAAATACCACGGGGTGATTGATGAACTTGCAGTCCTAGAAAGAATGTAAGTTCACCCATCATGGACATTTCAAAATGTTTTTTCATAAGTTTTGAAAAAGCGTTTGAGTACTTTAGATGTGTTGAACCAAAAATGATGTCATCCACATAAATTTGAACGATTAAAATGTGTGCCCCGTGATATTGTATGAATAGTGTAGGGTCGACCGATCCTTTGACGAAATTATTAGGGATAAGAAAGGATGACAACTTATCATACCACGCCCGAGGGGCTTGTTTGAGACCGTAGAGAGCCTTGTTCAGTTTGTAGACGTGATTAGGGAACTCTGGATCAACAAATCCTTCTGGCTGACTAACATAGACCGTTTCTTTCAGTTTTCCATTTAGAAAAGAGGTTTTGACGTCCATCTGAAAGACCGTGATGTTCATGTGAGCCGCGAATGCCAGAAAGATCCGAACAACCTCAAGTCTAGCAACTGGTGTGAATGATTCCTCGTAATCAATTCCTTCTTCTTGTCGATAATCCTTAGCCACCAGACGTGCCTTATTTCGGATACCGTACCTTCAGCATCCAGCTTGTTTTTCCAAATCCATTTGAGACCAATAACATAGACCCGAGTTGGTTTTTCAACCAATTCCCATACTTCAAGGCGTTTAAACTGATTAGGTTCTTCTTGCATGGATTCAATCCAGTTGTCATATGTCATGGCTTCCTTAATATTTTCGGGTTCAGCTTGGCAGACGGTAAGTGCATAAATGCAATGTTCACCGTCAGTCTGAAGGCATTGTCTAGTGATGACTGGTTGATTTGGGTTTCCAATAATGTTCACAAGAGGATGGTCTTTCATCCAACGATGTGTGGAGGGTTGATGTTGATATACATTCTGCATATTATGAGGATTCAAATGGCTTGTGGATGATTCTGCAACATCAGGTGTGGCAGTTTCATTAGCAAACGGATTGAAGAACACATTTGGATCATAATCTGCAGGTGGGGGTACTTCATTGTTCAGAATATCATCAGCTGGTTCAGCGTCATTGGATGCGGTTTGTTCTGCTGTTGTTGTGGAATCAATTGGTGGTGCATCCTCAATAGTAGTTGTTGTGGCAGGTGTATCAGGTATTGGATTATTATCAGGTTGAGCAGCGGAAACATTTGATACATCTAGAGCACGTTCATCAAGATCATCACTAAATAGAGGAGCAAATAAATGTTCCATTTGACATCGAGTAAGTTGTAGACTTGGTTCAGCTGATGATGGGGTTTGGGGAAAGTTTAGACGGTTGTGTCCGGGTTCCAAGCTGTTATGCTCAGAAGCCATTTCTGTAAGCTCATCAAAATTTGCATGAATCGTTTCCATAATCTCCCTTGTACGACAATTCCAGATCCGGTAACCCTGAGAGTTTTCACAATATCCAACAAAGACTCCAATATCAGCTTTGGCTTTGAGCTTACCAAAATCATCACGATCATTATTCGGATAACAAAGGGATCCAAATACATGAAAGTATTTGAGATTCGGTTTACGGTTATGGATAAGCTCATAAGGTGTTTTGTTGTGGCGTTTGGTAATCATTGAATGATTCTGAGTGTAGCATGCAGTTGACACGGCTTCAGCCCACAAGTAATATAGAAGTTTTGCATTTATCAACATCTTTCTTGCAACTTCCACTAATGTACGGTTTCGTCTTTCAACAACTCCGTTTTGTTCCGGGGTTCGTGCAATTAATGTTTGATGCTCAATTCCCACTTTCTCTTAATATACATGAAGAGTTGGTTCAAAAATTAAGTTCCTTTGTCTGTTCTGATTTGTCTAACTGTGTTCCGGAGCTGAACTTGAATTTTCGTGAGAAAGGTGATGATCATCTATGGAGCTTGATCTTTACTTCAAAGAAAATAAACCCAAGTCCATCTTGAGTAATCATCTAAAATTACCAAGATGTAGCATTTGCCATTAATCGTCTGCACGCGCATCGGGCCACACAAATCCATGTGAAGAAGATGAAGCACATGTTGTGAGCTGTGTTCCACCTTTGAAGGAAAGTGAGTACGAGTGCTTTTCTCTTGTTCACAAGCTGAGCATAGGTGATCTTTAGAATACCGTATTCTTGGGAGACCTTCAACAAGTTTGTATCGTGCAAGATTGGTTATGGTTTGAAAGTTAAAATGTGAGAGACGACGGTTCCATAGCCAAGATTTTGTAGATGTTGCCTTTGAAAGTAGACAGATGGGAGATGAAGCAATCATGTCTTGCATTGAGATTGTATAAAGACTTGATGTGCGGGTACCAGACATAAGATCGTTTCCTTGTAGATCACGAATGAAACAAGTTTTCTCCCGGAAAGCAACTTCCAAATCTCCATCACAGAGTTGACCAACTGAGAAGAGATTGTGACCAAGGCCTTCCACATAATAAACCCAGCTAATTTCGATGTTACCATTGATGTAATCTCCGTAGCCCATGATAGCTTCGAAGTGATCATTCCCGAACCTGACAGTGCCAATGAACTTTGAAACATAGTTTGATAACAGTTTGAGATTGCATGTCATGTGTCGGGAACATCCGCTATCAACAATCCATAGGATGATCTGTATCACCTGCATTATACACAGACGACACAGATGGAATAGAAGTAGATGTGGAAATTGAAGAGTTAGAGGGTTTCAAAGCAGTTATAGTTGAAACACACATGTTTATGATTTTAGGCATCCATTTAAAGCCAAGTGTATTATATAACCATTTTTTCCATCTCCAACTAGTCTTAGCTTTGGTCTTAGTAAATGCACTAGGTAATAAGTTCTTCCTAGGAGGTGAAGGAGATTCTATGGGTACATCAATGATCGTAGTCGGAACACTAGAGGGTGGTTTGTTCTGCTGTTGTTGTGGAATCACTTGGTGGTGCTTCCTCAATAGTAGTTGTTGTTGCAAGTGTATCAGGTATTGGATTATTATCAGGTTGAGCAGCAGAAACATTTGATACATCTGGAGCACGTTCATCAAGATCATCACTAAACAGAGGAGCAAATAACTGTTCCATTTGACGTCGAGTAAGTTGTAGACTTGGTTCAGCTGATGACGGGGTTTGGGGAAAGTTTAGATGGTTGTGTCCGGGTTCCAAGCTGTTATGCTCAAAAGCCATTTTTGTAAGCTCATCGAAATTTGCATGAATCGTTTCCATAATCTCCTTTGTATGACGATTCCAGATCCGGTAACCCTTAGAGTTTTCACAATATCCAACAAAGACTCCAATATCGGCTTTGGCTTTGAGCTTACCAAAATCATCACGATCATTATTCGGGAAACAAAGGGATCCAAATACATGAAAGTGTTTGAGATTCGGTTTATGGTTGTGGATAAGCTCATAAGGTGTTTTGTTGTGGCGTTTGGTAATCATTGAACGATTCTAAGTGTAGCATGCAGTTGACACGGCTTCAGCCCACAAGTAATCTGGAAGTTTTGCATTTATCAACATCGTTCTTACAGCTTCCACTAATGTACGGTTTCGTCTTTCAACAACTCCGTTTTGTTCCGGGGTTCATGCAATTGATGTTTGATTCTCAATTCCCACTTTCTCATAATATACACGAAGAGTTTGATTCACAAATTCAGTTCCTTTGTCTGTTCTAATTTGTCTAACTGTGTTTCGGAGCTGAACTTGAATTTTCGTGAGAAAGGTGATGATCATCTATGGAGCTTGATCTTTACTTCGAAGAAAATAAACCCAAGTCCATCTTGAGTAATCATCTAAAATTACCAAGATGTAGCGTTTTCCATTAATCGTCTGCACGTGCATCGGGCCACACAAATCCATGTGAAGAAGATGAAGCACATGTTGTGGGTTGTGTTCCACCTTTGAAGGAAAGTGAGCACGAGTGCTTTTCTCTTGTTCACAAGCTGAGCATAGGTGATCTTTAGAATACCGGAATCTTGGGAGACCTTCAACAAGTTTGTATCGTGTAAGATTGGTTATGGTTTGAAAGTTTAAATGTGAGAGACGACGGTGCCATAGCCAAGATTTTGTAGATGTTGCCTTTGAAAGTAGACAGATGGGAGATGAAGCAATCATGTCTTGCATTGAGATTGTATAAAGACTTGATGTGCGGGTACCAGACATAAGATCGTTTCCTTGTAGATCACGAATGAAACAAGTTTTCTCCCGAAAAGCTACTTCCAAATCTCCATCACAGAATTGACCAACTGAGAAGAGATTGTGACCGAGGCCTTCCACATAATAAACCCTGCTAATTTCGATGTTATCATTGATGTAATCTCCGTAGCCCATGATAGCTGCGAAGTGATCATTCCCGAACCTGGCATTGCCAATGAACTTTGAAACATAGTTTGATAACAGTTTGAGATTGCTTGTCATGTGTCAGGAACATCCACTATCAACAATCCATAGGATGATCTGTATCACCTGCATTACACACAGACGACACAGATGGAATAGAAGTAGTTGTGAAACCCGAAGAGTTAGAGGGTTCCGAAGCAGTTATAGTTGAAACACACATGTTTATGATTTTAGGCATCCATTTAAAGCCAAGTGTACTATATAACCATTTTTGCCATCTCCAACTAGTCTTAGCTTTGGTCTTAGTAAATGCACTAGGTGATAAGTTCTTCCTAGGAGGTGAAGGAGATTCTATGGGTACATCAATGATCGTAGTCGGAACACTAGAGGGTGGTTTACCTAGCACAGACTTAGAAGCATTAGTGGGCCTAGAGGTATTCCGTTTTCTATTATTCCGCTTACGATTCAAGATAGAGTTAGCAACACATTTATCATGACAACCAGAGAACATGCTTTTATGACAACCAACACAAGAAGCTTCAAACATAACATTTAAAGAACTTAAAGATTCAGCATTCGTTACATCACTTTTTCCATTACATTTGTCAGACGCAATATCTAAAGTAGGTGCAAATTGAGTTTTATTCAAAGTCCTAAGGTGTTCTTCTATTTCAGAGATCTTTATTGTTCTTTTCTTATGTCGCAACTTTCTATTCTTCCTTGTATTGCTCCTAGGCTGTGAAGTGCAGGCGTTGGGAAAAGAGTCAACTATTCCTGTTTCAGTAGAGGGAAGCACATTAGTTTCTTGTGGTATGTCCTTAGATGTTCTAGAGGCATTTTAAATTTGTTTAGGTGCAGTTTCTACTATGTTAAGTTTCACCAACTCTGCTTTTAGATCATGGATTTGGTGTAACAAATCTATATTTTCAGAACGAGTGAGTCCATCTCGTCGTAAAACATCATTGGTATATGCAAGATGATCATCAACATCTTTTGACGCTTGAGCGCGAGTCTTTTTGAGTAAATCAAATATGACACCATATTCCCTTTTAACTTTTGAAATTTGTTTTTCATATTTTGAAATTTGACACTTCAAAGACACGTTTTCATCATCCAGTTGCTCAAGTTTTGGATTAAGAGTTTTGGTATGCAACTGGTTGATTTTGTTTTGCAAAGCAAGTTCTCGATTTTGACAATCTTTTTGACACCATTGAAGACGACGTTTTGAATTTGAAAGTTCGTTTAACAATCGCTCATTTTCAACTTTTAAAGTTTTGATTTGTGACACAGCATCAGTATTCTCAATATTTTCAACAGAATCAACAGGATCAGCAGAGATATAATCAAATGCAGATGCAACAGTATGTAGTAACACAAAATTTATGGTATCAGCACAGATAACATCTTCCAAGATTCGATCAACATCTTTTCTTAACATTTTCTTTTTACATTTTGTATTTGAAATAGATGTTTCTGTTTGCTCGAAAACTCTTTTCATAAGTCCAAGTTCCTTGTGAAAATCCCTTTCCTAGTATATTGCACACATTTTCAAATTTCGGATATGAGATAAAATTCTTTTTTGAAAAACATCTCTTTGTTCTTGCGCATGAGGCGATTGAAAATGTTCAACTTTTATTTCAGAATTGATTTCAATTTCACGTTCCAAAAGTTTGATGTCCGAGAGGAATGTTTCAAGATATTTGAGAATTTGACAACGTTCGGGTACTGTTTTTACTTCACTGAGTGAAGGTAAAGGACCATTAATTTGTGCAGAATTGGGTTGTGGACCAACATTAGAAGACTCAGAAATAGGCGTGATAACCCAAGGTGTGTTAGAATTGTCCTGTTGTGCGACGAAAGTTACGGCTTTTGAATAGTTAAATGGTTTGTTGTAAACAACATTTTCTAATTTTGATCGACTCTCGTCTTCTGCTTCTAATTCCTCAATACGATTATATTCAACAACACTCATAATGGAATCATCAATTCTATGTTCTGCACTGTAGACTTCCGGATTTGGTTTGAATGTTCTATTTGAAAACTTTGGTTTGTAATCAGCAAGATTCGGTCCATATCCATTTGGATTTGGTTTAAAAATAAACTTTTAAATAGTTGTGATTGACTCACCATGTTTATAAACAACATTTCGAAACTCTTTGATTTTGTTTTGTAAGTCGACAATTTCTTCAAGATAGTCAACTATTCGTTTCTTTGAATGCTTTTTGTACTCACATAACTGTTTTTGACAAGTTAACAACTCAGATTTGGCTTTTTGAGTTTCCAAAGTGAGGGCGTTAAGTTGTTGTTTATGATCATATTTCAGTTGTTCTATTTGAGACAACAAAGCATTCTTAGATGCAACTAGATCACGTATATGTTGTTCCAATGATTTTTCATTTTGGAGAGATTTACTAAAAGCGACTTCAAAAGCTTTTTCACGTTTTTCTTGTGTTTGAAAAATGTTGAGTTGAAATTTTAAGCATTCATTATCCTTAGTCAGCAGTGCATTTTTGTCCTTTAATTGCTTATTGATGTCTTTGCACAATTCCATTCGAGATTCTTGGTCTTTAAGTAAGGTCATGAGCTCAAGATCTGGATTAGACGAAAGTTCAGCTTGTTCAACGTGAGTCTCAACATGATCATTATTTTGATCCTCAAATATAACCAAGGAGTCAACTTGATTATCAGTATTAACCATAAGGTCATCTTGATCATCAAATATGACCACCAGATCTATTTGATTATCATCGGAATGAGATGTAGACGGGTCATGTTGAACACTCTGATCCTTGTCAGATGTAGATGTTGGCTGAGATATCAGATCAGTAATGAATATAGTTTGATCCGGTACCTGAGACAAGCCGTCAGTGTCATACACTGGGCCTATATCACTCATGTGGAGTTCGTGCATGTTAGCCATTAGCATCACTGCTGCATTAGCCTGCAAGTCCTCCATATCATCATCAGAATCTGCATTTGTCATGAAGCTATGTTCCTTGTTGGTAAGAGTTCCACCAGATTCATCGTTAATAGCCAAGAGTAAAGCCTCTTTGTGATAAGCGCTGCCTCTTGTCCTCGGCTTTGGGCATGCGTTAGCCAGATGACCCTTCTCATTACAGTTATAACAACGAAGACAATTAATCCCAGTCTGAGCATTTCCATGATCAACCACTTGAGCTCGTTGTTGTGGAGCACCCATGTTATTCCTTCCAATAGCATTAAACCCTTGACCATCGCCCATCTGACGAACATTACCATGATTCTGAACTTCAACACGTCCATTGTTAACAACATCCTGATTCCTTGTGTTTGATGAGGTACGAATTTGATTGTTGGATTTTTTTGAATATCGGCCGAAGGCTCTAGAAATCATGACAAACCCTTGTTGCAATGCATCGAAAGCTTCTGTATCCTCATTACATTCACTGTAAAGTGCTTGATCATTGTTGTTGTTGTATGGAACCAATTGAGTTTCTTGAGATTGGTGCTGTGACGGATCATATGGTGTAATTGTTGCAGTTGGTTGTGAAGGATTTGTGAAGACAGTTTGTAAAGTAGGGAATTGAGGATAACACGTTTGAGCCCACAAAGCTAAAGATTGATTATCAGGAAGTGAAGGTGAAAAAGGGAGTCCACGGATAACCCTTTCTTTGTCAACTTCCTTTTGGTGGGGCTTCAAGTAGTCGTCTAATAATCCGTATGTAGCATGATGAAGATTCTTCGCTTGACGGATGAAAATGACATACTTTTCCCAATCAGGACCAAGACTACTCAGGAACTTAGTGTTGACTGCAATTCTTGGCATAATGATATTATGTTTTTCCAAGTCATTGATGATGTCTGAGAATCGATGATGATATGACTCTAATGTCTCCCCTGGTTCAATCATGAAGTGTTTATAAGGCAAGTAGATTTTGGATTCCATGTCTTCTTGATTGAGTTATGTGCCTTCCATGAGAAGATGAATATCTCCCACATTGCTTTAGCAGTCTTTTGAGCATCAACACTTAGAAGTATCGGATTGGGTAATCCCAAAAGGATATATTGCATTGCCAGTTCATCGGCTTCAAAGTGTAGAAGTTGATCGGTAGTAAGTTCAGTAAGACTGACAACGTTGGTGAAATCACCTCTTGGTGGATTAGCAGTTGGATCTCCGGGTACAGTGACAGTAGGCATCTGAAATGGACCTTCCAGGATGACCTTCTTCAAGAACTTTCCATGTGGATTCTTTAGATCACAAAACCTAAAGAACCTTATCACCCATTGATCGTAGTTTCCGGGAGTGAGCATTGGAGGTCTATCAAGTGATCCAACCTCATGAATGGATTGTTGGCTGCTTAAAGCTTCACACATCTTTGCAAACCAAGATGGTTCCTTCATAGTATTCCTGGATGAATCATTTGTGGTTGAATTGCTCCTTGAGGAAATTGTTGTTGTTGTTGTTGTTGTTGTTGTTGTAGTTATTGATAAAATTGTTGTTGTTGATGGAGTTGTTGTTGTTGTTGTTGTTGTTAAGGATACATATGAGGAAAGTAGCTAGAGTATGGTGGTTGAGACATCTTGAAACTTGAGTTAATGATGGATCTTTGTAGTCGAATGAAACTTTGTTGATGAAGTATCCTTATGCGTAGAAAACCAGCTTATGCAAAGGAAATAGCTTATGCGTAAAAACACCACCTTACGCGTAGACTTGGTGAAACCTTAGCTTATACGTAAACCAAAGGCTTAGTAGTAAGAACCTTATGCGTAATATTTTCTTAGGTGTAAGACTTGCTTATGCGTAGAAAATGCTTAGGCATAAGATGTCTACTCATAAGCTTTTATGCTTATGCGTAAAATTAGGGTTTTAACCCAAAAATCCTTTACACTTATCCAGTGTAAAAGATATCCAAAGTCGAAGTGTTTTCAGGCTTATCCAAGCAAGAAAACACTGAGTAAACCAATAGCACTGAAGATCAGACCTTGAAGAAGCTTACGCGTAGAACTAGGGTTTTACTTATGCGTAAGAATAACCAAATTTTGCCAAAACTTAGATTTCTGCCCAAAAGTGTTTCTAAACCAGATTTTTATTATAAAACAGCTTCAATATCACCAAAATAACACAAAAGTGTGAAACTTGATGATCCAAAACTTGTTTTCACCTTACGTGTAGGAAAGACCACACGATTAAAACCAAGCTCAAAAACAATGAAATACACGTAAAGTTTCAAACTTTTTGCCAAAAACTTAAACTTTATCACCAAATAACCTTGAAAGTACAAGAATCTTGAATTTTAAAGTGAAAAAAATAAGATTTTGAAGCATATGAAAGTTTAATACCGAAACCCACGCGTATACAAAATAAGTTCAAAAACAAAATGTTTCACCCAACTATTTGGCGAATGATACCACTGTTAGGTTACCATGTTTGTAACACAAGTATCAATATAAGAAATGAGAAGAGAGGATCGGATGAACACTTAACCAAACACACGTATGAATAATAATGAAAGGTTTATGCTTATAGTGAAATAGAAAAGTGAACAACCAACCTTCAAGTGAAGGTTTACAAGACTATTTATAGGGAAGGAACTAGGGCAACACACTAGTTCCATTCCTTTCCTTATTGTTAGGATCATATATTTATGTTGTTTAGATGATTCGGGTGGTCTAGGATTGTGATTAAACAAGTGAGCCATTTTAGAGAGATGAAGAGAGTAGAGAGGGTGTTTCTAGAGAGAGAAATAAATCAAAAAGAGAAGGTTAGATTATGAGAAGCACCACCCATCCCTTAGTGGGAAGGATATTTATAGTTACAGACTAAATGACCTCCTGACGGCCTGTGGATCAGGTATACAGTGGGTAAAGACCCGTCCTTCCTCCACGGTGATACACTAAACTAATCTAAGCTACAAACTAACAAATTAACTACAAAATAACGTAAATAACGACATGTCTACGAGCTAACATATGCTAGCCCATAATTGGGGTGACCGACACTTTGCATCCTAGCATTCCATCTTTGTCTTTAGCTCTGAGCTCGTAGACTTCTATTCTTCAAGTTCCGCAATCTTTGTGCTTTAGTAGCGATTCTTTAAAGTCCGCATTGATTTGTACTTTTAGTGGAGGCCTTTAACTGATACACATCTTTGATGATCTTCGAGCTTTCATTGAGATCATCAGCCACCGTAAATCTCTGGATCACCCTTTGTAGTGTTGCCTTCATGTGATGTTGTGACTTTTGGCCAGACATGCTCACACTTTCTAGATCATGACATCTTTTCATCAGAGTAGCGGAAGCTTTACTGGCTCATGATATTTGCATCAGCGTAGCAGAAACATAGTATAAAAATATCAGAGCCAGGTTTTGTAGATATGCACAAGTCATGATTTCTTCAATTAGGTGTGGATGATGTGAGCATGCGGCTTTGGATTGACTTCTCAGTTCTGATCAGTTGCAACCGTCAAAATGTACCTGCAAACAACAGTTAGCAATAAAACACACGAAAGTGTCTTTGATCACTTTCGTTGAATTGAGGTACGCGGCCCACGGTTCCCCGTTGATCAGTACATGTACTGCCTGTGATCAGGTAGGATTCCTAAGAATCTCCTTGACAGGGTTTCGCAGCTATTCTAGCTGTTCTCAAACCGGAACGTCTCAAAGAAGACAACATGGAGTGAGTGAACTGGCAAATTGAGATTCACTGATTGATGAAAAATTGATTTCAAAACAATCGTGTATTGCTTAGAAGAAAGAGTTTTGCAATACGATGAAGGTTTTAGGAGAAGGATCAATTTTCAATCAGAAATACTTTTTGTATTTGAAAAGAGTACACATTCGATGTGCTAGAGAAAAGAAGAGATTCGCACATCGAACGGTTTTTCCAAAAGTATTTTTCAATCAGAGATACTTTTTGAATTTGAAAATGAATACACATTCGATGTGCTAGAGAAAAGAAGAGATTCGCACATCGAACGGTTTTTCCAAAAGTAATTTTCAATCAGAGATACTTTTTGAATTTGAAAATGAATACACATTCGATGTGCTAGAGAAAAGAAGATTTGCACATCGAACGGTTTTTCCAAAAGTATTCGTCAATTCATTTCCTGGACCACGGTTGATTCAAGAATGAATCACCCCATTATTTCTATCCAGTTGTCACAAGCTTGATCTTTAGAAAAGATCTCACATGTCACCCACCAAGAGCTTATTTGATGTTGGCTCTAGAAGGATTTCCATCTTCATTGTGAATACTTTACATATCACTCGGATGTTCTGGCAATACCACAAGGATAATACGTAGGACTCTTAATATATACTTACTTTCCACATTGTGTGAAACAGCAAGTCTTCATTAATTTTGTGTCCTAATGAGATATTATGAATGATCTCTTGGCTCTAGACTCAATTGTGCATTTTGGTTTCCTATGCCAGACACTAGGGAGAGGGTCTCCTTCTTCAATATCAACAATCTCTAAGAGAAAGTCGATAGATTATGTAGGTTCCCCATGAGAATGAAACAAGTCCTTTTAAGAGGAACTTGAGTAGCTTGGGAAGTTTAGTGCAGTGCGTCACTAGGTCCATGACGTCTTGTCTTCAATACTAGTGTTACCTTAGTAATCACCAGTAGCATATGTATTGAACCCGGTTACTGCCCTAAGGTTGAATTATTGGAGGGCTATTTATTTTCACCCCTTTTTACATTCATTTGTTTTTCATTCTTCAACCCCTTCAGTGCTTACCAAGACTTCATAACTAGAACCTTGTTGGGTTTATTCCAGTTCTAGCTCTATCTCAGTCCGCACTCTTCCCATATATCACTTTTCTCCTTTTTTCATCATACCTAAGGACTCTACACTATCTAGTGAATTGTCCCTGTGTAGATCCATCTGGCTCTGGCGGGATCGTGGGAATGAATACCTAACCTACCCATCCTTATAACACCATGCATATAGTAAATTGGTCGGTCTTTTGGTATTTTTCTTTCCTTCTCGAAACCAATTGAAAAATCATTTGGAAAATCAATCAAGGTACTTGTGATACAATATCAAAGTATTTTGTACCTTAATTGTTTTGATCATTTAGAAATGCTCCCCCTCAACATGTGCTCTTATGATTTTGAGATTGTTTAGCACATGGAGGCAAGAGTTGTTTGAAATAATTTCTTGATCACAATTTCTGTGGAAAACGCCATTTGAATTTCTTTGGTAAATTCTCCCCCTCAATATGTGCGTTGGATATTTGAAAATCATTTCGCACATAGAGGAAAGAGTTCTTTTTGAAGTACATCCACGATCACAAAAGCCATTAACAAACCATTATAAAATCAATCAAGGTACTTTATGTTGAAACATTGAAATCTTTGTACTTTGAAAGTTTATTTTCTTTTGAAATTCTCCCCCTCAATATGTGCTTCGAGATTCGAAAACGTTTAGCACATATGGGAGAGCAGCCTGCACTTTTGAATCAAATCGATGATCATTTATCAGATTTCATAATTAAATCACAAATTCTCCCCCGATAAAAAATATCAAACCCTTTGAGATTTTGGATCCCAAGTGATTTAATAAGGTTTAGAAAACATGGGAAAAAATGTAGCCTTGTTTGAATACTCTTCTGGTTTTAGGTTAAATGCTCCTACTCAATCACGTGCATTATATATTTGAAAATCGTTTGGCACATGAAGGAAGGAGTGCTTTTGAAACAATCACCCTTTATAACCGATTTGAGATTTAAATCATGATCTCTCCCCCAATCAAAAATTTCAAACCTTTTGAGATTTGTGATCCCAATTGATTTAAATCATTTAAAAATTTTAGGGAAAAGACGTGGCAAGATTTAATTTTTGAAATTGACTGATGAGGACCAATTATAGACGTTAAAGATTGTTAGTGTCAGGTATGATAGTTTTTAAGAGATCTTTAAGTAAAATCACAATCAAACAAGAACAGAAAAAATTTGATTTTAAAAGATCTTTGAGTTTCAAAGAAAATCATACCATGACATAACATTAAATCTTTAGATCACCACTTTAA
Source organism: Chrysanthemum seticuspe (assembly GCA_019973895.1). Classification (NCBI taxonomy): domain Eukaryota; kingdom Viridiplantae; phylum Streptophyta; class Magnoliopsida; order Asterales; family Asteraceae; genus Chrysanthemum; species Chrysanthemum seticuspe. The sequence goes on along the minus strand of BPTQ01000006.1, from coordinate 196,402,330 downwards.
TTTGTACAGGCCGGACTTGATAGATGAAATATCGTTTGAAAAAATTTATTTAAAATCACTCTCCCCCTCAATCGATGACCGTAGTTGATGATTGAGTGACTTAAGTTTTAATAAAATGAAGTCCGGTGATTTTTAAAATTAATTCCAATTTATTTTCAAAACCAGTATTTTTCCATTTTTCATAACAATATTATTCAAAAAATTGTTTAAAAATAGTATCATTCACTACTTTTTCTGCACAAGATACGTTAGGTGGTGTAGAAGCTGCTTCTGTTATTGCTGTAAGGCTAGAAGAAAACCATCTGCTGAAGCAGTGAGACCTCTTACGTTGCATGTTTTTATGCCAACTCTCCATAGAGGTAAAATTAAGCTCCGTTTCTTCATTTGTCAACCCAAGATATAGTTACCCTTTCCTTTCGGCATCCAATCATCTTCAATTGTGGGATCCGGATCGGGAACATTCTTATATACCAATATACCTGCATACATTAGTGGACACAAACAGATATATGGTGGTCGACAACACCCAAACATCAATCGACCGCAATCATATCATATAAAGGCATGGGAATAACATGTTTATCAAACTATAGTCATCTCATATCCTAAATTCCTAGTCCTTCGACATAGGCAAATATCATTTTGAATTAAGCACATAGGATGATTAAGAAAGCCCGTTAGATGATGTAAATTTGAAAAGACATTCTCCCCCTCAATCAATGACTCATTTTTTGAAAAGTTTTGAAAGCGCTGAAGTCATTGATTGGGTTTGCAAATTTATGAACATTCTGATACTGATTGTTTTTCAAGCAACTCGTTTTCCACCATTTTGTTAAAACAAATATTTTTCTGAAGAATTTTAGAAGGAAAAATATTTGAGTAGGAACAGTAGTCCTTCGACATACTTTCCTCATTATGTTTTAGGATAAGTTCACGGAATATTTGAAAATTGGTTTAGCGCAGCACTTTCCTTTCTTGAAGAATGGGTTGCTATCTGAAATAATAGCAAACCATAGTTTTAGCACGGGTTACAGTTTGAAATAACTGCAAGCCATATTTTTAGACATGTTTTGGAAAAAGAATATTTAAACCTCCTACTCGAACTTCATCTATGGTCCCGTGCCATTATTGAATGACATTTCTAAGACCGCAGATGTTATCGATACCAGAAGACATGCCTTTGAAAAACAATATTTTTGGTATTTTTAAAATTTTCTGATTTTTATGGGTTTTTGAAATTTTATATTTTTCTATTTGATAAATATTTACTGATAGAGTAGATGATATAGTTTAAGAAGATGATGATACGAGTACCGAGATAAGGATATCAAACAATACATCGTAGAAGATAGAATTCGTCATCTCTTAAACTTCCACCACCAAAGCTTCCGAGGCTCCAGAATAGAAGATAGAACCCGAGCCTTTGAGAAAGAGAGACTTTGGCAGCTTCCCCCCAAACCGAAAATCCTTATGTTGAGAAGATTCGAAGCCCTATTTCAAGCTTGCTTTAGCCAGGTGAACAAGGAAGCACACCATTATCATCGATCTTGCTGCTCCTTTTAAGAATGATATTTGTGATTCTTCGTTCGGGGTTATATCATCAACAAGAACAACAACATATCATCCCACGCTTGAATGACTCTTCTCAAATTCCTTTTCACTGAAGTCTGAAGCAATCCATTCCAAAAGGTGTTAAGAGAACAATTCCCCCACGTAGATGAATTGAAGTAGTCAGTCTCTTAGACTAGAGCTCACGAACCCGAATACACATATACCCGAAGACAGAGAAACTTATACCATCGAAGTAGCATATCAAGTCCAATAGCCAAGGAATAACCCCGATGTATACTTTTCTCTCCCCTGAAGAAAGTGTATGAAGCTCGAGAACCCGAATGCCCAAAGAGAGAATAACCGATAACATTGAAAAAGCATGCCGAATCACTGATTATCTCTGCGGATGTCAACTCCGGAATAAGTGATTATATCTCTGAATCACTGATTAAGCCCTCAAGTGAAGCAGCTGAGCATCCCCAATGTACACAATCTCTCTCCCCTGATGATTGCGATAGCATCAAAATCATCACACACTTGTGTACCTCTTTTATCTTCAGAAACTAACTCTTCCATTTCTTCCCCCACATAGTTGGAATAAGAACACTAAATGCCATGAGTCAAAGCTTGAGTTTCTCTGCGGTAATGACATTCGTCTTCCCGGGATTTCTTCAATCACTTAGAAGTATCAAGTTCATCAAGTTTACTCGTGTTTAGATACGTGTCTCCTTCCCCTTTGCTGGTTTTGATACTTCAGAATCAGCAAAACATTATAAGCCCAAATACTTGAAATCTGTTGAGAAGAACATTTTTAATCTTTGTGAGAATCAACTTGCTGAAGAAAGTGAGCAAGTCTAATTTGGGATTAACTTTGGCTTTTCACTCTCCCCCAATTAGTGCTCTCCCCTAAACCGACAATCTTTATAATGAATGCTTGAATTAAGAAGAAGTCTTTAGATCGTTAAATACAACTCGTCCTTAGTCTTCTAACATGTAGCAGAAAATATAGAACCGACTGTAGACTCGACCTTCTTCAAGATTGTCCAATTGGGGAATAAAATGTCAACATCTTCAACTCACCAAATGCATTCCCATTAACTTACAAATAGCAAATCTCCTTAACTAAGATCCCTCCCAATCAAACAAGAACAGAAAGATGTTCATCAAAGAAATCAACCCAGCAACTAGAAGCACTTTGTCATTAATCAAATCAGCCCGTGTGAAGATGTCAACCAATGGCTCTTAGAAGAAACTCCATGTGAAGATGACCCGATAAGAAGAAGCTCGGTTCTTACATGAGTTTTGAGCCGTATGACCATTTATTCTCATATATCAATCATCATGCAGTAAATTCACACTTCTTCTCCCCCTCAAGAATTGCATACGGAGTTGCCATTTTTGATTGAATAATTGAAAATCATCCAGATGTTTTCTATTTACACTTCTCCCCCTCAAAGGTAGCATATGATGTAGCCATCATCATTATAATTGAGCAAGTGGAATAAGAAAACAATCAACTGTAGTATGGTTCACTTGATAATTGAAAGCGCAAGGAAAAAGTATGAAGCATGTTGATGAGAATGGTCATAAATAAGAAGATTTCTCTTCTTCAAAAGATAAAGCGCACTGACGCGTACACTTTTCTTTTCTTTAGAGAATGAGGGTTGAACTATTGTGTTCAAACGTCATAAGAAGATTTCTCTTCTTCAGAAGATAAAACGTACTGAAACGTACACTTTTCTTTTCTTTAGACTACGAGGCTTGAACTGTTGTGTTCAAACGTCATAATCTTTCTCTTTTCAACCTCTCTTGGCAAACTTGTAATCAATCCCATTATCATTCAGTAGGCTCTTTGTCATGACAGCTGATGGAGAAAATCCAATATGATGAATTTGACCCTGAAGTAAACTAACCCAAATTCGTGACTTAAACTTGCACATATGTAACAAAGAGCGGTGCCGAGAGTTCATCCTCCATTGAATCTCTAAGTACTCTATACTCTTCATCCAACCAACCATCAAGTATAAGACGTACATCACCTCTTGAAAATCCACAATTGAATGTGACACTGAGCACTGCAACGTAACTCCTTAAAGTGATAGTTATTTTGTGGTGGTAAGAGCCCAATTCCCCCAAGTGGTAAAAGAAAAGGAAAAAGTCACCCAACAATAACTAGATTTCCAAGTCTTCATTTTTGATAATAAGCTCAAACAAGGATCTTGAAGAATCCTCATCCAACCATCCCCGATACCTTCAGATACTAAGTACACTTGCCCGTGATATTTCATTTCAACCTTAAATAAATAATAGTGAATTAACCCCGTTGTCACATCTTCTGATTAAAAGCTCACATCTAGCCTCCTTTGACGTTTTAAGTGAACTCTGATAATTGTTTTCATCCCGATCATGGTTAAAAGCACATAACCCTGTAAAACCATGTAATAACCAAACTCCCATGACGAATATCCAAACACACATCCAATTCATGAAGTACACCCTTTTATCCCTTCTTCGAAGCAAAAACTGTAGCACCAGCATCAGATAAGACCTCGAAATACACTTTCCTTTCTCCAGGATGGTTCCATCATCATGGGATTTTACAATTCTATGGTTTAAACTGAGAAATAGTTTCTTTCGCGGGATTTTACTAGACCAAGAATAAATCGTAAGATAGATCCGGAAATGCACTTTATTATTACCAGGATGTTTCCATTGTCACGGGATTTTACAAGTCTATGATTCAAACCGAGAAATAGATTCTTTCGCGGGATTTTACAAAATCAAGACAAAACCGTAAACAATGTCAGTTTGAATGTGTTATGACAACTTTGGTTTCGGTGAATAACTGTTTTAGGGAAACATGCAACGGTTCATTCATCATCATCACTAACTCTTTTCTCATATGTATAATACTTCACAAACCATACTAAGTCGAGTAGTATACACTACTTCCCCCTGAGGTTGACTGTAAAACATCAAAGTACACGTTTCTCCCCCATGATGGTTTCGAACTTTCGGAAGCATCATGACAACCATCTGCACGAAAATTTCTTGTCATAAGCAAACATCTTGAAAAGTCATGACAGACACTGAAGATTCTTGAGAAATTTTGCTTAAACTGTGAAGTATCTTTGATATTCTGTAGCGCAGAGTATTCCATGAGAATTGCCGATTACATAACATCAGTTAAATACTTTGGTAAGCACAAATTCCACATAATATGTCGGCTATTTCTGTGACCACATGGAGAAGAAAACCCGATATACCAAACTTGATCATGAAGTAGAATTCCCAGATTTGGTACTTAAAGTTGTACTAATCGTTGTGAAAAAGAAACGGTGTACCCAATGTACAAAATCTCTTGACGTATCCTCAACTGCGTGAGACACTGAAGTGATAGCTACGTTGTGGGTTAAGCAAGAAAGAATCACAAAAGTAACTAAATAGCCAAGACTTTATCACACTCTATAAATGCCCAAACAAGTCATATTCGCGGAAGGGTAGAAAGAAAGAAGACGAAATAAGTAAACGAGCCCGAAAAACCTCACTTCAAATCCAAATAAGAAATACCGTCCAAACAACCCCGTAGTCAACAATTTCCTATAACAATTAAAGCCGTGACATAATGTTCTCCGTGAACATGTATATACCAAAGTACCAAACCTCATAACCCATTGAATCTCATCATCAAAACTCATAAAATCTCGTTATCACAAATCTCATGATCAATTTACACCATGCACATCTCAAATCTCATCATACATCAAAGCACATCAAATCCGATTCTTGAAAAGCCCATTCGACCCAATCATGTGTTCGGCCCAATCTTGGTTATATGCAAAAATCAAGGCCCGGTTTATGAAAATCAATCCAATCATCCAAGTCGAAGCCCATGATAATTCAAGTCCAAACACTCACATTTAATATCAAGTCCAGTCAATTACAGAAAAATATAGCCCAAGAACGAGATTAACACAATGTCATTCACTTGAAATCCATTACATTATTAAGACACAAATCTCTTAATGTAGTCCCTTACATTCTTCAATTAAAACATCTTTTGAAATCCCTTACATGCCCATCTTATGTATATTAAGACCACATTATATCTCAATACATAGCCAAGTAACTCTTTGAAGCCCAAATCAGAAAATGCGGCTTATGTACGCAAATCGATATACCCAATCCAACACTAATATACCACATGATTTGATACGGTAGGTGAAATATCACATGACTAAATATCAGACTCCTTTTACTGAGATCGTTTAATATCACCTAAAAATATCACATAACAAAAATATGGCCCCAAGTTGACAAGTATGATGTGAAATACAATCAACTTGACAGGGATAACAAAATGCTAATGAAAGGAATGTAGCTAAGTAACATTAGTATCACCTTGTCGTGATATAATATTACCTAATCCCAACATAAGCTTTGGTCCATTGGATACACGAATAATAACACAACATAATCTCACGGCCCATAGTGACAACAGACGACCCATTGATATTCCTCGGCCCACATGATCCTTAATACAACCCTAAAATGTTCGGGTATTTAACTGACCCATCACACACTTGCCCTAAAAAAATTCTCATTATAATCCGCCCCCTCTTACCATAGACACAGAAAATTAAAACCCTAATCCCTCTTAATAATAAAACATCCGCCCCTCTCCTAAATTCCACTCTCAAACCTGCTTTCCAGGATCAAAACAAATCCGAATATGTTTATACATAAATCTGAATGATACCAATCATTAAACCAATCTAACGAATCCTTTCATGCTCGCCATAGGGTTGGCTCGAGCTTGATATTACAGCCACAGGGATGGCTTGGTGTTTCGGACATGGGATGGCATCAAGATCCACCAAATGATTTCCTGTCAAACAATAACAACAACTGAATCACATGTAAGTTTTGATTAGAACGTGACTTTTCTTTTCAAAAACCGAACAAAAGAGATTAATGAAACGAATTTGTTTTGTTAATTTCTTTATCAAAGTTCGAAAATTAATGAAAATGCTTATACTTTTAAAGATCTGTGATGATAAAGCTTGGGTGTTATGGGTTTTAAAACCAATCGAAGAACACACAAAGGCAAATCTGAGATCGATCCTTACTTATGAAGTTTCATTTAAACCGAACAAGAATTAGAGGATGAGACCTTTCGTGGTTTTGATCTTGCTTCTAACATTCGGATAATTAACAAACATTTAAGATAAATGATGTTTTGAGTTCTACTCATGTGCGTGACCCTTGAGGCATGATAGTACATTCAAAAAGGCATGAGAAAAGAACAACTCTAAGATCTTGCATATTGATTATGTCGAGAAGACTCAAAATGATTTTTGTTTGGTTTGAGTTAGAACCGATGATGTTTAATAAGACTGAGGTTCCTTTGAGCTGTGATGAATAAGTTTTGTGGAAACAGACCTTTTTGAGTCTTGATGTAATTGTATAAACTACGAAATTAAACAGAGCTTAGCGTTGGTATTAGTGTTGTGGTATGTTGGTCTTGTACGAGGTCAACAAGTCATATAAGATTCATTATGATAAATCGCACAGCAACAAAAAATTATTTTGATAAGTCGCATAAGAGTCATGTTGACAACTCGCATCAAGATGGAGTCAAAGCGTTTTCATGCATTTTAACAACTCGCATCCATGAGATTTGACAAAATGATTCCTTTTGAAAACAAATCGCTTTCAAAAAAGCAATTTAGACAACCCTCTTTGACTTTTTGACTCAAAAGTCAAACAACCTCAACTCGCTTTTGACCAATAAATTTGACAAATCGCATCTCAGACATTGAATCTGGACGGATTTGCAGACAACTGTCAACTCGCTTAGTGAAATACAGTCAACTCGCATAGATGAAAATAACCACAACTCGCAGCTTAGAACAGTGACACGAGAAGATTCATCACTTGAAGACCAAAAACTGTTTTATCAACACTTTAAAACCAGATTCAAATATGCTTTTTAAAAGAACGTCGTGTATAATCAGTTAAGTTAAAACTAGTATACAACATTAACAAATTCAGCACAACATAAGCAGATTCATCAAAGAGCATGACCATGACACAACAAGTTTCCAAAGCAGAACCATAATGTATGCAAGAAAACCTTACAAACCGCATTAAAACAAGTGTAAAACCATATAAATCATCAAGGAACAACACAACCTAGGCTCTGACGCCAATTTTTAGGATCGTATATTTATGTTGTTTAGATGATTCGGTTGGTTTAGGATTGTGATTAAACAAGTGAGCTATTTTAGAGAGATGAAGAGAGTAGAGAGGGTGTTTCCAGAGAGAGAAATAAATCAAAAAGAGAAGGTTAGATTATGAGAAGCACCACCCTTCCCTTAGTGGGAAGGGTATTTATAGTTACAGACTAAACAACCTCCTGACGGCATGTGGATCAAGTATACAGTGGGTAAAGACCCCGTCCTTCCTCCACGGTGATATACTAAACTAAACTACGCTACAAACTAACTAATTAACTAAAAAATAACGTAAATAACGACACGTCTACGAGCTAACATATGCTAGACCATAATTGGGGTGACCGACACTTTAACATGGAATTTCCAATTCCTAACACTTATTGGGCTTGGACCAAGGCTTATGGGCTTTCTACATAAGCCTTGCCGTAATTACTAAAATAAAAGCCTAATTAAGCTAACTATTACATATTAATTACTAACACTTGTAATCTAGTTTAGGAGTGATTCCAACAGATACAAATAATACATTTAGTTGGTTACGTATTTCGTTCTTTTTGAAAAAGTTAGTTGCGTATCTTTAGACTTCACACTAAAAAAAATATTTTCAACTAGAATTTTGTATCAATTTTTAAACCAAAGATACTAATCAACTAACAAAAGTTAAACTACATTTCTATGATTCTAAAATGATTGTTCTAACATAATAATCTCAGATCTACAACGGTTACAAAAATAAATGTTTAAAGATTTTTGGTAAGAAGAAATGAAATGAAAATGAAGACAAGAAAGAGGTGGAGTGTAAATATGGAGCAAATAGGATGTGACTAGCTTGCATGCTCTTTGAATGGGTTAGGGGGTGCTTGGTCGGCCACACAACAAAAAAAAGTGGAGAACATTTTATTTTTTGTGTTATGCATTGTAAGTGTTGGTGTTTAAGTGTTTACTTAAAACGTAAAGTTTTAAAAAGCGAAAAACGTATTACTTGGCTAACGTAAAAGTTAAAACTTATAAAAGTGGTATAGTTTACAAGATAAACAACTTTAGTATTTTTGGAATGACGTGTGCATATTATGATGTTTTGTTAGGATTTATAAAATCTGGTAGTTAAAGAGTCGGTCACCTCAAGTATATGTAATTGTTAGAAAGCTCATAGTCGTAGTCATTTAGTGTTAGTAAGTAGTTTGTTAAGTAACACGGTGAAGGACGGACTGGTCTTTACCCACTGTATGCCTGATCCACAGACTGAAGGAGGGCGTCTAAGCTTGTAACTATAAATACCCTTTGCCTTGCAAGGCAAAAGGTTGGAGCTTTCAATATCATTTTTCTTTGTCTCACTAAGTTCCCAAAACTCTTCCACTTTCTCTCTCTAGAACCTAAACCATACGCCCCTTATTGTCATGTAATGATGTGTTTATGAAATCCAATATGTTACAAATGGTATCAAGAGCCATATTTTGATCACTCATCTTTCATGTTTTTGGATTTCTAGTGGTTTTCATAAGGTTTTTGGGTTTGAATGAGGTTAGAGTAGTTTGCATCATTTGGATCATTTCTAGTGTTAAAGTTTGGATTTTGATAGTACTTTTGTGTTTAGAATCATTATAAGTGTTTAGGTTTTAGTTTGGAAGGTTTGAATCATCGTGGTTGAGTTGTTTTTGGATTGAAAAGTGGTGTTTTTGAAAGTTTGTTGTGTGACAACTCGCAATTTCAGGTCATTTCTCAAGTTTCACTATTTCATCATTTATTGTAAACTAGGTTTACGAGTATCAAATTCGCGTAACCTTAGTGGTTTAACTGCGAATTCATGAGCAATCATTAAGGGCATTTCATATAGACTAGGTTTAGTCTACATTTCATTAACATCATTATCATCATATTAGTTCATGCATGGTTTTGCATTTTACATTAAACGTATAATTCTCATATTAAATAAACGTTATCGCGTGATTCATTATTTTGAACAATTGAGCTGTTACTTCCAAAAATTATCCCGATATATTTTTATACTCATATTAAGTTTATTAAAATAATATTATGAGTTTACCCAGTGTTTTATATTTATTTTGTATATAAATTGTTAAATTTATATAATTACGACGGTTTTCTTAAATACTACACGATTATTATTATTTCACTTAAATTTTTCAAGAAATGTATTTTTATAATTTTTATGACCTAAATATATTTTATCTTGACCCGTGAAAATTTATTTTTAACTAACGCTACCCATACTCAAATGTGACTACAACTTATAATTTATCTTCATTTAACTTACTAAACATTACATTATACTATAATAAAAAAAAAGTATATAAAAGGAATGACTAACCTCCTTTGTCGACAAAGGGAGGGTGAGTCATTGAGATTTTGGCAAATATCTACTCAAGTATATGTATTATACTAATTATCCAAACATTTCACTTCATTTGCAAAGTAAAAAGATCAAACTATCTTTCTCTCTTCTCTCTAAAACCGGCAGACACAAGGAGCAAGAAGGAAGCCTCAAAAAAAAATTTCAAGACAAGATTATTACACTCTAGTTACACTCTTTGTATAGGTTTTGAAATAAAAACCTAGGGTGATTAGGAAAAATCCTTTGTTCTCATGAACCTCATCAAGTTACTAGTAAGCATTCATATTCATCATAATATTTCATATTCATTGTTATGGTAATTTCATTTTTATTTGAGAAAACATGCAAGTCTCATGAGGTTTATACCACTTTTTCATTGATTTTAAGAGCTATGTATATATAAGTCATCCTATAATTACTCCTTGTTATATATTATTTTTGGTGATGTCTAGGAACCCATGACACCCTAAGAAGGTTTATGGTAAGATTAGAATAGCTTCGGAGTTGTTTTGAATGGGTTAGAATAGGTTTGGCGCGAGAAAAACTCATTTCGACTAGTTTGCAAATGGGTCTGTCCTTATTTTCAAAATCTGGAAAATCCGACAGTAGGTAAAAATTTTTGAGCCTAGATATTTAGAAAATACACTTTAAAACGAAAACGTGGCCACTTGAACGGATTAAAACGGAGCTATAACGAAGAAGTTATGAATTTTTCAAGTTGGCGACGAAAACTATAATTTTCTGGAAATTTCAGCATGTATTGTTTATTTTGTACGAGTCAAAAATGAAACTTAGGCGTTATAAATTATGTCGACTTGTCAAAAATATGTTAGTATACTTTGATACAAAGCTAAGGACCTTTAAAACGTAGAAAACGGATTTGTAACAATTAAATTATACACGTTTACAAAAAGTTGTCGTAACTTTATTATATAAGAAAAACTATATAATTTCTAATAGGCAAGTTTTACGGCAAACAAAGAGACCAAGTTGAAGGTTGTTTTTAACATTGATTTAGAACTTTTTATAAAGTGATGTCTTCTAGTAAAGGTAAGTTCGCCAAGTATATTTATCAAAATGTCCGACCGTTTGATTAGCGGAGTTGTAATGAATTAATTATGGTCACTCAAACTTGGTCGAAAACCAACCTTAAACTATACTTTGGACTAAAGTACCATACTTAACTTATATTTTCCTTTGTGATCGAGACCTCTAGGATGGAAACCTAAACACTAAAACTTTGAGATAATCATACGAGCTTCCCAAAACCGTTGAGTTCGGTTCCTAACACTCGACGTACACCATTTTACGACTAGCTTTTCGAGGCTGTTTTAGTCACTTTCATGAATTCTTCAAATGACATTATTTTACGAAGAAAAGTTATAATCTCATAATGAATCATTAAATGATTATCTTATGATATCATTTCAACATAAATGCTTGAAAAGTAATTAATAAATTGTCAAGACGTTATAAGAATTATTTTCGACGAAAAGCATTATTTTCAAAAAATACATAAGTGGTATAAATATCATCCGAATCGCATGCATAACATTACATCATGACTTATTACATATCATATCATTCATAATAGGTCAGTTTCGAGATTCACGCTACATTTCGGTGTACTCACTTTTGCCATCGCATCATTGTCCAAGTGAGTTTCATAGCCCCACTTTTCTTGTTTTAATACTTTTATTAAACTCTTTGGGGGAGATACATGCTCAACAACTTTTATGGCAAACATGATTATTTTCAAACTATATGTTTATCTGAACTGAATGTTAGTCATACGAAGTAACAATATCGCCATATTTAGAATTTCTATATCATGAATCATTGAGCTAACTGACTTGGTATGATCACGATCTAACGGACTTGGATAATGTTGAACTAACGGACTTGGTATAGTCATGAACTAACGGACTTGGTATAGTCATGTACTAACGGACTTGGTACAATCATGGTCTAATGGTCTTGGTACAATCCTGAACTAATGGTCATGGAACAATTTGAAACCGTACGAATTATGTGTTATATTAAGTAACTATGGATACATTAAGTTATGCACTATTTTGTGAATTCATTTGACATCATGCGCTTGATCATAAACTATACACATTTCGGAAGTGGGTTGTGAACACACAGGTTGCAAGTTTTGTATGGGCGGAACTTGTAACTGAGTGGATTTACAATGCCTTTGCTGCATAAATGATTTTGAAAGGCTTTACATTTCAACACAAACTCTATGAACTCACTCAACCTTTGTGTTGACACTTTTAGCATGTTTTATCTCAGGTATCTAAGGCATTCACTTCATGGCATGCATGTGGACATATCATAGAGTCGTGGTGACGACGCGTTTCACTTGGGTTTCATATACTTTAAAACATCGTTTGAATTGTAACAAATTTATT
>BPTQ01000006.1:196191220-196389670 GCA_019973895.1 Chrysanthemum seticuspe | reverse complement strand
TCTAGGAGCTTATGTGAACCTATTCAGTCCTTACCAACAACTAACAACATCATTGGAACATATTGAGATTTTGAATAAAAGTAAGATTTTGCATAAACTGAGAACTTGAATTAAAACTGAAATTGATGTTCAGGAAAGCTTTAATATACAATAAACACTTGAAATATAAAGCTTAAAAGCTTAAAGATACACTGAAATTCAAAATTAAGTTAAAACGACATAAGCTAATTAAAATTAAACTAGATATTGCTTCACATTGCTTCCCATCTCTTCTTTATAGACTTTTGAGACTCTGTCTATATCTCTGAATCTTTCCCACCTCAATCCAACCATTGGATTGGTCAAAGCTATCAGAATCGTCCATGTGGAGTTTTTGGCGCCAAAATAGTCAAGAGCAGGTTTAAGCAATTAAAGAAACTTGGGAGGTTGTGGAGGTGGAGGAGGGATGTATACAAGTGGAAAAACAGTGGAATTGTTGAAAAGGTGGACAAACTACTTCTGGTATTGGATTTCAGGTGATGGAGAAGAGAGTGAACAGTAGTTCTGGTTTGGGCGCGTTTGACCGGATTTGACTTTTTGATATTATAGACGGGGGTCCAAAGTAGGGGGTCAAGGCTAAATGGCAGGGGTCTATTTGATTTGGATGGGTTCTAAATACAAAAGGGGTCCATTTGGCTTGTTATTATTATAAGTAGGGGTGTTATTCGGGTTGACCCGGTCGGGTTCGGGTCAACTCGGGTCAAGACATAAAAAAACATACCCGAACCCGACCTTGTTTAAAACTCGGGTCAACTCGGGTCGGGTCAATTCGGGTTCGGGTCAACTCGGGTCGGGTCAATCGGGTCGGGTCAACTCGGGTTCGGGGTCAACCCGAATATTTTACATTGTAAATGTGTTATTGAACCGGGTTATTCGGGTTCGGGTCAGGTTCGGGTCGGGTCAAGGCTAAAAATATATACCCGAACCCGACCTTGTTTAGAATTCGGGTCAATTCGGGTTGACCCGATTGACCCGAATATATTTTTGAACCCGATTGACCCGACCCGAATTGGCTCGGGTCGGGTTCGGGTCGGGTCGGGTTCGGGTCGGGTCAGCCCGAATGACACCCCTAATTATAAGGACCATTCATGTAATTCTGCCAAACATGAGGGACTGAAATTGCCAATCTTCCAAAGTTATAATAAGGACCATTCCTGCCATATGTGAATAGTACAAGGACTACTATTGCATAAAATTTCATTTTCATAAATCCAAGGACTATTTTTGTCATTTTCAAAACTTGAGGGACTAAAGTTGTAATTTTACAATTTTTGATTTTAAGGACCAATTTTGACAACTCATGAATCCCTAAGGACTTAAAATAATATTTTTCTTTATTTTGATTTACCAGGGACTGTTTTTGATAACTTTTTAAACTTGGGGGACTAAAACTGCCAATTATGCAAACTTGATACGTTTTTCACCAGATTTTGATGTTTTTGCATTTAAAACACATAAAACACTTGTTTGTGATATTTTCATCATTTTGATGCATTTCTGAGTGTTTTCAGATGTTTTTGGCATTCTAAACAGTACAAAAATGATGAGTATTTAGACACTCATCATCTATACGTACTCTTTTTAGATCTGATTCCGCTAATGCCTTTCTCTAACTTGGTTTCAAGATTCTTGAGGTCTTTTCCTTGCATGTTACCAAGCGATTCGCCCATGATGTTCCTGTAAAATTGTCATGTTCTTTTGGGTGTATAGAAGGAGGTAATGATGTCACATATCACGGCTGTTTTGTCCCAAGCAACTCGCTCGATGCATCTTTCTGGCTCAAATATGCTCGCGGCTGGCAGATAATATGACCACAGAAATCTCGTGTGAAACCTCTCTTCAACCTTCAGATGTGCATACCATCTGTTAAAAATTTAAAAAATCACCCCTGATGCTGACAGTGCATGGCATGTGTCCTTTGATATCGCGAGGCAAGCAACTCTATTTTTGATATCTGGAGTTGTAGTATCATTATGAATCACAAACTGATCTGATCGTAGATCTCTGGCCAGCTTGCTTGTAGTCGCTTACAAAGATATATAAAAAGACCAAACATTGAAAAAGGGGTACTGATAATCAAGCAACACATTACACATTGAATAATCAGTACCCGGCTTGCTTTCCATCTCCATAGTTTGTTGGCAGCGGTAGAAGTAAGTGCTAATATACCAACGCCATGGAGTGCATACACAAGCCTCAATATCTGGAAACAAAATCAACCAATCATGATGCACTAAAAGTTGTTTAATTAGCTTGAAAAGATGTACTCAAACTTACCGGCGAATCATACGATAGCTTCAGAGAACGAATCTGAGATAGCATGTTTAAAAGGCATATACAAAAATATGTCTAATTAATTAATGCATAAAGTAATCATAAAGATTGAATTTAGTTACCGTGTTGGATATATCAAATAAACATTTATTTTGATTAGGAAGTTTGTATTATATGTATTCAACTGGCATGCCAATTGGATCAACTTGAACCATTTAAAAATCTCCATCACAGGTTTGAGATGCATTCCTTTCGATTCTATTGTCACCTTTTCATCTTATAATAACTTGGGGTACAATTTTTGATCCTTGCTTATTGAAGTTCTTTAATTGGTCGAACTAATTAGTGGCATTTGAAGATCATTCTTTAAAAGCTGGAGGAAGCTCTCCTTGAAGAAATGATGAGATCATCAACAAAGCTCTTCCTGGCTGGTAGCTTGGGACTTCATGCCCTGCACCTCTTACTGTGGTTAGTACCACTCCTTTGTAGCCTACAACATATCCTCCAACCTATTGCATTGGTGGCATCAATTTGTTAATCTTTGTTGTCATATCTAGTTTTTCTTGTTAAACAGTTATGTTGTATTAATTGTGGTTGAATTTTGCAATACTATGTACCTCCTTGTTATAATACCATGGTCGCCAAGCAGTCTCTATAGGAAGCTTCATCTTGTTTACCGAGTACCTTGATGATGTTACTGGAACCCGTCCATCGATATCTCCACTGCAAATTTTTCATGAATCAAATAAGGTACTTTTCTTGCTAGAGCACGCTTACTTCAAAGATTCGATAGAAAAACTCGATACTATATGAGTACATTTTCCTATTATATTTTAGCCTAGGGTTTGGTTTTAGCTTGTCATCTTTTTCTGATGTTTGGTTCAAATGCCAATTGACGCTGATCACATACAATATGTGAACTCACCTGTATATCCAGACACTAATACCATTTGCAATTAGCTGACTGATAGTTGGCAAGATAGTTGATGGGTTGTCTATCCATCCAAGACCACTGCACAAAAGAGGAGAAATGGTCATTCTTTCTATCTTTTCCTAGTTTGTTGTGTAACCTTAAAACTTGTTAATAATGAATGCAAGTTAAGGTGATCTGTTTGGTGCATCAGATCTAAGTTACATGTCTAGTATGTAAATTTAGAAGTAGGTACCTGCAATGGGCCCATGAGGTATTTCGGGCATGAAGAGCTTCTTGCACTTCTGCTCGATTCAGATAGGTGGAAACATATCCATCTGAGCAAGTTTATCTATATATTCTTTAGATACAATTTGAATACAGACATCATATGTATACCTAAGTCTTATGAGTTTATTTAGGACAAAATATACGAACTTAGTACACTTTCATATGATCATAGGTATATTTGACAATTATATCAAACATATACTATATTGTGTTTAACAGATATTATTTCATGTCAAATCAGCAATTTTCTCCTTTCATTGTGATTAATCAAACTAATGATGGTCACTATTGTGACAAAACGTAACTAAACATTGCATTCCTTCAGAAAAATGCTAGACTTGTTGCATAAAGATGTGCCAGCATAGCATGTTTTGGCCTAGTTGGAGCAAAGGGAAAAAGATACAGAGAGCACAATGAACGACAGGTGGTTATAATCTCGGGCATTATGGTTGCCATCTATTATATGTATCCTAAAGTATAACAACCATAATAATTTATTAGCTAAGAAAGGCCTAAGTGAGTAGATGATGCCATGAAGGCTGCTATGAACTATACAACCTAGTGTCATTTGAGTAAGATAGTTAACAAAGTAATCTCTTCAAGAAGTGCAGGCTAAAGAGAGTATGATGTGTCTCTATGCTTGTAAGGCTTTTGGTGGTCCAATACATGCAAGATGGCGTTCAGTACTACATGTAAATCCCTATGTAGAGGCTAGCCAAAACATAATTTAAATGTAAACAGAATGTTCACCACGATGCATATAAGGATTGTTCCTAAGATCATTTAAATTACTCCTAAGTCCATAGAGCCACCCTAAACGAAATTGTAACTACCACGGCCCCTTGACCCAATGATGATTCCAAATTATCATATTTACTACCGAATAAAGAATCTAACCTTCACACGGTCAGGATCAAATAATGGTATTGCTGTAACAGCCATATTCAACAGCTGATTAACAAATTCAATCACAAATATATTAAGTTTATGTATGCATAATATTGAAGCTTCAATCAAGATACACCAAATACAGAACACGCCCACAAAATTTGGAACCAAAATTGATTATTGATACTAAAACTTTCTGATTTGACACCTACATATTAATCACGATTTTATCACTACCAACCTCATATCAAGCATCCTATCTGCCTCATCAAGCACAAGCAGAGAAACTTGACGAAAACCAATTTTTCTCATTTCACATCGTATTCATACTCGTACATCTTGTTAGCATTGTGCCTAGTCTAAATCCAAACACCCCTGTAACACATATTTTCCACCTACACATGAGGATTTGTAAACAATGAAAGCAAAGCCCTTCTAGACAAAGTGCTTGAAAGATACCTGTTTTGGTTGACCATGTCTTCCTCCATCCACATTCCACCACCGTAGCCTAGATATTAAAAACGCAATGTTTCAACCTGAACACATGTGAGAGTATGAATCAATAAAATAAATTATACACATTTTAAGTTTAAACTATATTAGGCTAATTAATATCAACACATTCAAAATACTCAGGTTGTAGTATATTATAATGCTAATATCTTCTATCAATAACCACAAAAACCTTCATCTGCACAATACAATCACTATATATTATAATGTTATCAGCATTAGAAATCTTCATCTGCACAAAACAAAATCAAAGATAATAACTAAGAAAAATTAAAATGTAAATGGATTAAAGAAAGATGAAGATGGAGTTAAAGAACAATCACAATAAAAAAAAAGCACCATGACCTGTTAATGAAGGATAAATTACTGAAAATAAAATGGCGATGACAAATCAGTATATGACAGGAGTATATACGCAATTGAACTTTTGATTTATAACTGAATGTATTTTGTTTTTTCTGACCTTTATCCGGATTAAAATCAGCAAAGTGGCTGAGAAGCTTGCTTCTCTGTGCAATAAGAATGATGCCTATTGTCAACTGGCTTATTATGGTTGGCTGCAAATAATTTTAATTAAAAAGAAAAGAAAGCTTACTCTTTGTTCATGAAGAACGGGATTATCTGCGCCAAACAACAACTCGAGTTGTTTTATTGAATGCAGTCAAAACTTCCATTGGAAGATATTATTCACTGGTGCATATTTATTTTCATGATTTCGGCACGTGTAGAGGGAAAAAAACAAGAGAAATCATGAAATGCATCTAATATACTTATATGCATCTGATTAAAAGCTAGAAAACACACTATGGTGCGTTATAATGCATCTAAAATTATAGGGATGCATCTAATTTAGGTCGGTGCATCTTGGATTTGCAGTTATAGTTCTTCTTATTCCTTCTTATTTTAAGTAATCTTCTTATTTGTATTTTTTTTTTGACAGGTGACTTTCTTATTTTTGCCTTTGGATTCCTGGCGTATATCGGGAGATTTAGACTACGTTGTCTTAACCGAGCCCGCGCTAAAGAGCCCCCACGCTCACCAGCACTTGCATGGTGATTTTACAAGAGATCCCCTTTGAGAAAATTCCTTGAAGGAAAACCCCGCAATCTTTCGTCCCCGAAAGGATGTGAACCCGGGTAACAACCTCCCCAAGACTCCCTAAGGAATCTTGGTGGCCAATTGAGCTAACTCAAGTGGTTTCTTAAGGAATCTTTGTACCTAACTCTATATATATATATATATATATATATATATATATATATATATATATATATATATATATATATATATATATATATATATATATACATATATATAGAGTGAGGATCATGTGCGGATTTTTAATTTTAGTGCGGACGTACGGATAGATCTGGACCACCCATTTCAGATCTGATCTTGACTTTTTGTAAAAAAGTCAAAATCTGCGCTAACTTCACGGTAGCAATTGACCATGTAAACGATTTTTTTAATTTTTTTCCTTTTGAGCGAACCTTAATATTGTTATCTTCTTTCATTTTTTTATTTTTTCAGATTTTTCTGAGCACTTTTTGTTTTCTTGATTATGAGTTCTACCGTGATATTAACGATATTATGAGTATTAGTGTGATATTATGAAACTGTGATATTATAAAATGATGATATTATAAAACCAACTGTGATATTTAAGTTTTTTACATGTAAAGATGAACCTTGATATTAAGAAACATATGATAGTTACTATGATATTAACAATTTTATTAAAAAGCATATGATAGTTACGGTGATATTAACAATTATATTAAAAAAAGAAAAAAAGTTCCTGTGATAGTAAAAAAGAACCGTGATATTAACATTTTTTTATTAAAAAAGGAACGGTGATATTAATAAAATTAGTAAAAAAAACAAAAAAGTAGTGTGATATCAAAAAAAAAGTTAGTGTGATATTAACAATTTGTATTTAAAAAAAAAGTTTATGTGATATTAAGATCAGATCTTGACTTTTGTAAAAAAGTCAAAATCGACCTTAATATCACAATACCTTTAATCATGAAAACGATTTTTTTTTGAAATTTTTTTCAGCGATTCTTAATAATTTATCATCTTCTTTATTTTTTTAATTTTTTCAGATTTTTTTGAATTTTTTTAAAAAAAAGCTACTGCGATATTTCCGCACCATCCTTACTTAAAAGCCTAAAACCCACCCGATCCCTTCCCTATACACACATATATATATATATATATATATATATATATATATATATATATATATATATATATAATTTCTACCTCTAACGTGAAATGAATCCCGATCAACCTTCATGGATCAATCAAATGCTCGCGAACCCACAAAGTCAAATACCGAACTCCCCATCTTCATCTAATCCAAACATACCATCATCCGCAAATTCTATTACCTCGAAGCAAAACAACTTTCACCATTTGGTACGCAACACCAAACCCCAAACCAATTTCTTAACCTTAACCCATTTGCCAACCAATTTACACCCGAGCAACTTCAACTATTCACTCAATTACAACTTTAACGACAACCTCAACAAACCCAAATCTCCCAACAACAATACCAACAAAACCCAACCACAATACCAACCCCAAGTTTTCCAACAACAATACCAACAAATCCAACAACAATTTCCACAACCTCAAAAATCCAAAGCCGCGAGGCCGTCTTCACCCAAGAAACGTGGCAAAGGCAAAGACAAAGGCAAAAAATCTCGCGAACGAGAAAAGAAAATCGATACAATTCATATGCCATAGAGTCAAACCAAAGAGTTAATTTTGGCGGAATGTTGGTTACATATATCTGAGGATCTGAGGGCACCGACCAAAACGATGGCACATTTTAGTACAAAATTCTTGCGGAGTAAAATGAACAAGCCATGAACAAGGGTTACGTTGAGCGTACCAAAAAACATATTGAACGGAAAGTGGACTCTGAACCAAGAAGTCCATAAGTATAATTTGATTGCCAACCCAATAGCGAGGCTTAGTGGTGAAAATGATGAAGATTTGACAACACATGTTGAACTCTTGTATGCCGACTGGGGTGTTAACAATCCGAGTCGAGTCGAGTTTTAGCCTAAACGAGATAGACTCGTTTAATAACTATTTAGCTCGAGCTCGGATAAACTTTTATAAAGTGGCTCGAGCTCGAACTCGAATATTTTTTTGTTGTTCAAGCTCTAGCTCAAAGCTCGTTTATTATTTATTTTTTATTTATTTATTATTATTTTTTTAATAATTCTACACTAAACTTGTTTTCAAGCTTAAAAAACTCATATAAATGATCGAGCTTGATTGACTCATTTATTAACCCATGCTCGAGCTCGAAGCTCATTTACAATTACAAAATTTGTTTTAAAGCTCAAACTAATGTTCATGAAGCTTATGATTAACACAAGTTTGCATTAAAAATAGAAAGGTGTGTTATACTCATACTTATAAGTGAGATATAATTCTCATATAGATAAGAGAAAGAGGTTTTGGTTTTATAGTTCCCTATCCCTCTCTATCTTTCTTATCTTTTTTAATGTGGTATACTTTTTCTTTAATTTTTTGATTAGACAACATATAACTACTACTCAAATTATAAGTTTGATATAATATTAAAATTATGATTCTTAATTAGAGATATGATATATATATATTTAAATTGTTAACTTATGCTAACAAATTTTAAATATTGATCTATTATAAATACTACGAAGTAGATTCTAAGACTAGATAATTAAAAGAGTTAACATAACTTAATTGTTAATTCTTTGAAAATAAAAAATCATAATATAAAAACAACAGATAAAATTCTACATACAAATAATATTAATACTTTTAAATCTTCCATTTATTTCTTTGATATTCTTAGTAGAAGATGTTTTACATTGTTTTCTATACAAATAATGTTTTGGTAGTAAGGGTAACATTGTGATTGATTAAAACTTACACTAAATCTAAACAAATTTAAATTCAAAATAAATCTAAGCAAACAACTTTACTAATTGAAAAACTAAGAAAACTGTGGAAAACTAGAAGTGGAATAGTTTTACCGATTAAAACTTCGTTTTAAACTATTCAGATAGACTTATGTCAATCTATTAAGTGTGTATGTTGGATGTTGATAGATAAGCATATAAATAAACAATGCATAGATAAAGAGTAAGAAACACAAAACCACGACGCGAGTATTTATAGTGGTTCGGCTACAAGGACACCTTCCTTGCCCTACTCCACTCCCCGAGTCACCTACTCGAGAGTTCGTAATCACTACACAACACAAGCTCCTTGTGGCGGAGAAGCCTTCACAACGTCGCCTACTCTTTATCCGGTACAAGGCTAGACACCATGTTCTTCCACGAGGTAGAACCAAACCTATCACAACATCACCTACACTTTATCCGGTACAAGGCTAGATACCGAGTTCCATTATTAAGGAGGAACTACTACCCAACACTACACAACACCTATCCCAAAAGGAGACACACTCCTTATTACAACATCATCAAGGATATCAATATCCTTAGACACAACCTATCTATGTTATACATCGATGCACCATATCGATTGTACACCCTTGGCACCTTTCACTAATGCCCTTGACACGATCTTTTGGAACCTTTCACTAATACCTTCACCACGGACCTTTGGCACCCTTCACTAATGCCTTAGACACGGACCTTTGACACCTTTCACTAATGCCTTCGACTTGACCCTTTTGGCATCTTTCACTAATGCCTTCAACACAACACTTCTAGGGAGGAAGAAAAAACTATCAACAAGAGAACTTCAGTAGTCTTGATGATGACGAAGCTTGGCAACTCATGGACTTGAGCTTGCTCGACTTCAAGAGGTGGTGATCTCGCCTTTAAGAGGAACCTAGAGAATCACACAAACACAAAACTACATATAAATATCATTTGGATATGAGGTTAGAGAGTTTACAATACTAAGAGAAAGTATGTGAGAAAGTGGCAACTTACAATGAAGAAATGGCTCACTATTATAGGCAAAAAACAACTACTGTCCCTCGGATCCCTTGCTTGAGGGATCCGTCTAGTGTTTTCCTGAGGATCCGCCAGACGCTCCTCCTATTTGGGTTATGGGTCATGGATCATGGGTCATGGGTTATGGACTTTGGGTCATGGGTATCCAAATAGATACAATGTATCTAGACATTGGATCATGGGTATGGGTCATGGTACATGGATAATACCCAACATGACTTCATGCATGATTTCATGCAATGGGTCATAGGTTATGGATCACGCTTCATGGGTATGGGTCATGGACTTTGGGTTTTACCCAACTACATTCAATGTATCTAGTCAATAGGTCAAGTTCTTAGATTTTTACCCATTACATTACCCATTACAATATATACTAAGTATATATATAAGTATATGTAAACACTAGTTGTTATACATATGCATTTCAATAACATGTAAACACTATTACTTGTTTAGTGTTTTATATAAAAATGTAAGTGTGTTAGTAAACTATTGGCTCAAACTATTTACGTATTTTATTTGTTTCGTTAAAATGATTTTACGTTTAATATCGACAAAACATTAGAAGATAGTAAAATATAAATAAACATTTTTACGGCTTATTTGCATTAACAATCTCCCCCTTTTTGTTGATGACAAAACATAAAATTATTTTAAGGAAAAACTAAAATTCGTAAAAGTTTGAATTGGAGTTTTTACTCTCTTCTCCCCCTTTTTGTCGAAACAAAAAGAGCGTCGAAAAAAAACTAACACATTGTTTGAAGAAAAACATTTGAAAGGTAAAAGTATGAAAAAAGAGAGTAAGAAAACATAAGGATTCTTGTCTTAGCTCTCCCTTGACGGGTGCTTCCCTTTGTTGAGGGCGTCAAGTAATTAGGAAGACTAAACGAGTGTTTTGGAATTTTGTTTGCAAATGGTTTCGTCTATGACGAAAAATCTTCCCCCTTGACGACTGCTCCTTTGTGAGGAGGACGTCAATTATTAATGTAATCCTATGTGAAAGTATTGCAAGTGTTTTTGCAATGTTTTGCTTTGACAAGAAACTCCCCCTTGTTGAGGTTGTCAAAGTCTTCAAGTGTATATTGAAAATCTACAAAACAAAGGTTAGAAAACAAGTATATGATGCATAATTTCCTGCAAATAAGACTCAAAATAGTAAGAAAAATTGTTTCTGTTGCACGGATCCCACGGTTCCTCCCTGGGAGGGATCCGTCTAGGCTAACGTGAGGGATCCGTCTGCCTGCATACTTAAGACATCAATATAGATGTAAAATGTGGTGTCAACATCAACAAGAGTTATGTATTAAGACACCAAACATATTCTCAAGATCATATGACATATAACAAGTAATTTTATTCAATAAAAACACGAGAAATGATATACATATCTCTAAAACTAAGAGAATGACTAAAACATGTAATACATTTTTCTAATAATTCTAATACGAGACGGAATGTGCTTGAAATCTAAGGACGAGTAGACTTGTTTATTTGGTCCAATCGTTCAAGGAGATGATTAAACATAAAATGCAACTCATTTCGTACTTCTTGAACAAGTCCTTGGGTGAGTTGACAATTAGAGCAATAATTGTCATGACTAGAAATCGGAGGAGGAGGAGGCTCCACAAAGGATGGTAGAATTTGTGAAGGTGAGTTGAGCGACGTAGGGTGTGGTTCTACTAAAATTGAGGGTGATGATGCAC
The DNA here is from genome assembly GCA_019973895.1 of Chrysanthemum seticuspe. Taxonomy (NCBI): domain Eukaryota; kingdom Viridiplantae; phylum Streptophyta; class Magnoliopsida; order Asterales; family Asteraceae; genus Chrysanthemum; species Chrysanthemum seticuspe. The sequence continues at coordinate 196,378,055 of BPTQ01000006.1, read as the reverse complement.
GAGTTAGTGGTGGAGATGGGAAGTCCTCTATATGGTTGGGTATTTGGTGATCTCTTGTCTCCAAAGATGGACTATTTGATGGTGAAGGGGGTTCCCCATTTAACGAGAAGGTTGGTGAATGGGAAGTCCTTGGTGGTGAGTCTTCTAACGAGTAGAGATTTGGATGGGAAAGAGGTTCGGTAAAGGAATGTAGTCTAGGTTCTAGAAATGAAGGCTTAGATGTTTTACTACAGCTAGGTATGTTTGGTTTAGTGCTTGATGAAGTCCTTTCCAACTCAAAAGGTCGAATGCTAATCCTAGCGGTTTTTATAGCTTTGGTTGATTGAGTTTGTTGAGGAGGGATTCTAGCATTTGGACTTCTTACGGGAGATGACTCGGTAGAGGATATCTCATGAACCATATGAGCATTCTTTTTGGATGAGCCTTTGGTTGAAGAGTTCTTGCTAGATGCTTTAGATATAGTGAAAAGAGAGGATGTACTAGATGTCTTAGCTACTGAGTTTTGGATTGTAGTTTGAATGGTGGTTTAAACTCATAAGAGTACTTGGTTTATAAAGGATGAAGTTGAGTTAATGAATTAAACTCTTGACCACTAAGAATTTTGGCATGCACTAAGGTCAACTATAGTGTTTTTCTATTCTAGAGAGTCATTTAATGGCAAGTAAAAGTGTTTAGACTACCAAAGAGAGTTTGAATTAGAAGAAAAAACTGATCATAGGCTGTTCTGGAGACCCGGATCCCACGGTTCCCTATCTTTAGGGATCCGTCTAGTTATAAACTAGGGATCCGTCTATCAGACAGCAAAATGGTGGAGTGATTATGTTCTTTTAGGGTCTAGTACCTATAAATCTTGAATGTTTGGGTTCCCTAAGATGTCTTAAAATGGTATGGAACTTAAATGTCCAACCATAAGGAGTGAGGATACCTAATGATGGTTTTTGGTAAGAAAGTGGATTTTTTGAGAGTGAAACTAAGTATTTAAGGATGATACTAATGATTTGAGGATGACAAATGAAGACAATTGATCCTAGAGATCAGATGGTGGCTTAAGAAACATTTGGAAAATTTTTAAAAAATAAATAGAAATGAAAAACTAGTTTTAAGCCTATTTTGAGGTAAAGATGACTAAAATCAATTTGTCAAAATTAAGAGAAATAGCAAACTAAGTGTTTTGAGATGTGAGAAACAATGTGTAAGTATTGGAGCGGAAATATGGTGAGCTTTGGTGAAGTAATAAATCAAAAATACCTTGAATGTGATCCTATGTTAGCTATGAGTGAGTATGAAACCTACTGATCTTGAGGAAGACTAAAGAGATCCTAAAGTATCATGTTTAGCTAGTATGATAAGGTCTAGAGGATTGGATTGAAGTGATAATGTATAAATCCTATGACTGTTTACCCGGATCCCACGGTTCCCTCATCTGAGGGATCCGGCTACTGCTGACCAGTAGCTTCTCAGCAAATGTGCAGAATTTGTACTCTTTAGCAAATACTCATCCTAATCATTTCTACATTCAATAATAAAATATGCAAGCAACAAATATTACGCATACTAAGTAAGGGCGACTAGAAGGTAAGCAAAATGAGCGGGACCGACTTCTTGATTGTAATCAAGCCGTCGTAAAATTCTCATTTTTTGGGTTCCCTAGGTTATAATGTTTTAGTTCATGTCATGCCATCTACTTAGAGCTAAGTCCTAAGCTACAGAATATTGTTTAAGTTGTTTTACAGACCATTGTTCAAAATTTTAAGGTCCACGACCTTACCTTCCCTTCCACTCAAACTCCTACTCCATCGCCTCCACTATTCACTCTTCAACCCTTCACCCATACTTCTTCTTCTTCATGAGGAAGTTAGCAAAACATTTGAACATCCCCTTTGTTTGTTGAAATTCTTGTGAAGGGCTCGGGATGTCTGACAGTTGGTCAATGTATGCTAGGGGGTCAAGTTGAACGTTACCAATGGGGTTGCTTCCTTCTCCCTCTCTTTCATCTCATGAGTCCGTTGGTGGGTGAGGTTGATAACACTACACGCGTCGTTCGGGGTCAAAGGAACTTCCTTTTCGTCGAGCAAGTTTTTCAACACCCTAGGCAGTGAACCTAATCGTTGTAGTGTAGTATTAGGGTAAGCCACGGGAATTGATATCGTTCTCTAGGGGAATAGGAATGCTAGTGAGAAGTTACTACGCTAAGGTTGGGGTTGAGGAAGATTATTTTTAATCTTTTTATGTTTTTAGGAAATGGAAAGGTACGAATCTCGGGGTTTGGATTTGGGGGTCTGGTATTTCTACCGATTACTTCTACTTATCTAATTATCTAAACTAAGGTGTATGTAGTCTATGTCTATTGTTGTGTGCTCGTATGATAGTTAAAAATGTATTTGCTTAGGCTTTATTACTCCCTAGTTATCTCCTATTGGTGGTTGAATTGTCACGTCCTTATTCTTAATTGCGTTGTGTCTCTAAGGTCGTAGGGTATGCGTTTATCCCTAACTCTTTGAAGCTACCAAAGGTTAATGACTACAAAATCTCTAGGATTCATAAACTTTAACTCTAAGGTATTCTTTGAATGACTTGTCTACAATTACTCTAGGCGATTATAAGCTAAGGTTCATCAAAGATCAATCAAGCATTACAAACACAACGAATGACCTATCGCAATACTAGGTCAATCACAATTAAGATAAGAGACAACCAATCAATATTCAATAACTAAGTTTCATATTACCTAAGCAAACACACAAGTAAATTAGCCGGACATGGGGAACATGCAAGCATACACACAATCAAAGGAAGACATAATTAAATTAATGAAGTAAAACACTTATCTTGATGTAAGATAGGGTATGGAACCCTAAAATACTGTACAAGACAGCCTTGGTTCGGTTTAGGTTTTTACTCCAAAAGACTACACGCTGAAAACTAAAAAATTCGGATTCTATATATAAGATTACAAATGCCACGGCGTCACCCTTTTAATTTGTGACGCTGTCGGGTCGCCGTTATTATGGTTTCGTCTTGGCCACGTTATCATTATGAAGGCGTCACCTTATGTCCGTAACGCCATTGCCTTGAGTCTCTGACGCCGTCTGGATCAAATCTAGGCCGTCTAAGCTGCGACACCCTACTATTTTAAAACCTGATGCCGTCACTTGAAAATAAGCAATTTGGCTACTGTATCGTCACAAAACATCTTCCGACGGCGTCACAGGTATAACCTGACGCCGTCCCCTTCAGTTCCTGCAGCCTGAGTGTCTCGATTCTTGACTTTGGCCATTTTCTTCGTATATTCATGCCTTTTCGTCCGAATAAGTGTCATTCCAGCAATTTGCCTTCAAGATACCTAAAAAGTGAAAAGGAACGATATTAAGTAATAACGGATACAAAAGTGATCAAATAAAGGCTTAAACGACCCCTCAAAAAGGTAAATTTCAAAACCTTATCAGAGGTCTCTTGCCTTCAACCATAATCCTTGTAGTCTTCTCATCGGACAAGGGCACCATGACCTTGTTTCAAAAGGTGTGGTCATCGGAGTAGGGAGATGGATCTAGAGCAAAGAAGAAATTGGCTAGGCGAGTTAAGAGCATGGCATAGGGGAGCACCATCTTGTCCGTCCTTTTCGCACTTACCATCCGTTTGACCATGCAATAGGCGAGATTGAAATGAGTCCCCGGTAACAAGGCAATAGATCATGTAGCTTAGGCAAGCGTTGGGATGATACTTATTTCCCACCAAACAAAGGACGTTATCCCTTAGCACTAGTTCCCATTTCTTGTATAATGGGAACATCTCCGAAAGCTCCATTTGAAAGGGATCTTTATAGATGACCTTAGACTTCCTAATGACTCTTGATGGAGAGGCTCTTTCCATGAAGACGGTATCTCTTACCGTAGCCAGTTTCGGGAGGGGTGTGAAGTATACCTCGTGATGATCCACCATGTCATGAAGATTGGCCAATGACCATTCATTTGAGTACATGCATACTCATCGACAAGGGATACGAAGTATCCTAGCAAACTCTTCAAGAGTGAAGGTAAATTCGTCCTCATTGATGATAAACACTATCGAAATGGTTCCATCTTCATTTCGATTGATCCTCATGCTCTTGTAAAACTCTAGGACAAACATCGGACAAATTTGTTCATTGATGCTCAAGAGGCATTGGAAGTTGATTCCCACAAAGACTTGGGGAATGCCGGTGTTGTTGATGAATGAGGGTTCAACTACACGCCCTTCATGAAATAACCTCTTTTCCAACAATTTGAAGACCTTTCGGTCATCCGGATTCAAGCCATCCTTTCTATGATACATGGGAATGTAATGTGCCGTGTCTTGATAATCTTGTTGTCTATTGCTAGGCATGATTGGTCCTAAACATCAAAACTACAATGTGGTGTTAATTGTGTGAATAGTATCCTAATGAGGTTCATCACAATTTTGCTCAATACATCTTCATTGAATTCAAAAATGAGTTTAATTTGTATTAACAATGTTGATTCTTTGATTTAGTTTATCTTAGAAAAAAATGTGATACCAAATTCTGATAAACCCATTTGAACCCAATTTCTTAAGATGAAAATTGTATTTTTAGGAATTAAAGAATGGAAATAACAATGTAGTGAGGATTATACTTACACAAGTGATTGTTTCCTTTGAAAAGATGATGAATGAACTCATGTGAACAGTAAATTAGGTTTTATGTTCGTGAGTTGAGAGAGTAAAGTGAGGAATAGAACTCCACAGTGATCATCTATTACTTAATCTGTCTTCTGATGTGTCGGTTCCCACGGATCCCTTGAATGAGGGATCCGACTAGTTTAAACTCAGGGATCCGGCATATCAGCAGGTAACAGTTTAAGTAAACTTTGATAATTTTGCTTTGGGAGTTCTAATTCTTGTCTAGAGTTGGTGTATTTGCCCTATAACTTATGGTTTGAGGTTTTGACGTGTTTTACTATCCCTATTTGACGAGGTTCTCTTTTTATGAATGAATCATAATTTTCGAGGAAGTTTAAGGATTATGATAAAATACTACTTTATCATGATATGAGGAGTTTCACATGGACACTTATTGACTAAGGCTCTCGAATAGCCATGATATCATTATCACTAGTTTATAGTTTTGTCTATAGAGATCAACGAAGAATACTATTCTTGATGATGAGTTCAATATAGATAAAAAATTTAGTGATAGTCAAGTATACATATTGAGTCTATTATTCTTAACAAGTTATATGAATAGATATGATTAATTAAGCTAGAAATAATACATTAATAATTTATTTATAAGTAAATTATTTAGAGAGCATACCTTTGCTATATATTTTATTTTTATGAAGAAGAAACATCGACGCGAGAATTCTTCATGATCTTCTAGGATGCCCAAATCCTTTATTATAAATTTTCTTTTTATGAATAAGAAACATCGACGCGAGAATTCTTCATGATCTTCTAGGATGCTCAAATCCGAGTATGGAGAATTCTCAACAAAGAAAATATTAGAAGGATCTATAAATATCCAACATTATGAAATATGATGGTTTTTAAAATGTGACCTTTTGTTTTTAAGAAATTTCCTTCTTTGTAGTTTTCAATCATACACGAATCGTATCAAGTTTTAAAAGTACAATATACTCTTAAGAAACTTGGTAACGAAGCTTTGGTACCAATTGTGGAAAACTAGAAGGGGGGGAGGTTGAATAGTTTTACTGATTAAAACTTCGTTTTAAACTATTCAGATAGACTTATGTCAATCTATTAAGTGTGTATGTTGGATGTTGATAGATAAGCATATAAATAAACAATGCAAAGATAAAGAGTAAGAAACACAAAACCACGACACGAGTATTTATAGTGGTTCGGCTACAAGGACACCTTCCTTGCCCTACTCCACTCCCCGAGTCACCTACTCGAGAGTTCGTAATCACTACATAACACAAGCTCCTTGTGGCAGAAAAGCCTTCACAACGTCGCCTACTCTTTATCTGGTACAAGGCTAGACATCGGGTTCTTCCACGAGGTAGAACCAAACCTATCACAACATCGCCTACACTTTATCCGGTACAAGGCTAGATACCGAGTTCCATTACTAAGGAGGAACTACTATCCAACACTAGACAACACTTATCCCAAAAGGAGACACACTCATTATTGCAACATCATCAAGGATATCAATATCCTTAGACACAACCTATCTATGTTATACATCGATGCACCATATCGATTGTACACCCTTGGCACCTTTCACTAATGCCCTTGACACGATATTTTGGCACCTTTCACTAATACCTTCACCACGGACCTTTGGCACCCTTCACTAATGCCTTAGACACGGACCTTCGACACCTTTCACTAATGCCTTCGACTTGACCCTTTTGGCATCTTTCACTAATTCCTTCAACACAACACTTCTAGGGAGGAAGAAAGAACTATCAACAAGAGAACTTCAGTAGTCTTGATGATGACGAAGCTTGAAAACTCATGGACTTGAGTTTGCTCGACTTCAAGAGGTGGTGATCTCGCCTTTAAGAAGAACCTAGAGAATCACACACACACAAAACTACATAAAAAGATCCTTTGGATCTGAGGTTAGAGAGTTTACAATACTAAGAGAAAGGATGTGAGAAAATTGCAACTTACAATGAAGAAATGGCTCACTATTTATAGGCAAAAAACAACTACTGTCCCCCGGATCCCTTGCTTGACGGATCCGTCCAGTGTATTCCTGGGGATCCGCCAGACGCTCCTCCTATTTGGGTTATGGGTCATGGATCATGGGTCATGGGTTATGGACTTTGGGTCATGGGTATCCAAATAGATACAATGTATCTAGACATTGGATCATGGGTATGGTCATGGTCCATGGATAATACCCAACATGACTTCATGCATGATGTCATGCAATGGGTCATGGGTTATGGATCATGCTCCATGGGTATGGGTCATGGAATTTTGGTTTTACCCAACTACATTCAATGTATCTAGTCAATGGGTCAAGTTCTTAGATTTTTACCCATTACATTACCCATTACAATATATACTAAGTATATATATAAGTATATGTAAACACTAGTTGTTATACATATGCATTTCAATAACATGTAAACACTATTACTTGTTTAGTATTTTATATAAAAATGTAAGTGTGTTAGTAAACTATTGGCTCAAACTATTTATGTATTTTATTTGTTTCGGTGAAATGATTTTACGTTTGTTATCGACAAAACATTAGAAGATCGTAAAATGTAAATAAACGTTTTTACGGCTTATTTGTATTAACAAAAACATCTAATTGTGATTGATTTCTTTTAACGTTGAAATATTGTGAATCTTAATTATGATGATGGTTAACTATATATCCTACAAATCAATTGCTTAGTCCATATAATTGTAATAGTAACCGTATAAAATGGTAAGTGTAAACTATAAATGTTTGAATTATATAACTAACTGATTAGTTTTAACTATTCACTTAAATGATCGAACTCGATCAAAAACACATGCAAAGATGGACAAGTTTGTGAAAACTTAACTTACAATTTTTGGATATGATTAAGTCCTTAAAATTTTTTATACAACCAACTATCATAACAAGTTTAGCTGCTTGCACACTTGTCTTTTGAAAACGTTTTGGAGGTAAAAATTTTTGACTTTTTAGATGAGACCACATGTGTTTAAAAGCTAACTCATAGATCTAAATTCTAGAAGATATTTCACTGAATTTGTTTACATATTGAGAGAGTTATGGCATTCTAAAGTCGAGTGTTACAATCTAGAAGGACGCTGACCATAAACTAGACATGAAAAATGTTCCTTTATCTTTCTAAGCCGCTCTCGCTAGCAGGGAATCTAGTTCAGCAAGGTCCATATTTTTAAACTTTTTTTTCTTATCGAAGGGCTTGTGTCTGAATGGTACTCTTTATTGTGTGAGAAGCCCCCAACCAAAATGATTTTGGGTTCAAGTCCTGTTTAAGACATGTGAGATTATTTGTGGTTGTATATTGTGAGATAGTTAGTTGTCGTTCTAAAAAACAAAAAATAAAAAAATAAAATAAAAATAAATAATAATACAAATTTTTCTAGAGGAGGGACTAATTTAAAATCAAGAAAACATGCATGTAACAACTAGCTTTAGTCGAATTTATTAATGTGTAATACCGAATTGATATAGGTTCGAATAATTACAAATGCAACTAGCCTGTAATTAAGGTGAGTACTCGTGACCTTTACTAAACGGGGATGTACATTATAAGTAGTGATTATGCTTTGCATCTCATTATTGTGGCAATTATGTGATTCATTATTATATACATGTGCATTTGCGTTTCATGAAATTACGCATGTATATTGTTTTAATCAATACAATTTGAATTAAAATGTTATGATAATATATCAATTACAGTATGTTTTAAGTCTTTATCCTTGTGATTTCGACTTTAAAAACAATAAGAATATCAAAAAGGGTTGGTATAAATTATTAATAGTCCGTGACACAATTATCGGGATCTCATAAGTTATATATTATGTTATCATTTATCATGCATTTGAATCATATGTGCGATATTTTATATGTACAACACACGACCTCACTATGCCTTTAGGCTAACTGTGACAATTTGTATTTTCAGGTCATTCTCAAAACATTATTCATGCTTCATCATTTATCGTTTATCGTAAACTAGGTTTACGAGTATCAAATTCACGTAACCGTAATGGTTTAGCTGTGAATTCATGATCATATCATCGAGGACATTTCATATAGACTAAGTTTAGTCTACATTTCATTAACATCATTGTCATCATTTCATATCAATATTATGCATGGTTTTGCATTTTTTGTTAAACGTTTAATTTTATATTAAACAAACGTTATCGCGTAATTAATTATTTTGAACAATTGATCCGATACTTCCAAAAACTATCCTGATATATTTTTATACTCATATTAAGTTATAAAAATAATATTATGAGTTTACCCAGTGTTTTAAATTTATTTCGTATATAAATTGTTATATTTATATAATTACGACGGTTTTATTAAATACAATACGATAGTTATTATTTCACTCAAATTTTGCAAGAAATTTATTTTTATAATTTTTATGACCTAAATATATTTTATCTTGACCCGTGAAAATTTATTTTTATCTAACGCTACCCTAAATAATCAAATGTGTCTACAAGTTACCACTTAACTTCATTAACTTCACAAAATCTTACATAATACATAATAAAAAAAAAAATATACATAAGTAAATGATAACCCCCCTTGTCGACAAGGGGGGATGACTCATTGAATTTCTTACAAATATCTTGCCAAGTATATGTATTATACTATTATCCAAAAACCATTTCACTTCACTTCATTTTGCAAATACAAGATCAAAACTATCTTACTCTTTCTCTCTCAAAACCGGCAGCCAAGGAGACCAAGGAGGAATCATCATAATTTTTCAAGACAAGTTATTTAATAATCTAGTATCACTTGTTGTATAGGTTTTGCAATAAAAACCTCAAGTGATTAGGAAAACCCTTTGTCCTTAAACCTCATCATATTTCTTGTAAGCATTCATATTCATGTTTTTATTTCATATTCATTATTATGATCATATCATTTTATTTGAGAAACATGCAAGTTATGTGATGTTTATACCACCTTTTAATGTTTTTAAGTGTTAAATATATATAATCCATCCTATAATTACTCCTTGTTATATATTATTTTTGGTGATGTCTAGGAACCCATGACACCCTAAGAAGGTGTATGGTAGGATTAGAATAGCTTCGGAGTTGTTTTGAATGGGTTAGAATAGGTTTGGCGCGAGAAAAACTCATTTCGACAAGTTTGGAAAAGGGTCTGTCCTTATTTTTAAAATCTGGAAAATCCGACAGTAGATAAAATTTTTTGGCCTAGATATGTAGAAAATATACTTTAAAACGAAACCGTGGCCGCTTGAACGGATTAAAACGGAGTTATAACGAAGGAGATATGAATTTTTCAAGTTGGCGACGAAAAATATAAATTTCTGGAAATTTCAGCAAGCAATATTTATTTTGTACGAGTCAAAAATGAAGCTTGGGCGTTGTAAATTATGTCGACTTGTTAAAAATATGTTAGTATACTTTGATACAAAGCTAAGGATCTTTAAAACGTAGAAAACGGATTTGTAACGACTAAATTATACACGTTTACAAAAGTTGCCGTAACTTTATTATATAAGAAAAACTATATAATTTCTAATAGGCAAGTTTTACGGCAAACAAAGAGACCAAGTTGAAGGTTGTTTTTAACATTGATTTAGAACTTTTTATAAAGTGATGTCTTCTAGTAAAGGTAAGTTCGCCAAGTATATTTATCAAAATGTCCGACCGTTTGATTAGCGGAGTTGTAATGAATTAATTATGGTCACTCAAACTTGGTCGAAAACCAACCTTAAACTATACTTTGGACTAAAGTACCATACTTAACTTATATTTTCCTTTGTGATCGAGACCTCTAGGATGGAAACCTAAACACTAAAACTTTGAGATAATCATACGAGCTTCCCAAAACCGTTGAGTTCGGTTCCTAACACTCGACGTACACCATTTTACGACTAGCTTTTCGAGGCTGTTTTAGTCACTTTCATGAATTCTTCAAATGACATTATTTTACGAAGAAAAGTTATAATCTCATAATGAATCATTAAATGATTATCTTATGATATCATTTCAACATAAATGCTTGAAAAGTAATTAATAAATTGTCAAGACGTTATAAGAATTATTTTCGACGAAAAGCATTATTTTCAAAAATACATAAGTGGTATAAATATCATCCGAATCGCATGCATAACATTACATCATGACTTATTACATATCATATCATTCATAATAGGTCAGTTTCGAGATTCACGCTACATTTCGGTGTACTCACTTTTGCCATCGCATCATTGTCCAAGTGAGTTTCATAGCCCCACTTTTCTTGTTTTAATACTTTTATTAAACTCTTTGGGGGAGATACATGCTCAACAACTTTTATGGCAAACATGATTATTTTCAAACTATATGTTTATCTGAACTGAATGTTAGTCATACGAAGTAACAATATCGCCATATTTAGAATTTCTATATCATGAATCATTGAGCTAACTGACTTGGTATGATCACGATCTAACGGACTTGGATAATGTTGAACTAACGGACTTGGTATAGTCATGAACTAACGGACTTGGTATAGTCATGTACTAACGGACTTGGTACAATCATGGTCTAATGGTCTTGGTACAATCCTGAACTAATGGTCATGGAACAATTTGAAACCGTACGAATTATGTGTTATATTAAGTAACTATGGATACATTAAGTTATGCACTATTTTGTGAATTCATTTGACATCATGCGCTTGATCATAAACTATACACATTTCGGAAGTGGGTTGTGAACACACAGGTTGCAAGTTTTGTATGGGCGGAACTTGTAACTGAGTGGATTTACAATGCCTTTGCTGCATAAATGATTTTGAAAGGCTTTACATTTCAACACAAACTCTATGAACTCACTCAACCTTTGTGTTGACACTTTTAGCATGTTTTATCTCAGGTATCTAAGGCATTCACTTCATGGCATGCATGTGGACATATCATAGAGTCGTGGTGACGACGCGTTTCACTTGGGTTTCATATACTTTAAAACATCGTTTGAATTGTAACAAATTTATTTCCGCACAAGTTGATTTTCATTTGGGACCTATACTTTGTAAACTCTGATTATTTTATTAAATCAAACGATGTATTTTCCAAACGACACTTTAGGTCGTTCGATATAACTGTGATTGTGATGCTATGACAGTCAACCCCTAGGAATTTCATTCCGCTGCAAACAGGTAATTTGGGGGTGTGACAGATTGGCATCAGAGCTTCGGTTATAGAGAACTAGGTTGCATCATTGACCCTAGACTATAACTACATCATCATAGCATCTCATCATTTCATCATAAGTGCATATTCACTTTACATGCGGTTTATACGTTACATATTTTGAGTTATTTACTTTCATTTCAAATCGATTGTCACATGGATGCCTTCAAATACCCATTCCATTATCCTTTCTTTAGATTCTAATGTGGAGAATGCCTTGTCATTTCCTATCACAATTTTAATATCAGCTGATTCATCACCGATAATGTCGAATGCCGAGACAAAACCTCTAAGTAGGGCAAAGTCACTCTCACTCCTTTGTTTCACCACTAACATGTCGAGTTAAACGTTATTCACACATTAAGTCACTAAACCATCGTACATTTGAAGCATTTACGACATCTCATAACCCATCTTTTTGGAATCCATCATTCATTTTTGAAAAATAACCCCAAACTTATCACCTCATATCATATCTCTTGGGAGCGTTTATTATTAACATCAGACTTTGCTACGTCTCACCTTTCCTCTTATTTTGAAGAAGTTATGGCGCCAAAGAAAGCTCCACAAGTTTTGACTCAAGAGGCTATGCAAAAGTTTGTGAGGGATAGTATAGCCAATGCATTAAGGATTGAAAGGGCAACAGTGGCGGCTGCTGCTGAGGCTGCGACTACTGCCGAAGCCACTAGACTTGCCAATGCTGCCGAGGCTGCAGCCACTGCTGAAGCCGCTAGACTCGCCACTGCCGCTGAGGCTGCAGCTAATGCTGAAGCTGCCAGGCTTGCTAATGCCGCCGCGGCTACGGCAACTTCTGAAGCTACTAGAATTGCGAGGGAAGCTGAAGCCGCTAGGCTTGCTGCTGTTGCAGGTATTGCTGGAGGCTCCGGGGTTAGAAGTTGTTCGTATAAGGATTTTAAAAGTGGAGATCCCACTAAGTTCAAGGGCACTGAAGGGGCCACTGCCATGGTTCGATGGTTCGAGAAAATGGAGTATGTGTTTCTGTTATGTAATTGCCCGGAGGATAGCAAGGTTAAGTTTGCTACGAGTACACTACTTGATGGGGCAATGTCTTGGTGGAACTCGTATGCTCAGCCAATGGGGATGGAAAATGCTTTCAAGCTCACTTGGGAGCAATTCAAAGGTTTGTTAACGAAGAAGTATTGTCCGCGTACGGAAATGAAAAAGTTAGAGACCGAATTCTATGAACTGGTAACCATTGGGTATGACATTGATACTTATATTCGAAGGTTTCAAGAATTGGCCATGTTATGTCCGTCTATGGTTTCGGACAATGAGAAACTACTAGAGGCTTTCATTGGAGGACTTCCCGAGATTATTCAAGGTGATGTGATTTCCTCTGATCCGCAAACAATTGAAGAATCTGTTCGAGTATCCCAAAAACTCATGGCACAAGTAGTAAAGAGATGAAACATTACCCACATCAACCGTAACAACAATACCAACAACCGCACCAACTACAACAATAACCGAAACAACAACAACAACAATAACGATAACCAAATCAACAACAATAAAAGAAAATGGGAAAATGACCAAAGAGGTTATAATAACAACAACCAAAACCGTAACACTAACCATCATCAACAACAGAATAGAGGGCAAGAAGCTGCAATGGTTTATGTTGCTGCACCAATAGAAGGCAGAGGTTATGCTGGAACACACCCATTATGTAATCGATGTAAGTTTCATCACTCGGGTCCTTGCCCTGCCAAGTGCCACAAGTGCCAAAAATTGGGACACCTAGCCAGGGATTGTAGAGGTAAAGCCGTAGTCACATGCTTCAGATGCGGGGAGCAAGGACACTATCGGAATCAATGTCCCCAAAACGAAGGTCAACAAGTTGAAGGTGCTCATGGGAATGCATACATGTTAGAAGGAGGAGAAGCTCGTCATGGTCTCAACAACGCGGAAGACTGAAGAAGTTCGGAAACTAACAGTCTTAATTCTCCTTATGTACTATGTCGTACTAAGTTTATGTCTTCCATCATATTCGGATCTTTAGAACTTAAGATGTCTTACTGTTTGATAAACCACTCGTTGTAAAATATTCTCATCTATCGTACTTTATTTTCTTTCTGATTTGTTATCACTTACAAGGATTTTACTTCCTTTTACTTTAACTACCATTTTAACGACACGGTTTAAATCTTTGTAAACATTGAGAGTTATAACAACTAAACCGAATGACACATTATCGTTCCTTAATTATATATAGCCTAGCTAACTATGTCTAATTATGGAGGGATCATGTTATGTTGGGAGCAGTTATTTATAAATCTTAGTGCAAGCAAAATTTTCACATATCCCAAGTCAAAATGTTACTCGTGGGAGATTCATCCGATATTTTCTCTACTATGATGTTTTATACACTCTCAATCATCGATAACCGTAACGACACTTCTCCATGTCTTCTCTCCTCGATATTCATCACAAACTCAAACATTCGATAGACCAACACGAACTGAATTCAGGGACTGAATTCCTTTTTGGATGGGCGAATGTGACAACTCGCAATTTGAGGTCATTTCTCAAGTTTCACTATTTCATCATTTATTGTAAACTAGGTTTACGAGTATCAAATTCGTGTAACCTTAGTGGTTTAGCTGCGAATTCATGAGAAATCATTAAGGGCATTTCATATAGACTAGGTTTAGTCTACATTTCATTAACATCATTATCATCATATTAGTTCATGCATGGTTTTGCATTTTACATTAAACGTATAATTCTCATATTAAATAAACGTTATCGCGTGATTAATTATTTTGAACAATTGAGCCGTTACTTCCAAAAATTATCCCGATATATTTTTATACTCATATTAAGTTTATAAAAATAATATTATGAGTTTACCCAGTGTTTTAAATTTATTTTGTATATAAATTGTTAAATTTATATAATTACGACGGTTTTCTTAAATACTACACGATTATTATTATTTCACTTAAATTTTGCAAGAAATGTATTTTTATAATTTTTATGACCTAAATATATTTTATCTTGACCCGTGAAAATTTATTTTTAACTAACGCTACCCATACTCAAATGTGACTACAACTTATCATTTATCTTCATTTAACTTACTAAACATTACATTATACTATAATAATAAAAAAAAAGTATATAAAAGGAATGACTAACCTCCCTTGTCGACAAAGGGAGGGTGAGTCATTGAGATTTTGGCAAATATCTACTCAAGTATATGTATTATACTAATTATCCAAACATTTCACTTCATTTGCAAAGTAAAAAGATCAAACTATCTTTCTCTCTTCTCTCTAAAACCGGCAGCCACAAGGAGCAAGAAGGAAGCCTCAAAAAAAAAATTTCAAGACAAGATTATTACACTCTAGTTACACTCTTTGTTTAGGTTTTGAAATAAAAACCTAGGGTGATTAGGAAAAATCCTTTGTTCTCATAAACCTCATCAAGTTACTAGTAAGCATTCATATTCTTCATATTCATCATAATATTTCATATTCATTGTTATGGTCATTTCATTTTTATTTGAGAGAAAACATGCAAGTCTCATGAGGTTTATACCACTTTTTCATTGATTTTAAGAGCTATGTATATATAAGTCATCCTATAATTACTCCTTGTTATATATTGTTTTTGGTGATGTCTAGGAACCCATGACACCTTAAGAAGGTGTATGGTAGGATTAGAATAGCTTCGGAGTTGTTTTGAATGGGTTAGAATAGGTTTGGCGCGAGAAAAACTCATTTCGACTAGTTTGCAAAAGTGTCTGTCCTTATTTTCAAAATCTGGAAAATCCGACAGTAGGTAAAAATTTTTGAGCCTAGATATTTAGAAAATACACTTTAAAACGAAAACGTGGCCGCTTGAACGGATTAAAACGGAGCTATAACGAAGAAGTTATGAATTTTTCAAGTTGGCGACGAAAACTATAATTTTCTGGAAATTTCAGCATGTATTGTTTATTTTGTACGAGTCAAAAATGAAACTTAGGCGTTATAAATTATGTCGACTTGTCAAAAATATGTTAGTATACTTTGATAAAAAGCTAAGGACCTTTAAAACGTAGAAAACGGATTTGTAACAATTAAATTATACACGTTTACAAAAAGTTGTCGTAACTTTATTATATAAGAAAAACTATATAATTTCTAATAGGCAAGTTTTACGGCAAACAAAGAGACCAAGTTGAAGGGTGTTTTTAACATTGATTTAGCACTTTTTATAAAGTGATGTCTTCTAGTAAAAGTAAGTTCGCCAAGTATATTTATCAAAATGTCCGACCGTTTGATTAGCGGAGTTGTAATGAATTAATTATGGTCACTCAAACTTGGTCGAAAACCAACCTTAAACTATACTTTGGACTAAAGTACCATACTTAACTTATATTTTCCTTTGTGATCGAGACCTCTAGGATGGAAACTTAAACACTAAAACTTTGAGATAATCATACGAGCTTCCCAAAACCGTTGAGTTCGGTTCCTAACACTCGACGTACACCATTTTACGACTAGCTTTTCGAGGCTGTTTTAGTCACTTTCATGAATTCTTCAAATGACATTATTTTACGACGAAAAGTTATAATCTCATAATGAATCATTAAATGATTATCTTATGATATCATTTCAACATAAATGCTTGAAAAGTAATTATTAAATTGTCAAGACGTTATAAGAATTATTTTCGACGAAATGCATTATTTTCAAAAAATACATAAGTGGTATAAATATCATCTGAATCGCATGCATAACATTACATCATGACTTATTACATATCATATAATTCATAATAGGTCAGTTTCGAGATTCACGCTACATTTCGGTGAACTCACTTTTGCCATCGCTTCATTGTCCAAGTGAGTTTCATAGCCCCACTTTTCTTGTTTTAATACTTTTATTAAACTCTTTGGGGGAGATACATGCTCAACAACTTTTATGGCAAACATGATTATTTGCAAACTATATGTTTATCTGAATTGAATGTTAGTCATACGAAGTAACAGTATCGCCATACTTAGAATTTCTATATCATGAATCATTGAGCTAACTGACTTGGTATGATCACGATCTAACGGACTTGGATAATGTTGAACTAACGGACTTGGTATAGTCATGAACTAACGGACTTGGTATAGTCATGTACTAACGGACTTGGTACAATCATGGTCTAATGGTCTTGGTACAATCCTGAACTAATGGTCATGGAACAATTTGAAACCGTACGAATTATGTGTTATATTAAGTAACTATGGATACATTAAGTTATGCACTATTTTGTGAATTCATTTGACATCATGCGCTTGATCATAAACTATACACATTTCGGCAGTGGGTTGTGAACACACAGGTTGCAAGTTTTGTATGGGTGAAACTTGTAACTGAGTGGATTTACAATGCCTTTGCTGCATAAACGATTTTGAAAGGCTTTACATTTCAACACAAACTCTATGAACTCACTCAACCTTTGTGTTGACACTTTTAGCATGTTTTATCTCAGGTATCTAAGGCATTCACTTCATGGCATGCATGTGGACATATCATAGAGTCGTGGTGACGACGCGTTTCACTTGGGTTTCATATACTTTAAAACATCGTTTGAATTGTAACAAATTTATTTCCGCACAAGTTGATTTTCATTTGGGACCTATACTTTGTAAACTCTGATTATTTTATTAAATCAAACGATGTATTTTCCAAACGACACTTTAGGTCGTTCGATATAACTGTGATTGTGATGCTATGACAGTCAACCCCCAGGAATTCCATTCCGCTGCAAAACAGGTAATTTGGGGGTGTGACATGTTGGATTCGAGTTGAGTCACGATATGTATTTCTTTGATGCGAGTTGTCCCATGTTTGATTCGATTTGTCTATTCTGAGTATGCTTATTGAAGCGACTGTTCACATACTATATGCGATTTGTCACGATTTGAGAAGCGAGTTGTCTTATATGCGAGTTGTCTATTGAGACAAAACGACAAGAAAGGACAAAGTAGTGGAAGTAGTGGGTGTACTTGTGTACTATGCGAGTTGTCAGCCTATGCGAGTTGTGTTTTATGCGAGTTGTCTGTTAAGCGAGTTGTCATTTAAGCGAGTTGGTAAACAGGGTACGAGTTGTCTTGTACTGCGAGTTGTCTTGTACTACGACTTGTCTTATACTGCGACTTGTCTTGGACTGCGATTTGTCTAGGGTGCGAATTGTCTTGGGTGCGACTTGTCAAGTGTGCAACTTGTCTATTGAGACTTGTCATTTCTTCGTGTTACGTTTTACGGTTTTTCTTTTGATTTAGTAAAATCCCGTGAAAGAATCTATTTCCAGTTTAATCAAAGAATAGTAAAATCCCGTAGAATCTGTAATCATGTCTACAATCACTTCTTCTGTTGCTGATGACGTTCAAGCTGCAGGATCTGATACTCGTCCTCCCATGCTGGATAGAACCGATTATGACTCTTGGGCTCAAAGAATCAGACTATACTGCTTAGGAAAGGAAAATGGGGTTAACATCCTCAAATCAATTGATGAAGGACCATATCAAGTTGAGACTACTAGAGACATTCTTGAAACTGCTGCTGATGGTTCAGTAATATTAGGATTGGATAGACCAAAGATGTATGATGAACTTACTGACAAAGAGAAGAAGAGATACGATGCAGACATCAGGGCTTCAAACATCATACTTCAGTGTTTACCTAAGGACATTTATAAGTTTATCAATCACAACACTGAAGCAAAGGCAGTATGGGACAATGTTAAGATGCTTCTCTCTGGTTTTGAATTAACTAAAGAAGACATGGAATCTCAGCTGTATGATGACTTTGAGAACTTTAAGATGAATCCAGGGGAAACTGTTACTGAATATTATGTGAGATTCCACAAGCTTGTGAATGACATGATGAATATCAAGATGACCATGCCAAATATCCAGCTCAATTCAAAGTTTGTGAACAACATGAATCCTGAATGGCACAAATTTGTCACTGCAGTCAAGCTAAACAAAGGATTGAGGAACACAAATTACGAGCAATTGTATGCATACTTGCTTCAAAATGAGAAACATGCTGTGTTTGAACGAATGATCTTGGAAAAGTTCAAGACCAATTCTGGAGATGCAAGCTCGTCAAATGATTCAACTGCATTCTACACAAATGTAGGAATAACCACCAAAGCATCACAAGTCATACCAACTGGAAATGGCAATCACAAACTCATTCCAGATGTAGGGTATAAGCCTCCAGATTCACACACAATCATGGAACATCTTGTTAATCAATTGGCTCTAATGTTTAAGCAAAACTTGAACTTCACTCCACACACCAACAATCATCTCAGAACCGCTTCCAATCTCCACAATCATGCTACAGTAAAAGAAGAAAAAGTAGTGGTGCAAAATGTGAAAGGACGACAGAATGAACAAGGAATAGGAGGAGGGGGTTATGGAAATGCTGGTGTAGGTGGAGGATATGTAGGTAATCAGAATAGAGGAAGGAACATGGCTCAAGGTCAAGGAAAGCCAATCAAGTGTTACAACTGTGGTGGAGAAGGACACATTGTGAGGAACTGCACTTCCCCTAAACGTCCACAAAATGCAGAGTACTTCAAGGACAAAATGCTGCTGGTACAAGCTCAAGATAATGGAGCAGTATTAGATGAAGAAGAATTGTTGTTTCTTGTTGAGGGAAATGCCAAAACTTACGATGCAGACGTAGATGAACAGCGAGTGCAGGGTATGGGACACAACAATCCCAATGCATTTCAAGTTGCAGACTGTGATGCATTTGATTCTGATGTCGATGGTGAACCCACTGCCCAGACCATCTTCATGGCTAGCATCTCACCAATGGTCTCTCCAAAGGCTCTTTCACCACAACAGGCCAGTCCTTCCAAGGAATCAATCATATAAGAGGTATTAAAACTATACGATGACGTTGATGTACAAACGATGCACGACAAGGTACAACCAACTAAAATTATAGAATTAGATATTGAAAATATGGGTAATAGCAATGTTGTCCCATATGATCAATATGTGAAGGAAAATGAAAGTGAAATTGTACCAATCGATGCATCTTCTGCAGTCAATAATGACTATATTTTTTATGAATACACTGCATGTGCCCCAGATGACTCTATAACCTCTGAACTGAATGCCTATAAAGAACAAGTTGCCATTTATGAACAATGTGCTAAGTTCGAATTGACTACCCATGATCAGGAGATGGATAACTGATGTGCTTTCTGTTTGCAAGTTTTAAAAATTTATAAACACGAATTATCCGGTTATTACTATAAACACATACGAGCAAGTATACTCGTTCGCGATAGCAAAGGTGGGTAAGTCGAGATCGTCCCAAGGGATTTTGATTTTGAAATTGTTTTAAAAGATTGGTAACAAGAAAGCTTTGTCAAGGCTCTCTCCAAAAATGATGGTTTTAGTGAAATTCAATATAAAGAAACATATACTTATGTGTAGTCTATAGGCAATCATAGTAAGTGTTCATGAAGGCTTGGTGTAAACTCTTGATGTGATGCACAAATCATAAGCAAATGATTTTCAACCCATGGTTTATGTTTTGTAAAATCATTTTAAGAACAATAACATATAGGTAATCCTTTCGGTCCTTATCCTAATGATTATCCTGTAGAAAATCCATTTTTTTGTAAAATGTTCTTATTAAACTCGTTCCTACGAATCTTTCGACCTTTCGTGATGAAAATGTTTCTAGTCTTGTTTCAATAAGTAAACATGGTGGATGTCAATCACCATATCCCCATACTAGTTTGTCACTTAACTTTTTGGAATAAAACACAAGAGAAATCCTTTCGGTCCTTTTTCTTAAAACATGTTTTACCGACAAATCAAACAAGACTAGTATTTTTCCAACAAACTCATTTAAACAAGATCATATATACATGCATCACATATGAGAACACTAGTATGATTTCCTACATCCTTACACACAAGTATATTCAAAAACTACTCCATGATAATTATAACAAAACATAAGTAATAACAAAGTAATTCCAATAACTCAAGAGAATAGAAATCCATAACAAGTTTCATAGAATACCTAAACTTTTGGGATTACAAGAACTAGAATTCATGTATTATAGCAACCACACGCCTCCAATCGCCTAGCTTAACCGTATAACTCCGAATGATAAAACAATGGATGAGAATGAGTCTCTCCAACCTCCTGGACGTTTTACAGTAGTAACCAAACTTTTAGGATGAATAAAATGGTTCGTAATAGCTTTGGTGTAAACTATTACACTTTGGGTTGTGTCACACCTAGACTACTAAGTCTAGGTTCATTATATAGCTATAGAACCATAACTAT
The DNA here is from genome assembly GCA_019973895.1 of Chrysanthemum seticuspe. Taxonomy (NCBI): domain Eukaryota; kingdom Viridiplantae; phylum Streptophyta; class Magnoliopsida; order Asterales; family Asteraceae; genus Chrysanthemum; species Chrysanthemum seticuspe. The sequence continues at coordinate 196,356,820 of BPTQ01000006.1, read as the reverse complement.
CTGTCTAGAAACGTTCCCCACAAGTAAATAACATGAAATGATCGACCTCCAATGATTATGGGGAGTTAAGGCAACATTAAATGACAATTTGTGTAACTCCAGCCTTGGCAACCAGATCGGTTGCGCCTTGTTCACTTCTCCTAACCGGATCGGTTGCGGGCTCCAACCGAACAGTTGGGCGCCTCTTGTACCCCCAGATTTGACTTTTCTTGATTTGCGCCTTTTTCTTTGTTTTCGCTGATGATTTCCAAGACGAAAATTGATCTTTACTTGTTGTAGATACTTAGAATTCATTGCGCTTCCTAGTCATTGAGTCCAAGAGCTTCCTTACTCGACTTCCTTCCTCGGGGAATTCTCCAAATGTGCATGAAAACTTTATTTCTTTATCTTTTGTGATACCTGGCTACATACACATACACAATACGCATCTTTTGCACTTTTGCAACAGTTATGAGTAAATATAGCCTATTATCATACACAAAACCAACAATAACGCTACTAAAAACATGTTCATTTTGAGCGTTATCAAATTCCCCCATAATTAAGTTCTACTCGCCCTCGAGTAGGTCTAACATTTGCAAAAATCGATTTCAATGGTGTTGATACCGTGATTCCGAAAATTTAACAATCATCTCAAAAGAAATAATCATTAATTTGCTTTTAATATGTGAAAACTTCAAAATGAACCAAATACTTTAGATAACACAACTAAAACACCTCACGAATGATTTTAAGAATTCACTCAACACTCATATATCGGTGGGTATATGTAAATCACTCAATGCCTAGTCATGATCAATGCTTTTTACCATAAGCTTGTACAAGTATCAAAACAAAGAAAATAAATTCATCAAAGTGGGCTTTTATTCAGGTTATAACGTTAAGGCTTCGGGTTTATAAAAGGTATGGATAAAGCATGGGATGGTTTATGAAATTGGTGTTAAAAAGAAAAATAATGTCAAGTCTAAACCTCCATGTTGCTAGCCATCATACAAACCACAATCCCGAAAATGATTATATTTTCCTCCTCTTCATATATCGATCTTCAAACATATATAACTCAATTTAGCTCATTGGCTAATCAATATTCTTCATATAGCACATTGGCTATAACCATTTTTTTTTCATAACAAGTTCCCCCACACTTAGTGTAAGCGTACACCACAAAAAATACAAATGAGAAAGACGTCTCCTTCATCTTTGTTGGAGAATGGTACACACTATAGACAAAGTGTAGCTTCTTCATAATCATCAAAAAATCCAACACTCCAACAACTAGCAACAAACCAATAGACATGACATGGGTTGGCTAAGGTTTAAGGTGTAAAATCTTTTTGTATTTTTCTGGATTTAAACAAGAATGAAAAGATTGGCTTGAAGGGTGTAACTAAGGGTATCTAGTGCTAAAAATGAGCACTAACAAATGGGTCCATATAAGGTGGTTAACTTACCGATGTGGTTAGCAAAAAAAACATTAGATGTAAAATGGAATGCCATTTGGGTTAAATCCTACGATGCCTCTTATCATTTGAACATATTTTTATCACTCAAGAGTGATTTTAACCGTAATGCATAACAAGTACAAGTTCTAGAACCGACATAATCACCGGCACACTCATAGAAAATATAAAACAAAAGATGTGTTCTATACAAAAAGAAACCTCACAATTAAGTGGAAAAAGGCTATAATACGTGCTAGAAAATTCTATCGAATCCATAATGAATTACTTCCGTAATTTGGTCCAAATCAATTTTTTTTCAAAAACCTCATTTTACCATTGAAATACCCAAGTTGTTCTTTTAATATATCTCAATAACGTGTGAAAACAACTAGACAATCAAGGGCGATTTCTTGCTAATTACTTAAATCCAAAAACTTTACCTAAAAACTAAAAATAAGACTAAAAACTAAAAATTTAAAAATCGTATCAATTTTCTTATTTCTTCCCTCCCTCATACTTAAGTTTTGCATTGTCCTCAATGTAATAAAAATGAACTTCAAAGTAAAGAAAATGGGAAAAGAAATAGTCAAAAAGATACCACGGGATAAAATATGCAATATGCATATTGGGTCATAAGCAAGCATGCGAGTTATCCAACTCCAAATATTGACCAACAATAAGCTTCCGTCACATCCATCCTGCAAAAAAAAACTACAAAATACGCAATACACAAAACAAAACAAAACAAACACACAATCCAAATGCTACTTAAAATATGAAAATAAACAAAGTATGATAATCATCCTAAAGAAATAGTTAAGAGATAGAGATAATATTGTTCAACACAATAACCATTATTTTTGAAACCATAAATCAAGAATGATCCACGATCATTCCTCATCCTCACTCATATCATCACCTTCATCATCATTATCATCGCTTTCGGTTTCATAGTTCTCCTCCTCATCAAAGATTGTGTAAACCTTCCTCTTCTTCTTCTTCTTTGCAACCCCCGATGAAGATCCTCCAACATCATAGCTAGATCATCCAACCTCGGGTAATCTACCATATGCAGGCACTGGGTCAGGAAATGATGCATAGCAAGGATATGAATACGGATAGGGTCCAGGATAAGAGGTGTAGGGGAAAGGATATGGTGGAACATTGGGTAGATTGTAGAGTGGCAACTCATAATTGGCTTCTTGAGCCATGTGTTGAAAAATCGGTATTGAATAATCATTGATATAATTGTTTCTCAACATCATCGAATCTCTCCACACTTCCCTACATTCAATTTCATTCAAATGTTGGTTCCACTCTCCCAAAATTGAGTCAAAACTACTAGACGTACCCGTTTGCATGTTTCCCATCGGTATAATGCCCATTGGAACATTTCCTTGCTGCTGTGGTGGTTGTTGTTGTTGTAGTTCAATCCATGCTCCCAACTTTTTTGTCTTCTTATTCAAAGCATTTCCAAAACCATTTGCATTCCAAATCTCACTAAACTTTGGCTCTCCACACTTAGCCAACTCACTACTATTGTAATACCCAAGATTCTTTGCCAATCTCGTCACAAAATGTTGCTATTCCCTTTGATTCCCGAGGCTCTCCTAGAAAAATACTCGGCTATGAGCCAAGCCGCATTTCCATCCTTAGTTTCCTCTAATAACATCATAACCCACAAGTTCGGCTTATGACATTTTTCCCTGCTTCCAACTTTATGAAACGGCCCAGTTACTAGCAACTTGCGTAGCACTCTCATCAACGGATTCCTAATGGTTGCAGCATTCCTCCTAGTACAAGAAGGATCTGCCACTCGATTCCAGTAAGAGGGGATACTAGGGTATTCTTTTTCAAACCTCCTAAGCCTTGAAAAATGAGCTTCAAACAATCGATGCTTAACCTCATTCTGTTCATACAAGCCAAGAGCAACAGCAAAATCCGGCAAAGTGTAGGCGTGATCCTGCCCACAAAGCCTAAATCAAACACAAACTTCTTCCATGATGTTTTGAACATTAACCTTTCTTTCAAAGTACATGGTCGAAAAGAACTCCATACACCATTTACGATAAACCTCTTCATTTATGCTAAATGCTCTTTCCCACAAAAAATCATCAAACGAATCCCCATCAACCGGATAGACATAAGACCTCCGCATCATATGACGCAACTCATTTTCACACTCATACTCGGCAAACAAATCCCAATCAATCACCCTTGGAACCAAAGCCGTCCTATTTTGTAACTTTGATAATCATTCCCTGAAAGCATGTTTCTCCTCATTGGTAAGATCTTTGAACTTCAAGTTTGCTTTCGCTTCAGCCTCCAAGCTATACGTGACTTTCTTCCTTGCGTTCCTTTGGCAATACTTGGCAACACTCGGGTTTAGTGGAACCCATGTCTAACTTGAACAACCTACAACATTTCTCTGTAGAAATCATAAATATAAGTCAATATAAGAGTGTTAGAACAAACGGAAAGGTCCATAGAAGCCTCTAAGGTCTACTTCAAAAAATCGAAAATTCCAACATCAGAATGTGGAACCGGATCAGTTGAGGAGCAATCGGATTGGTTCCACATGCTACCTCAGTCCAACCATTCGGTTGCTCTTCACAACCGGATCGGTTACTTCCTCTGCAGAAGGCTTTGCCTTCAAATCCATTTTCCACCGGATTTTCCATATTCCAATTCACTCCTAGACTGCATTCTAACATTATCAATGATTCCCACATCCTCAAATTGTTCCTAATTCGTTTTCTAAAGCTTCCAATCATCACATATTCATCTTGCTTAGAACTTAACAATCTTAACCTCAATTCTTAATTGCTTGTTCTAATCAACAATGTGGCATCTAAGATTCATTAAAAACGCATCATCTACCAACTAGGAATCATTAATTGCAACTTAATTTGATTCAATGGCACAACCTAATTAAATCCGAAAATTCAATCATCTAATACTCATTCCATGTTGAATCAATCTCTACAATTCTTTTTGCAATGCATTCCTATATCAATTACCCACTTAATCCTAAAAGATTACAACTTAATTCGAATTCTATCAAAAACCCCCCAAATTAGTGACCTAATTTGTAATTCGAATCAAATGTTCTAATTAAACCTTAATTAAGTTAATTGATTTGCAGATGCTTACTTGCTTAGGTGCCATGATGATCTTCTACAACTTTTACAATCTTTAAACAACTTCTAATGGTCGAATTTTGCGAAACCCAGCTGGAGGATTAGTGTGTGTGTGTGTGTTTTTCTGGAAAAATTGAATTTTTGGTACATATACAATCAGTCATGGACACAACCGTTTCGGTTTGCATTTTTGCAGAATTTTGCCTTTTTCACTTTACTTGGGCATTTTACCTTCCAAGCAACAATCGTTTACTCAAAAATCCGATTAAAGATGCACACAACATTCATCCAACCATTTGAAATTTCAACAACATCTAATCTCAAAAACTAAATCATCATACTCATAACTTAAACTAAACCTCAGAATGCATTAATTAAATAACTTCAAAATAATAATAAGAGCAAATAAAAAAATGAAATGAAAAACAAGAAATCCTAAATGCATAAAATAAGTTCATGAAAATCAAGCAAACAATTGCTTGTTATTATGGTGTTTTGCTTATCCTTATTACTCCTCGAAATACTCATGCCTTAAGATGTCCTCACTTACAAATTTCCCGGTCAATTCACAATGTGTTTCATGAGTTTTGAATTTCCTTACAAATCTTCTCCCATCCGGGCATAGTATATCAAATTTGACGTGCCATTCTCCGTCTCCATCCTCTCTTTTGTAAACACTTGACCCCTCGGGTCCCCATTCCAAAATTTTGAGTTGAACCGGTAGAGAACCTAAGAAATCGGCTAGCTTCTTGTAAACAAGGATGTTTTTGAATGGATTGTAAAATGCCTCCACCGCTAGTGTGCGTTCCATTTCATCCTTAATATCAAAGTATGGTGGAGCTAGTGGTCCATACATCGAGTTTCCATGGACATCACGTCCGATTTCAAAACAAGTCAAGTCATCGTCCGCTTCCATCAATTCTAAATCCTCCATGAATTCCAAAACTGGTCCCCTCGGTTTGGGATAATAGGTTTGTTTTGAGATCCTGTCATCGATTGTCATCGTACCCCTACCCATATATATGATTGCACCACATGTGCGTAGGAACGGTCTTCCTAGTAGAAAAGGTAGACTTTTATCAACCAGAATGTCTAGGAATAGAAAATCAGCCAACTAGGGTTGATAGCCAATTTGAACCCTTATGTTTTTCACCTCCCCCATCGCTTTTTGCGTCGGAGTTATCTACCATGGTAAGTTTTGAGTGATTTGGTTGTGGCTTACTAAGACCCAACGTCTAAAATAATGGATAGGGCGTAACATTGACGCTTGAACCTATATCCGCCAAATCATACATTGGTGTGGCCCCATTAACTTTAATCAGCAAAACGAAGTTTCCCGGGTCTTTCTCCTTACGTGGCATACCCCTAAACAAGATCCTATCTCTATCCTCCTCCGATAGATCTGTATCCTCCAATCTCGCTCTCGCTAACATCACCGCGTCTAGTTTCTTGCGGTATAGAACATAATCTTGTACCGGCTTTTTCTCATTGAGTTCGAGAAATTTTTGTTCAAGGTTTTCCAAGATGGCTTCTTTTTGGTCTTGGGTTAAAGCTTTGAAGGTGTTTGCTGTAGTGGGTGGTGAAGGTGTGTAATCATGGTTTTTGTTGGTTAATGTGGTAGGAGTTAATTTTTTGGGTGAGGTTTTCTTTCTATTCGCCTTCCCCATCTTTACGACTTCCACATTCTCCTTTTCCATATTAGCACATAACTCCACAAGCATTTCATTCACCCCCTTCTCCTCTTCCAAGTCGGTGATGTTGATCCTCATCTCCCCTTAAGCAAAATCCACTTGACATTTCGTCGTCACAAGAAAATCCCGCCCAAAGCGTACATTGGGCTCATCAGCGTTTCCTTCTTCCAAGACAACAAAATCTGCTTCGAAAATATAACCTTGAATGTTAACCTTAAGATTCTTAACCATTTTTCTCCCGTAAGCTTCGTAATCCAAACGAACGTGGCCAGTTTGATCAAGAAATTTCTGCACAATATAATTTTCACTATAGGCTATGTTTAGTTGAGCATCCCACGCACTCGCCCCTTCGACAATATAAGGTGTACCGAACCTCATAAGTGGTGAATCATACTCCGTTAGTTGTGCTTGCGTGAATACCACAACTCTACCCTTCTTAGGAAGATGAACCTCGTTCTCTCCCACTTCTTCCATACAATCCGAATCAATAGCCAAGTCCTTCTTACTCTCTTCCAAAATATTCCCAATCTTCTCCAACGAGTTTCCGGTGTCCTTGAACATCTCATCCAAGTTACGTAGGTACTCAGAAATTCCGCTTAAACTATCCATAACAACTATCTAATCAAGACAAAACAAAACCAAAGACAAAAATCCAAATCATTAGTGTTAGAGTTAGTAAAAACCAAAGCAAACTACAAAAACATATACTAAACAAGTAGAGACACTTAAAAAAACTAAAAACACAAGCTAAAACTCAAAATCGAAAAACTAGAAAAAATTTACCGAGAGCTCCAACCGGATCGGTTGGCCCTCCAACCGATTCTGTTGGTGGTAATCTTCCTGAAGGCTTGATGTAAACTCTTGATGTGATGCACAAATCATAAGCAAATGATTTCCAACCCATGATTTATGTTTGTAAAATCATTTTAAGAACAATAACATAGAGCTAATCCTTTCGGTCCTTATCCTAGTGATTATCCTTTAGAAAATCCATTTGTTTGTAAAATGTTCTTATTAAAACTCAAAATCGAAAAACTAGAAAAAATTTACCAAGAGCTCCAACCGGATCGGTTGGCCCTCCAACCGATTCTGTTGGTGGTAATCTTCCTGACCAACGGTTGGATCGATTTTCAATTTTTTTTTTAAATAATAATAAATAAAACCTGTTAATTATAAATTAATTAAAGACCATTAATTGTGCTTAAACTCTTAATTAAATGTTTCTACTCATTATCCTTATTAATTAAAAATATTAATTAAGTTAATTGATCAAAAACTATATTAACTAATCTACTTAACTACTCATTAAGACTACTAACCCATTAAAACTGAAAATAAACCAAGGTAATTACTGTAATTAAGACAAAATTAACTAAAAAGTAAACAAAACTAAAAATGATTAAATATCAAAGATCTAAAAATTACTAAGAAAAGCATAAACAATCTGTAAGACAATATATAAAAATCAGAATTGATAAGAATTAAACTATAAACTATAACACAAAACAATAGGTAAACTAAAACTACAAAAATCAAAAAATAAAACTTTTCCGAGAGCACTAACCGGTTCGGTTGCTCGAGCAACCGATTCGGTTGGCCTCTAAACCATTTTTTTTCTTTTCTTTACTCTTCTTTACGAAATTTAATTTTAATATTACCAATTTTACAGAATCTAAACAAAATCAAAATACTTAAAAATCTAAAATCCCCGGCATCGGCACCAAAAACTTGGTGTGCTTTCCGTGTGCAAGTTTTAAAAATTTATAAACACGAATTATCCGGTTATTACTATAAACACATACGAGCAAGTATACTCGTTCGCGATAGCAAAGGTGGGTAAGTCGAGATCGTCCCAAGGGATTTTGTTGATCCCAGTTGAGCAAACGATCTAATATAGAAACTGACTTGTAACAAAAGCTTATCAAGTATTACGCGAAATTTAATACTTAATCTTAAGAAGAAGAACAGTAAACATTCAACACCTCAATATTATTTATTAATACGAATACTCTTACAGTATCAGGGTTTTGCAACCTTGATGTGTATCGACCTTAGATATAAAACATACGTATATCTAACCTAACCTAGGACCTCCTTTTATAGGCTAAGGAGTCCTATACAATATACAATACGTAACCTACAAGATAAATATCTTTTCCATATTTATCTAATACAATAAACTAACCGACTATACAAAACTAGCAGTGCTTACTATGTATTATCAGTGGTTACACAATACTACTAGCCGCGGTTGTCTTCATCCGTGGTTACACTCTTCAGTCTGTGGTTACATCAAGCCTGTCCGTGGTTCCAGTACTTAGAGTAATTCTTGATGCAAGGAACCTAAAACCCAACAATCCTCCCCTAAACTTGATAAATTCTAACAGAATTCTCAAGTTTTCTTTAAGCTCAAAACATCTGAATTGGAGGATGTAGCCAAACACTTACTAGCTTTAAGTATCTTCTCATACTTCCGCAACAAATCATAAGCTTGACCATCATAAGATACTAACATCTTGATACAACCAGGCTTCAACATCTGAGCAATTATTCCTGGATGCTTATTCAGTTGAGGATAATCACCTTCTACAAGCATATGAATAACCTTTCCAGAAACAGTTAAAACATGAACTCCACAAGTTTGACATAAAAACCATCTAGTAACTTGACCATTATAGAGTCCTTGCCATTCAGGTTCATCATGAGTAGGTTCAAATAGAATCTTCAAATTATGATAAACCAGCCTCTCATGATAATCATTTGGATGTACTTCACAAAATTTATTCTTGTAAAGTATCCAAAGATTCATCAAATCATCTCTATCAAAATACTGAAGCATTTGGGAAAATTTATTATACTCAGAAACTTCATTGTTGAGTCTTTGAATTTTCCAAACTCCTTCACTTCCAACTAAAAGCTTAAACTCATAAGAAATTATTTGATTTACATCTTCAACAACTTTCAATCTCTTAGAATAAGATGTCTCCTGAACCTCAGATTTTCTCTTTCTTTTACTTTGAATCCATTCATCATCCTTTTTAATCCACTCTTCTTCCTTTTTAGAATTCATTGGACAGAAATCATCATTAATTCTCATACATCTCTCATAAATCTCAAAAATTCTTTCAAATGAACACCTACTGAGATTATCAGAAACATATATGCCTGAATTCTTGATAATCTTCATCAATACATTCCTCATATGAGCCATAGTAGGAGGTTTCTTTCTTATAACCTGTTTCTTTGTTTTGCTCACATTCCTTGCCCATCCATTCATCAGTCTAGCTTTCTCCTTATCATCCAACAGTTTCCATTCTTGCGCAGTAAACTCATCAAGTATTTGTAAAGAAGCTTGAAGATAGTTATGTGATTCATACCATATAGCTAACCATCTCTCACTAGCTTCCTCTTCTTCTTTCTTTCTTTTATCCAAAGCTGCTTGGTCTTCAGCTAACAAATTTCTTCCATACTCTTCATCATAAGCTTCTTGTTCTGCTTTATTTTTAAACTTCAGTACTACCTCTTTACCTTTTCCAACATCAGATTGAACCACTTTCTTCTTCAAAGGTTCACCAATAACCAAAATTTTAACTTTGGGTTTAGCAGCAGTAGACTGAACAGATAAAGCAGGTGCAATGATAGGTGTAGGAATAGATGATGTTTTGCTCAGATTAATCAATGTACTTGCAGCTTCTTTCTCTACTTCTTTAGATTTAGGTGGTAATATAGAGAGAGTTGTGACAACAGTGGAAGTGGTTATGATAGCAGTGGGTGTGTCAGTAGTAGGAACAATAGCCAAGTCTGAAACTGCATCAGTGGTTACAAAAGTACTAACCATGGTTTCAGGTATACTATCAGTTGTTGTGTTCTGCACTACCTCAACATTCTTCAATTTTTCAAGAACAACCTCATTCCCATCTTTATCAGAAACCAAAAAATCTTGATCTCCACTATCAACATCTTCTTCCATAGTTACACCAACAGATACATCCACAGCCTCCCCTGAATTCATGCCATCACTCCTACCCTGTTTGGATACATCCTTCAAAGTCAGAGCAGTAGAGAAGTTCGTCATCTTTTTCTTTCTGCGCATAGCTTTCAAAACAGCAGCCCCAGGTCTCCTGATTTTTTCCAAAACGAACACCATGTTCTTCAACCGCCGAATATCATTACTTTGAAACACAGTCAACTTCTGGAGACCTGAAATATTATCCTCCATTTTAGTACACTTAACCGTCAATTCATTTAAACATTCAAGAATATCCTCCCCACTTCGACCTGTGTGAACTGGTCCGAGAGGTGGTTCATTGGAAAAGTCATCATGTACAAAGTCATTAACCGTCAATTCATTGTCAGGTTCCAATCTATCCTCATCACTTCGAGCTGTGTTAACTGCTTCGAGAGGTGAATCCTTGGATATAGAAGACATAGCACCAGACCGAGCCTGATCATCTATGTACCCTGTAGCAGCCAGTTGGCTAGGGATACCTCCACCTGTGTTAAGCTCCAAAGAACTCTCCCTATTAGGAGTTGCCAAAGGTTGGGTCTTATTGATGTTTCCACTATCCTGACCAGCATTAAAGCATGAATCAGTAGTGGAAGCCCTTCCAATCATGTCACCTCCACTCCTGTGTTCTCCTAGTCCATGATGCAAGACCTTCATTAAACGCAGAATTAGTAGGCAAAGTAAGCATGTGAGGAAATAAAGGAACATCTCTAATGACAACATTCTATGGCTGATTCCTCTTATGTGCAAAAACTCTAGGAAGCATATGATGTACTTCATACTCTCTAGCATGTTCAACAGGTTCCACTATTTGATGTTCCACAAGCAGTTGAACAAACCTAGGATACAAATGGTATTTACCCTTCTTCCTAATATTCTGTACTAACCCCTCATATATCATCCTAGACTAGTTAAATTTCCTTCCATCAGACAAACAAATAATAGCAGTAGCAATTTTTGAAGGAAAGTCATTAAAGCCTGTGGTCTTGTTACTCATACACATCAACAAAGTGTGAATCAAAAACATCCATTGTTGTGAAAACAAACTCTTAAAAAATTATACCTTTTCACCTCTGTATGTATACCCTAATCTTTCTAAACCAGCAACAATCTCAACATCTGAAAGATTATCAACACCAGCAGCATCATCAAGCCTCAAAACTTCTCTAATGATCTCCTCAGAAACAGAAATAGCATTCTCATCCACAACAGTACTAAACACCTCCAAGCCATCAACCTCTTCAAGTTTAGCATTCCTCCAGAACTGATGTATATAGGCTTTAAGAATGGCAGGTTCAACTGTTAAAGCATAGTGAATGGGACTGTGAACGAGGAAATCAATCATTTGATGAAACCCTTCAGATCGTGCATCCTTAGTGAGTACAGCAACAAGGTTATGTGAAGTGGAATACGTCTCAGCCATTGTGATTAATGATGGATATGAAGTGGGTTTTGTGAATAAACCAAAGAAAGTGATTAGGGTTTAAGTGTTTTGCCAATTAGAAGGGGTTAGAAGATCAAATAAATTGATCCATCCGTGATTTTAGGGAGAGATATATACTTTTGCCAAAGTGTCGAAACAACCCCTGTAGTATCCAAAACACAGGATCATACTATCCGCGGTTCCATAACAGCTATCCGCAGTTGTAGCAAACCATCAGTGGATACAGATGATTACTCCTCCAAATATCCAAGAGATAGAGCAAGTAAGGCAGTGAAAGAGCACACACAAATATGAAGGATTACACAATTTTTTTTTTTTTTTTTTTTTTTTTTTTTTTTTTTTTTTTTTTAACAAACACAAGCAGCTCACACACCAGCTCCTATGTATACAAATCGTTCATACCTGCAAGTTCAAAAACACAAAACAAACACAAAGACAAAGATTATGGTTGTCAGTGGTTAGAAATAGCCAGAAGTGTTTACAAAAGACCTATCCGTGGTTAGAACAGGTAAGTCAATATAGTCAACTTCTAGAACTTATCTCAGTCCAACACCCAAGAAACTTATTAACTCTCCAACCACATTTAACCTGCCCCATATTTACTTCAATAACCCTAAACTTCACTTATAAAAAGAACCCTTAATCTCTTATAACGCACACACAATCCAAATCAAAACCCCAATTTCTCCAAAAATCCTAATAATGAGCAGCTCCAACCCAATCAATCTCTCATCAGATGACAATACCTCCTCCAACAACAGTCTGGAGAGAAGGAAAAAGAACTACTTAGCAAGCAATCCAACTGAAGGAGAGAATATCTCTTCTTTTGTTGAAACAAACAGACCTTGATAGATCTTGAGCTCGTGGATCGTTATATATGCCTATGTAATCACAAGCACAATAAAAGACAATCTCTACTACTTATATATATCAGCGGAATATAAACACAAGTAATAACTAAGAACTCTGTGATCCTCTATGGATCTTTATATTAACTAAAACTGAGTTTTTCAATCGGTACATAACTCATTCTAATGTGTTCCTTTTATAGACAAGGAACCCTAAACAATATCGCTAAAATCGTTTCCCAAGAAACGTATAAACATAAAACTAAATAAGATATACACAATCACTTCCTAATAAAGCTCATGTATATCCACACTAAATAAACTAAACACGGAATAAACACTTCCGCAGAAACAGACTAATAACTATTATACTTCAGCAGATTATGTCTTCGGCAGAATCCACTCTTCTTCAGTAGAAACACTTGGGCAGTAATTTCAGCATAATCCAAACTTCACATAATTCCCAACAATCCTCCCCTAAACTGGAATTTGACTTGGTTAAGTTCCAGTTTCTTGATAGATCTTACAGCACCAGGGATTGGACACGAACAACAGCAGCAAAGAATCCAAATAAGAACATCTCTGTGATGAAGAAACTCTGAAACGCCATATCTTTGCAGCAACAAATGACAATAGGTACATCAAAACAAATTAGTTTCATACTATTCTCATCACATCCAGGTGTGTTAACTCCCGTGAGAGGTGAATCATTGAAAATAATGGATTTGATGTCTCTTTACCAATAGCCATCACTACTGGAGTAGCCATATGTTTAAGTTCGTAAACTATGGTACACTGATAACCATCTGATTTATTGGCAAACCAGCAACCATATAAACGGATTTGAAATGTCTTTACCTGTAGCCGTTTGCTCAGGACTAGTCAATTCTTAGAATTGGTGAATTGATAACCAAATATGGAATGCCACTGCCTTTACCACAAGCCATATACAGGTGGGCTAGTCAATTCTTGGATTCCAAAAAGGAATAAACCATGGTGAATTGATGACCATACAACACTCAGCAATTAAGCATGGGTGGTTGCATACCCTATGATTTTTAGCAAACCATTACAGCTATCAACAGATTTGATGTGTCTTTACCAAAGCTGTACCCGTTGGACTAGCTAACTCTTTAACATACACAAGGTATATCTGGTGAGTCAAGAACCAACAAAAGTATACAACAAACCTGCAGAAAAAGTTAGATAAACCCAAAAACATTTTTTTTTTTTTTTTTTTTTAACTAAGAAATAAAGAAAACAAAGATTACAAAATATTACAATCAAGATGAACCTGTATGTGACAGAAGCTGATTTTTAATCAAACCAACACATTGAGAAGCATGAAGCTCATCATTGCCAACTGGATTAGGAGGCACTTCCAACTTCTGTCTCAGCAATCGTTCCATAAAATTAACCGATAAAGGATAGAGCTTATCCGACAGCATACACAAAATCATACAACAAGTAGTCTGAACCACATGAACACAAGGCAGAGGATAAAATCTCCAGCTCTCAATCTCCCACTTATGTGAATTCTTCCAAATAGAATACCCTTTACCATTTGGAGAATGAGAATCAAATAAGACCTGAAGATCACCCAACAAATATAAACCAGAACCCGTTGCTGGATGAAAATTATAATACTGAGTGACATGTTCATATAGCATCTTCAAATCATGTCGATTCACCAAATGAAAGATGTCCTTCAAGAAGTTGAACTGAATAACAGTATTATCCAGCCTATAAACAGTGTTAAGTTTTCCAACTTTCCAATTGACCAATACCACATGTGTGCCTTCAGGAAAAGCCTCAACAGGTCCAACATTAATAAAAGTTGACTCATCAGCCTTGAGATCTAAAGCAATATTCTTTGAAGAATGTTTCCTAGCCAATCTGTCAGAACTCCTTTTAACCAAGCTCTTCTGCCTCCTACCAACAATGTTATCAGCATCAAGCTGTAGATCATTTTCCTGACTCAGAGGATCACTCAACTCTACACTAGACAACGCTTCAGAAGAAACCAAAGAAGACTCAGCAGAAACAACCACATCAGAAGAAGGAGTAGCTTCAGAAGTTGTGTCAGAAGTAACAACTGGAGAGATCACCAGAGGCAAAACATCATCAAAATTATCCACTATCTCAACTGTTTTATGTCTCTTTGCTTTAGGAACATCAGACATTGAAGCAATGCTTTCCAATTGAGAAGAAGAAGCAGAACCAGAGGAAGAAAGCTTCATAATCATATTATACTTTCGGATCAAAGCATCATCAGACAAAGCACAAATTTGCTTCATTGACATGCCAGAATTATAAATAGTAGAACTATGATTCTTTACAACTCTCTGCATATGATTCCTCTTCTGAACTATAGTCATGGGTTTGTCTCTTTTAGCTTGATATCTTTGAGCAATAAGAGCTTTCCTCTTTGCAGCCGCTTCTTGCTTCCGTAGATTACCAAGAGCCACCATTTGATCCGCAAAATTCTCATTATCAAAAGATGCTCCTAATATAAGTTTTGCAAGATTTGGATCAGATGCACCTTGAGTAGTATAAGCATCCCATTGATCATCAGTGATCTTAGGAAGTAATGCATCAAGCTCTAATTTTCTTTCAGGAGACAAATTAGAATCAGACTGATCTTGAAGAAATTTAGCAACAACACGACTCTTCTGCATATTCTCATAATCAGCAAACAGCATAGCTTGAGCTTGTTTTTCTTCAGCAGTTACCAGACCTGAACCAATCATATCATCAATCACAGCTTCCTTTCCTATGTCAGAAGATTTCTCAGTAGAACCAATTTGAGCTTCAGAAGGAACAAGCAAACCAACATCAGAAGAAACATGTTGAGACAATTCCTCAACAGGTGTAGAGAAAACTTCAGAAGAAGAATTCAACTTATACATTCTTCCAGCTATAAAAACTTCATCATCATCTGCTGAAGGTGAAACAGTTGGTTGTTCTTGTAAAGATGAGGTTTGACCATGATCAGAAGCAACCTCCTCAATTAGAACATCAGCAGATGCATCAACCATGTTTGGCTCCTTTGAAGTGTCAGCAGATACCTTATTCAAATATTGTCTTCTTCGTTTTCTAGTAAATATAATAGGCACCTTGCTCCTTGAAGGTTCAGCAAGAGGAGAAGAAAAATCAGATGTAAGAGCTGCATCAGCCAAGATTCCAAGGGATGCATGAAGATTTTCTTCATCCTCCTCTTCAGAAGAAACCAGAACTCTCTTTTTACCCCTCTGACTCAGTAATTCTTCCAAGTTCTCAACTTTAGTTTCCAATTCCACAATCTTATTACCAAGAATAGACTTGGTCTCTGCATGTTCTTTCTTAAGATCAGTCACCTCACCTGCATACTTGTTCATCAGAGCATATAATGAGGTAAATGTAATAGGATCCTCATCTGTATCAACTGATCGCTCAGTTGTAATTGGAACTTCATTTGACCGTTCAGGAGTAACATTAACCTGATCAACATTAGAACATCCTTCACCAAATGGATTCCTAATAGGACTCGGTGTAGGCAATCTATCATTATCAACCTGAACCTCATTAATAGAAACTTGTGTAGGTGATTGACTAGGACATGGTCTAGGTGAAGGTATGAATGCCTCAGCAACAGCAGAAGGGCCCTCATCAACATCAACTGAAAGATTACCATCAGTAGTATTGGAAGAAGGTAAAATAACAACATTAACCTCATCAGCAGTCTCATTCTCCTGAGGCAACATGGCAGCTAATAAAGGAAAATGTGTCCCTTCAAATTTAGTTCTCATCGAAGCAAATAACTTAGAAGTTAAAACACCTATGGGATAAAAAGCTTGGGTGTGGGTAGAAACATTCAATATCATCTGCAAAAACCTAGGGTACATCAAAAACTTGCCCTTTTTCCTAGTTATATTCTCAATCATATTATCGAAAATAAACTTAGAAAAATTATAAGTCAAACCCTTAGATAGACAAATAATACCACATCCCAATTGAGTTGAAAACTGATCCCATCCTCCAGACTTATTGCTTACACACTGGAGCAACGTATGAACCAAAAACCTCCACATAGGATAAAGCTGATTTTTTAACCACATATCAGTCCTTGTTCCTTGATATCCAAACGCTCTAAGCCCTTCAAGTACCATCGTAGCATCAGAATGATAAACTCCATTCTCATCATCCAAACGAAGTTGTCTTCTGATCAGTTCCTCTATCACCACATACTCTCTTCCATCAACCCTTGCAACAATCTCAGTATCACTCCTTTTCATAGCCGATGCCCAAAATTGAGTAACCAAGGATTCATATATAGCATCCGGAGAATGTGTTAGAGCATACTGAATCTTTGATCTCTGTAAGAATGCAATCATCGGTCTATACAACTCATCTCCCCGAGCAGTTCCCAGAAAAGCGACCTTATTATGATCATGTTTGAATTGAAGCGCCATTAGAGATTTTGGAAATTAGGGTTACGATTTGCACAAATGGAAGTGTTTTGAATGAGAGTAATAAGCGAATCACTTAAAATGGGATGAATATATGCCAGTAGAGAATAACTAGAAATTTCCCAATTTTGGTCAAAGTTGACCAATGATGACGTAGACTTCTACTTTTACTCATATTCACTTTTAACTTCGGTAGAAACGGAAACCATTCTGCTGAAGTAGAACAAACAACAGAAACAGATTACTTATTCAAGAAGCTTCAGTAAATATCTTTTTACTGTTTCACCCACTTGCATTAAATCTCATCACCACTTGAAACCGTCTATAAAACAATCCCAATGCACATATACCTCTTCATCAAAATCCCCCAAATATCATTCCAAACCCTAATTCCACCAATACTCCAAAATTAGCCATAATAAACCATGAGTACCAAACCTGAGATCATAGATCTCACAACATCATCCTCATCATCATCTTCATCATCAAGTGAAGATACCAATCCATGGCTTCATTACTTTCCAAAACCATATCCACGACCAAAGAAATCACCCTTTCTCCCTTCATCAGAAGATGAAAGTGTAGTGAATCCAAGTGAATCTGCTGATCATTCTGATGATTCCTATAAGGAGAGAACATCTTACTCCCAACCCCCAGCACCTCGGCCTCAACGAAGGCCACGAGCCAAAAATCCACCACTTCCAAAAGATAGAGAGGTGGTTCTTGGTCTTTCTGCATCAGGTTTTGGTGCATCATCACATATCGTATAAGGGAAGAACTTAAGGAGGGTAGATGGATTGCATTTTGGTTGAAATAAATAGATGAAGCACAAAGGACACATTGTTTTTCTCCATCATCATATGTGGTCATTGTCATCATCAACGTTTGCATCAATCCATCCTCTCCATTTTGATCCTTAGCATCTTCGTCATACTGGTCATGTATCTCCAGCCATCAAGATAGAATGAATGGGTGGTTATGCAAGACTTCACAAATGCATATCCAGCATTTAGTGTGAAAGATGTGAGCGATCATGCATATCCAACAGCCTGTTAGATGTTGGAATAGATGATATGTAAAAGATTAGGATTAGTAGATCATGTAGATGCATTTGATGTTATTAGTACTCTGTAAGCTGTAAGCTGTAAGCTGTAAACAGTTTCTTGAATGAATGAATGAACCATTTGCTCAATTTGCTTCAGTACTTCTTTTGAATGAATCGTATAACTTCAGTACATCATCTTCAGAGGAAACAAATGACTCTCTTCAGCACTTTGAATTCAGTAGAAACAAGCTTAAGCTTTCTTGACCATATCTCAACTGAACAGAAAAACCACTCTGCAAAACAGAACAAACACAGAGACATACACAAACCAACAAAGAAACACAAACTAAGATTACATTAGCTGGTTAGAGTTAGATAAAATCAAACAGATATACAAAATTACATAGCAAAATGCAAAGTTATACACAAATCCTCCCCTGAGGCCTATGCCTCCCCTTAAACTTTGCAGTTAAGGGTTAAGCATACCGATATGGACCACAAGGTGTTGAAACCTTGGTCCATCAAAAGCCTTTGTTAACAAATCTGCCACATTATCATCAGTATGAATTTTGACCACATTTATCAAATTTTTATCATATGCATCTCTTATAAAGTGGTGCCTGATTTCAATATGTTTTGTTCGACTGTGAAAAACTGGATTTTTAACAATGCATATGGTACTTTGATTATCAATAAAAATTGTTGTGTTCATGAAATTGTACCCATAATCCAACAACTGATTTTGAATCCAAAGAACCTGTCCACAGCAATTTGCAGCAGCAACATACTCTGCTTCAGTAGATGAGGTAGCCACAATAGTCTGTTTCTTGCATTGCCAAGAAATCAATCTCTTTCCAAGGAATTGGCAACCTCCAGTGGTGGACCTCCTATCCAGATTAGCACCAGCATAGTCACTATCACTATATGCTTCCAACTTAAAAGGAGACTCTTTTGGGTACCAAAGACCTAGAAGAGGTTGGCCTTTGAGGTACTTAAAGATCTTCTTAATAGCATTGAGATAAGAAGTCAGTGGAGTAACTTGATGTCGTGAACAAACACTCACAGCAAAAGTAATATCAGGCCTTGAAGCTGTTAAATACATCAAAGAGCCAATCATGGACCTGTACAGATGAACATTCACAGGTGGATCAGCTTCATTGTTGGTCTTTGTTTTTGGAGCTTCATAAGGTGTAGTGGCAGTCCTTACACCCTCCATACCAAACTTCTTCAAGATGTCCCTCACATATTTGTCCTGACTGATAAAGATACCATCAGGTTTCTGCTGAACTTGAAGACCCAAAAAGAAAGTCATCTCTCCCATGGCACTCATCTGAAACTCTCCCTTCATAAGCTCCTCAAACTCCCTGCACCAAGCTTCCTTTGTGGATCCAAAAATAATGTCATCCACATACACTTGCACAAGAATAATGCCAGTGGAATTCTTCTTAAGGAAAAGAGTCTTATCAATTGCACCTCTTCTATAACCATGCTTCAGAAGAAATGTAGAGAGCCTAGCATACCAGGCTCTGGGTGCCTGATGTAGTCCATAGAGAGCTTTGACTACCTTATAAACATGATTGGGATGATCTGGATCTTCAAATCCTTTAGGTTGAGTGACATAGACCTCCTCTTCAATTTCACCATACAAGAAGGCTCCTTTAACATCCATTTGATAGACCATAAAACCCATATAGGATGCATAAGCTAAGAAAATCCGTATGGCCTCAACTCTTGCCACAGGTGCAAATACTTCATCATAATCTATCCCCTCCTCTTGTCTATACCCCTGTGCAACTAATCTGGCTTTGTTTTTAATGACAACACCTCGAGCATCTCTCTTATTCTTCAGAATCCATTTAGTCCCAATAGCATACTTACCATCAGGTAGTGGTACCAATATCCAAACCTGCTGATTTTGAAACTGTTGCATCTCATCCTGCATTGCTTCAAGCCAACTTGAGTCTTCAAGAGCTTGAGTAACACTGGTTGGTTCCACTTGTGAGAGAAAACAAGCAAACAAACAATGTTCATAGTCTGTGTGATTGTCTCTCTGCTGATTTGAGACATAAGAGATAAAAGCCACCTGACCATATTTAGAACGCGCCACAGTACCTCTTGTTCTAACAGGTGCATTAGGATCACCAATAATATTAGACTGTGGATGAACATTGTTGATCCTTGTAGTAGTAGTGGTGTTGACATCAATGGAGGAATCAAGATTAGTCACAGTAGGTTCAAAGTCAGTATCATAGGAAGGTGTGTTGAAGATTCCTGCTTTAGGTTGATGATGACCAAGATCTGAAGGTTTTGGAAACCTTGTATAAGGTTCTCCAAGATCTGTTGACACTCTAGTAGAAATAGGAGTGGAGTCAACATGTCTTTCAGCCGAATTGGAGAGGTGATGAGAAACAGAATCACTTTCAGTAGAATTGACATTTCCACTGATGGCTTCACTTGTACTCTCAGCTTCTAAATTGGCTGCATACTCTTGTTTCTTCAGTCTGGCAAGGTCCTCAGCATAATAGAATTCATCTTCACCCACATCAGTATAATCTTTAGAAATGTCACCTACAAAATTGTTAGGGGAGAAGGAAGACACTACAATGGGTTGTTCATCATCTTCAGACCCACTGTCAGAATGAGCTTCCAAAGTTTCTGCACTAGAAGTTGGAGATGCTTGAGAATCTGCATTTTTATTAGCCACATGTCTAGAATAACCCAAGTAATCAGTCAAGTAATCAAGGTCAAATGACCAAACATGACCCTGTCCTTGAACATTAGGCTTGTCTTCTAGATACCTCAGATTCAATGTCTCCTTAATCTTCTTAGCAGATACATTGTAAACCCTGTATGCCTTACTATGAGCAGAATACCCCACAATATAACCATCATCAGCTTTCTCATCAAATTTGCCCAACGGATCACTTGTATTCAAAATTGTCACTTGACAGCCAAATGGTTTAAGGTAATGAATAACAGGAACTTTCCCAAAAAGAAGTTCATATGGTGTTTTGAGGTGTGGTCTAGTAATGGACACTCTATTTAGTACATAACAAGCTGTACCAACAGCCTCAGTCCAAAACATGGTTGGAAGTTTAGAGTCTGCTAGCATTGATCTTGCAGCCTCTATTAAGGTCCTATTTTTTCTTTCTGCCACCCCATTTTGTTGAGGGGTTCTTGGAGTGCTATAGTCCCTCTTGATTCCTTTTGACCTACAAAGTTCTATGAGTATAGCATTCTTGAACTCTGTCCCATTATCACACCTAATACCTTTCACCTTTTTGTTCAACTGATTTTCAATAAGGGTAACAAAGTCTGTTAACACACTAGATGTTTCATCTTTGGTCCTTAGAAAGAATACCCAAAAAAATTTGCTGTATCCATCAGTGATCACCAGACAAAAATATTTATGATCAATGCTTCTCACTTGAGTTGGACCAAACAGATCCATATGAAGCAGCTGAAGAGGTTCAGAAATAATGCTTACTGCTGTAACAGGAACACCTTTGTAAGAGGCTCTGTGCTGCTTTCCTTTGTTGCATGCAACACAGTTATGATCATTGGTGAAAACTTTGGAAGGAAGACCTTGAACTAGGCTCAGTTTAGAGAGCTGGTTGATGGTCTTGAAGTTGACATGGGCCATCCTTCTGTGCCATTTGGTGGACTCATCCACGGATGCGTTAGCCACCAAACACGTTAAGTCACCTGCTGGTTTGACATCAGTTAAGTTGAATGTATAAAGATTGTGACTTCGAGGAACTTTCAGCAGAATTGAAGTTTCTTCTGGGAGTTTGAAGTCTTTAGATAGCACAAGACATTCATCCTCTGTGAAGAGTACTTTATTCTTAGTGTCACAGATTTGTGAGACTGAAAACAAATTGAAGTGTTGAAGTTCCTTGACATAATAAACATTCTCAAAGTCCAGCTGAGGTGTTTTGATGGTCCCTTTCCCAGTAATTCTGCCATAACTTCCTCCAAAGGTTACATTGCCTCCTCCTTCAATGGGTACAAAGTTATGCATCATATCCCTGTTTCCTGACATACTTCTTGAACAACCACTATCAACTATGCCAACATCTTTATGCTTAAGGGGATGATCCTACAACAACAATAACAAATATACAGAATAATTAGTACACTATGGAGGCTCAAGTCATTGCTGACTTGAACCTGCCTTGTGGATCATATGAGTTATGCCATGTAGAAGTATAAGATCCACTATTGTTCTTGGGTTTCCATTGAAACTTAGGTCCCTGTTTATTCCAAGAACAACCTGCTGAGGTCTTGACAGCAGCATCCCAGTACCCTTTCCCATCAGTCATAGGGTTAACATATCTAGGCCAAAAACCATTTTTAAAATATTCACTGGTTGGTTGAACATATGGTTTTACAACTGGTTTCCTCCAAGAAAAAGGAGTATTGATATAAGTTGCTTGTGGAACATAAGGTGGTATATCATTAACATTGGTCCACATTGGTCTAGATTTCCTAGAATCATCACACCTATTCATTCTTTGCTCATGATAATCACAATCCTTAATTAAATGAAATTTACTTCCACACACAAAACATTTCTTCTGATTAGAAGATTTATTCAAACCAAAAGATGTATTATTACAAGCAGAAGTATTCAAACCAAAACCATGAAAAGAATTGTTTTTAACAGTACTATTATGCAAAGAATTAAAATGCAAGTCTTCAGAGGCAACTGTCTTGGAAGTGGCTTCCTTGGCAGCAACTCTGACATGCTTATTGGTAGTCTTGGGTGCAGGCAGGGGTGAAGAATTGGGAAGGTCAGACTTGTCATTTGAATCACACTCTGTAGACCCTTGCTTGGAGGACTTGTCACTGTTAACACAAGAGACAAAGTCATTAGAAGAAGTATCAGGGTCTGGCAAGTCCCTTGACTTTCTGCCATACAGATGGTGTGATCCATCAAAGTCATTAGGAATGGAAAGGTCAATGGGCATGTGCTCACCTCTAATAGGTCCACGTACAGCATGTAGGTCACCTTCTTTCACAAAATTAGCTAGGCCTGCTGATGTAGATTTACGTGTGTCATCCCTAGCTTCTAATCCAACATATTTCTTAAAACCTAAAGCCACTGTAGAATTCGAAGCTTGACTACTATAAATAAAACCAGCTAACTTATTTCCATTCATTATCCATTCTTTATGCCTAGCAATTTCCTCATTAAGTTTCTCCTTAAGCTCTAGATTTTCAGACTCAACATCTGCTCTTAACTTCTCAGACCATTTTAGCTCATTTTTAGCACATTCGAGATCCCTTTCTAAAACACCTATTTTCTCATCATAAGCTATTTGATTCTTCTGAAACCAAACCTTTTGTCTTTCTAGTGTTTTTAAAGCCTGTTTATAAGCTTCAACTTCCATATAGCATTCATTATATTTAGGTTCCAAAATATCGTAAGCTTCTTTGAGTGTATTATAACACTCACTACAACCAAACAAACAGTTTTGTACCTGAGAGATGCCCATCAAGGAAATCTGATCATGCCTATCCTCTGAAGTACAGCTCGCAATCAACCCAACATTATCATTACCAGGACCATCATTATCATCCTGCTCATGTTGCTTCCAGTCCACATTGCTATCAAGAGTGACCAAAGCAGCTGATCCCTTTGAAGTTCCTGCCTCCTTCTGATACTGCTGATAAGAAGAGTATCTTGTCTCATCACCAGCTTTCCTGTCTTTGCATTCTCTGGAGAAGTGACCCATCTGTTGACATGTGAAGCATTTAACCTTCCTCTTGTCAAACCTTGTTGGATCTCGTCCTTTGAATCCAAACCTTCTGCCAGCTTTGCGCTCAAAGTTCTTGATATCCATGGAAAGCATGGCCACCTGCCACCTCAGCTTCATCTCTTCCATCTCAATCGGGTCCACCTGATCAAAATCCTCATAAGCCAGATCCTGCTGAGGATCATAATCAGCAAAGAAGGATCCAAGAACATCTTCCATAATGTTACTCGATTTAGAGTGAGAACTTGATGAAGGAGTAGCATAAGATGTTGATGAATATGGGCTTGGACCATAACTTGTCTTTGGAGTAGAGGCTCCAACGAATGCAGTGTGACTAGCAGAAGAAGATGATCTAAAAGGGCTTCTTACATCATGTTCAAGAGCTTTAAGTTTGTGGTACAGCTCATCAAACGTAATCATGTCCAAACCACCTTTAGCTTTTAAAGCTATGCTTACGTGTAGCCCGGATGGAGGTAAAGACCTCAGAAACTTAAAGTTACAATCATCATTATCTGGCTTTGCCTGCAGCTGATTCAACTGACTTAAAATCTTGTGAAACTTATCATAGCCCTTGTGTATTCCTTCCTCTTCAGATATTTGAAAGTCCTGAAACTGATGTCTCAGCATGGACTTCTTCAGTCTCCTAGACTCCTCATTCCCACCGAACTTTGCCTTAATTGCTAACCATATATCCTTAGCATCTTGCATGAAGTGAAAATCACTCAAGTAATCCTCAGGAATAGCTTGAAGAAGAATGGTTCTGACCTTGGTTTCTCTCTGAACCGCTAGCAACTCTTCAGCAGATTTGGGGGGAACATTCATCATCTTACCCGTAGCATCCGTGGTAGTTCTCTTCAGACTGTTTCCCTTCAAGACTATCTCCCATAGATTCCAATCAATGTTGGAGATCCAGTTTTGCATCTTCATCGCCCAAAGATCATATTCCTCCCTTTTAAGGTAAGGAAACTTAGCATTGCTATTAGAGAGACTTAGTTGTTGCAGATGGGTGGAGTTTTGGTTGTTGGTGATTTCAGTATCAACATCTGAACCAGGCATGATGATTTTGTTATGGTTGTATGGGTGTTCAGAAAAACTTGTCCTTAGTATCGTAGAGACTCTCACGAGGCTCTGATACCACTTGTTGAAACAAACAGACCTTGATAGATCTTGAGCTCGTGGATCGTTATATATGCCTATGTAATCACAAGCACAATAAAAGACAATCTCTACTACTTATATTTATCAGTGGAATATAAACACAAGTAATAACTAAGAACTCTGTGATCCTCTATGGATCTTTATATTAACTAAAACTGAGTTTTTCAATCGGTACATAACTCATTCTAATGTGTTCCTTTTATAGACAAGGAACCCTAAACAATATCGCTAAAACCGTTTCCCAAGAAACGTATAAACATAAAACTAAATAAGATATACACAATCACTTCCTAATAAATATCATGTATATCCACACTAAATAAACTAAACACGGAATAAACACTTCCGCAGAAACAGACTAATAACTATTATACTTCAGCAGATTATGTCTTCGGCAGAATCCACTCTTCTTCAGTAGAAACACTTGGGCAGTAATTTCAGCATAATCCAAACTTCACATAATTCCCAACATCTTTAAGTTCGTATGTATCACCCTATGAAGATACAGACGAAGAAACATCTCCCATGGCAGTCAGTGCACCTCCACAAGAATCCCAGCCATGGAGATTTGACATACCTCCACAAGATCCACGACCATTAAAATCCCCATTTCTTCTATCATCAGAAGATGATAGTGTAGTGAATCCAAGTGATGCCTCTGAAGACTCTGATGACTCTTCTAAGAAGAGGACTTCAAACCCCAAACCTTCATCATCTAACCCCCAACCAAGACCACGAGCAAGAAACCCACCACTCCCTAAGGACAGAGAGGTGGTTCTTGGTCTTAGTGCACCAAGTCGTGGTGCTTCTTCACACATCGTAACAAGGAAGGGAAAAAGGAAGATGGAGTAAGTTGCTGAATGGTGGAAAGAGAAGATGGAGCACAAGAAGAGTATCATATCATCCATCTATCTGCCACAATCAGCTTCAGCTTCTTAGTTTGCATCAATCCATCCTTTCCATTTTGATCCTTAGCTGCTTCGTCGTACTGGTCATGCATATGATAAATGCATATCCAGCATTCAAACGATATAAGCAAGGATAGTAGTAGTAGAAATATTAGTAGAAAATCATGTATAGATGTAGTCTTTAATTAGCACTTGAAGTTTCATTGTAAGCTGTAAGCTGTAAACTGTTTTGTTGAATGAACAATGTAACTTCAGTACTTCTTGAATCTCTATAATGACTTGTCTTTTATCTGCATAATGGTTAGTGGAAACACAGAACAACTAGCAGTGGATAGATCAACTCTATCAGAGGTTAGAAGCAACACTATCAGTGGATAGAAACAGAAATAGCAATACTAAGATTACATAATAACAGGCCAATTATTTTACACACTTATACAAAACAATTTGAGAGTTTAGAGATTAATCATTCCAATACTAACAACAAGATACTGAAACCTCCCCACATCAAAAGCTTTGGTGAGAAGATCAGCAACATTGAAATCATTATGGATTTTTACCATTTGAATCAACCTTTTCTCATTACAATCTCTAATAAAGTGATGTCTTATCTCAATATGTTTAGTTCTAGAATGTAAAACAAGATTTTTTATAATGCAAATTGTACTGTTATTATCAATGTAAATCTTAGTATGCATAAAATTGTACCCAAAATCCAGCAATTGATTCTGAATCCAAAGAACTTGACCACAGCAACTAGCAGCAGCCACATATTCAGCCTCAGTTGTAGAATTAGCCACAATAGTTTGCTTTTTACACTGCCAAGAAATTAATCTGCTTCCCAAGAACTGACATCCTCCAGTGGTAGACTTCCTATCCAGACTAGCTCCAGCATAGCCACTATCAGTGTAGGCCACCAAATCAAAAGGGGAATCCTTAGAATACCAAAGGCCCAATTTAGGATGACCTTTCAAATATCTAAAGATCCTCTTAACAACATTCATGTGTGAGGTATTTGGTGTTACTTGAAATCTTGCACACACACAGACTGAGAACATAATGTCTGGCCTAGATGCAGTAAGATACATCAAAGGTCCAATCATATATCTGTATAACTTCAAATCAACTTTGAGACTTCCATCATCTGGTAGCATAGCTTTCTGAGTCTCCATAGGTGTACTTGCACTCTTTACATCTTGAAACCCAAACTTCTTCAACACATCTGCTACATACTTGTCTTGACTAATGAAAATACCATCAGTCCTTTGTTGAACCTGTAGCCCCAAAAAGAAAGTGAGTTCTCCCACAGAACTCATCTGAAACTTATCATGCATAAGTTTCTCAAAATCTCTGCAAAGCTCCTTGTTAGTAGAACCAAAGATGATGTCCTCTACATAAACCTGAACTAGTAAAATATCATCTTTGTGCTTTCTAATGAACAAAGTTTTATCAATCAGTCCTCTTTTAAACCCATTGTCCATCAAATAAGTAGATAGGCATTCATACCATGCCCTAGGAGCCTGATGCAATCCATACATAGCCTTCCTCACCCTATAAACCTTGTCAGGATGACCAGGATCTTCAAAACCAGGAAGTTGACAAACATAAGCCTCCTCATCAATAGTGCCATATAAAAATGCACTTTTAACATCCATCTGATACACAACAAAATTCTTAAATGAAGCATAAGCCAAAAACAATCTAATAGCCTCTATCCTTGCAACTGG
Organism: Chrysanthemum seticuspe; assembly: GCA_019973895.1. Lineage (NCBI taxonomy): Eukaryota > Viridiplantae > Streptophyta > Magnoliopsida > Asterales > Asteraceae > Chrysanthemum > Chrysanthemum seticuspe. Next base: position 196,329,204 of record BPTQ01000006.1, on the reverse strand, counting down.
TGCAAATACTTCATCATAGTCCAAACCTTCAGTTTGTGTGTATCCTTGAGCAACCAACCTTGACTTGTTCCTCACTACAATTCCTCTTTCATCCCTCTTGTTCCTGAACACCCATTTAGTCCCAATAGCCCTCTTCCCATTTAGAAGATCAACCAATGTCCAAACTTCTTGAAGTTTGAACTGAAGAAGCTCCTCTTGCATTGATTCTACCCAGCCTTCTTCTGTTAAAGCTTCTTCCACTCTCTTGGGCTCCTTTTGAGACAGAAAACAAGCAAACAAGCAATTTTGCAGATCTTTATGACTGTTTCTTTTGTGAAGAGATCTTTCAAAGAACCCATGTTCAGGAAAGGGTTCTGTGTTCTTTATCCTGCTTCTTGTTTGAACAGGAGTATTCAAATTTCCAAGAATCTTGTTCCTTGGGATGAATCTTGTGAATTCTGGTAGTAGTAATTGGACTTTCATTAATTACAGTTTCCAAATTAGACAAATCAGCATTGAAGAATTCATCCATGTCTTCATCATTAGTAGGAGTATCAATCTCTATTAAATCAGGCATATTAGGATCATGTGGATACTCCTCATTACCAAATAGTGGCTTTGGATAAGGTCCAAAGAAAGTACTATCTCCAGTACTTGTAGCCGGAATTTCACTTGAACTATCAGTGGTAGAAGATGGCTTGTCAGCATTTACAGTTGGCCTATCAGCACTTTCAGTAGGCTTAGCAGTGCTTGCTGACTGCTTTTTCTTCTTTTCAGTTTCTTCTACCGACACTGAGTTATCTTGCAACAACTCATCCTTATCTTGATGATGATCAACATTGCCTCCAGTATTCAGTATATCATCATCAGTGGGACCTTGCTTGTGAATGATGGAAGGAACAGAACTAGCTTTCCACTTTTCAACCAAATAGAAATCCTTTGGAGAATCAGCTTCTTTTGAAGATGTATCTGCCTCAGAATCCTTTTGTGTTCCTGCATCAGATTAGTGGAAGTTCCTGCAATGATAGGCTCATAATTCATAGATTTGGTTAGCATATCAATGTTAAACAACCAGTCTGGTCCTTTGGTCTCAACACTAGGAGTCTTTTCACTGAATTGAACATGTAAGTTCTCTTCAACAATTCTAGTCCTCCTATTGTATACTCTAAAGGCTTTGCTATTTGTGGAATAGCCTAAAAAGTATCCATCATCTACTTTTTCTTGAAACTTGCCTAGGTAGTCTATGGTATTCAAAATGGTAACAGGACACCCAAAAGGTTTTAGGAATGCAATCATTGTCTTCCTATCATGTAACAGCTCATAGGGGGTCTTGTTATGAGGCTTCACTACCTTACTTCTATTTTGCACATAGCATGCAATTCCTACAGCTTCAGCCCAAAAGGTAGTTGGTAACTTAGACTCTGACAACATGGTCCTAGCAGCCTCAATTAGTGTTCTATTTTTCCTTTCAGCTACACCATTCTGTTGTGGTGTTCTAGCAACACTAAACTGTCTTTCAATACCTTTAGCTACACAGAACTGATTCATCACATCATTCTTAAACTCAGTTCCATTATCACATCTGATTATTTTGACCTTATGATTTACTAGATTTTCTATCTTAGTAATGAAACTCTTAAGAATCTCACTAGTCTCACTCTTAGCAGCCAAAAAGTATACCCAAGAAAATCTACTATAATCATCAGTGATAACTAGGAAATATTGCTTATGATTCAAGCTTCTAACAAAGGTAGGTCCAAATAAGTCCATATGAAGCATAAACAGTGGTTGTGTGATGGTGTTTACAGTTTTGGTCTTACAAGAAGCTCTATGTTGTTTTCCGATTTGACAGGCCACACACAGTTCCTTACACTCAAAAACCTTTGAAGGTAACCCTCTCACTAAGTTTCCTTTTACCAGTTTATTGATTGTTTTGTAATTGAGATGACCTAGCCTTCTATGCCACAATTTTGACTCATCAACAGATGCTTTAGCAAACAAACATAAGGACCTTTTAGGAAGAACATCTTTAAGATCAAAACAATATATATTTTCCTTCCTAGGTACCCTAAGTTGTATAAACTTCTCATCAGACATCTTAAACTCAGGAGATAACACCACACACTCAGTTTCCCCAAAAAGTACCCAATTTTTCTTATCACACATTTGAGAAACACTAAATAAATTGTACTTAAGTCCCTGTACCAAATAGACTTTTTCAAAGTCTAGATTCCCTGTTCTGATTGTGCCTCTGCCAAGTATCTTTCCTCCCTTTGGATCATTGCCAAATGCCACATAACCTCCATCATAAGCTTCAAAATCTTCCAGATTGCTTCCATCCCAAGTCATGTGCCCAGAGCAACCACTATCAAAAACTCCTTTATCTTTTAGCTCAGTTTGAAGATTGCCCTGCACATAAAATTACACAAGTTAGTTCCTCTTGTGGACCCAAGCCAGTACTGACTTGGGTCTGCCCTGTGCATCAAAATATTCAAATTTCTTTAGGTCCATTGATGCACAGTTGACATGTGGTAAAACCTTGGTCTTAGGCTTCCATTGCCAACTTGCTGAGGCCTTAACAGCATAAAAATTATTTCCAACCACTGTATCAGTTATCACCTTTGGAATTTTTAAAACTTCTTTTGAATCAGTGGTGATATTTTGCTTAACAATGGTTTGATTCTGCTTAGCCGTGTTTACATTTTGCTTAGCAGTGGTTGGAACCCATTTATGTGTAGCAGTGACAATAGATTTTGTATTCTCATTCCTCATCAGCACTGCTCTTGGTATCATGTTACTGTTAGGATGAGGGTTTGTTTTTCTTGAAAAGTTTTGATGATTTACCCTCCTCCAATGATTCCAAACTTGTGGTCTGTTTTTATGACAATTTCTCTGTAAGTGTTCAAAACTACCACACACAAAACAAGCCTTTTTAACACATTGAAACTCATCACCTAATCTGTTAGAAATTAGACCATTTAAGCTTCTTTGATTACCCCTAGGTTTATATTGTTTCATCTGGTCCCTAGGAATTTCCCTGTACTCTACAACTTTCTTGGTAACTTTAGCTCCAAATCTAGGTACAAGGTTGACTTGCTTAGAATCAACTTTCTTAACTGTCTCTATCTTTTCAGAATTAGTTGATTCAGTTCTATCATCCTCAGAATCTGATTCCCAATCTTCTATTATGGGAGCATCAGATAACTTATCAGAACTTATCTTAGGTGTTTCAGTCTTATTTATCTCTTCAACAGGTTTGTTAAAACTGAATTCACTACTAAATGACAGTTCTTTAGCAGGTGGTGCATGTTTCATCAAAGGGGGTGGTGGCATATCATTGTATCCTAAACCAGTACCATCTTTGAACAGTTTTTGACCTATTGGCTTCTTTACTAGATCAGAAGCATATTGTGTTTTAGCAACCCTAACAACATGTTTTTCTCTTTCATCTAGGGCCTGTAGTTTTACACTTTCTGCCTCTGCTAGTTTATCTTTAAGCATTTTAATCTCTCTGTTTTTAAGATCAATTTCATCACCTAGTATATTGATCTTTTCTACATACTCAAACTCACATTTAATACATAATTTTAGATTCTCTTCCGCACCCTCTAGACCAACTCTATATCCTAAGTTATCTAAAGTCAATCTCTCTACTTCTTTTCTCATACTCTCAGTGATAGCCTTTTGAGATTCTAAGTTATCAGAACATGATTTAAAAGAACAAGTAGATGTTTTAGAATCATTAGATACCTCAGAATCTGAACCAGAAGATGAAGCATAGACCATTAGAGCAAAGTTATGCTCTTTTGAAGCTTCACTAGCAAGAAAAGCTGCATTGGGACCTTCTTCAATTTGATCACTCCAATCATAATCACCAAGCCCATCCTGAGCAACCAAAGCTGAAGAAGTAGCAGGCTCTTCTGTTGTCTTCTTAATGCCTTCAATTCTTTTAGGAGCTCGACATTCCCTAGCAAAGTGACCTTTCTTCTTGCAGTTAAAGCACTCCATCTTGCTTTTGTCGAATCCAGCTCTCCTTTATCCATCATACCTAACATGTCTTTCAGTCCTTCTCAGAAAATTCCTTGCTTGGAGAGTCAGCATTGCCATTTGCCATTGAAGGTTAATTTCATCAAGATCATCAGGATCAATTTGATCTAGATCTTGATTCAAAACATCAACACTAGTAGTTAAATCTGACAGAAAAGCACAAATTGCACCATCACTGACATTATCACTAACAGTGGTATTGTTTGCAATAGCCGTGGTTATACCATAAGCAGCAGTGGATACATCTTGTGAGCTTTTGTGATTAGTGGATACAAAAGCAATGTTTTGATTAGAAGAAGATGAGTGAGAAAAGTTATTCTCAGACTCATAAACCTTCAAGTTATTGAAGAGATTGTCTAGAGTCACTGTAGAAAAGTCCGTCTTATTTCTCCACACAATTGTATGAATAGCCCAATCAGATGATAAACTCCTAATGAACTTCAAATTAATATCTTCTTGAAGGAACTTGTAACCCACTGCCTTTAGTTGACTGATAAGTTTTTGAAGTCTATTGTATGTTCCATCAATCTTTTCTCCACTAAGAGCAGTGAAGGTTTCAAACTGATGCTTGAGCATATTCATCCTTGCCTTCTTAGTAGCTTCATTACCAGCAAACCTTAATTCAAGAGCATCCAATAATTCTTTAGCAGACTCATATTGATCAAAGTCCAATGCAAACTCATTAGGTATTCCCATGGAGAGAATACTGTGAGCTTTGATCTCCATTTTCCTCTTAGCTTTATCAGGTTCACTAATAATAGCAACCTCCTTTCCATCCACACCCTTCAAAGGAAGAGTGTCTCCTTTTTCAACAACATCCCAGAGAGTATAATCAATCATACGAATGTATTGCCTCATTCGCATCCTCCAGATTTGATACTCACCATGTTTGAGCATGGGCACTTTTGAAGCAGTTACCATGTGAGTTTCGTCAGACATCTTACCTTACTTGAATAAAGATTAACAGACTTCTTCTTGGTTACAGTTTCTAGATCACAAGCTCTGATACCACTTGTTAATCCCAGTTGAGCAAATGATCTAATATAGAAACTGACTTGTAACAAAAGCTTATCAAGTATTACGCGGAATTTAATACTTAATCTTAAGAAGAAGAACAGTAAACATTCAACACCTCAATATTATTTATTAATACGAATACTCTTACAGTATTAGGGTTTTGCAACCTTGAAGTGTATCGACCTTAGATATAAAACATACGTATATCTAACCTAACCTAGGACCTCCTTTTATAGGCTAAGGAGTCCTATACAATATACAATACGTAACCTACAAGATAAATATCTTTTCCATATTTATCTAATACAATAAACTAACCGACTATACAAATATAGCAGTGCTTACTATGTATTATCGACCTCCTTTTATAGGCTAAGAAGTCCTATACAATATACAATACGTAACCTACAAGATAAATATCTTTTCCATATTTATCTAATACAATAAACTAACCGACTATACAAATATAGCAGTGCTTACTATGTATTATCAGTGGTTACACAATACTACTAGCCGCGGTTGTCTTCATCCGTGGTTACACTCTTCAGTCCGTGGTTACATCAAGCCTGTCCGTGGTTCCAGTACTTAGAGTAATTCTTGATGCAAGGAACCTAAAACCCAACAGATTTTGCTTTTGAAATTGTTTTAAAAGATTGGTAACAAGAAAGCTTTGTCAAGGATCTCTCCAAAAATGATGGTTTTAGTGAAATTCAATATAAAGAAACATATACTTGTGTGTAGTCTATAGGCAATCATAGTAAGTGTTCATGAAGGCTTGGTGTAAACTCTTGATGTGATGTATAAATCATAAGCAAATGATTTCCAACCCATGGTTTATGTTTGTAAAATCATTTTAAGAACAATAACATATAGGTAATCCTTTCGGTCCTTATCCTAGTGATTATCGTTTAGAAAATCCATTTGTTTGTAAAATGTTCTTATTAAAACTCAAAATCGAAAAACTAGAAAAAATTTACCGAGAGCTCCAACCGGATCGGTTGGCCCTCCAACCGATTCTGTTGGTGGTAATCTTCCTAACCAACAACTTCCAACCGATCCGGTTGCGGGCTGCAACCGAACGGTTGGATCGATTTTCCAATTTTTTTTAAATAATAATAAATAAAACCTGTTAATTATAAATTAATTAAAGACCATTAATTGTGCTTAAACTCTTAATTAAACGTGTCTACTCATTATCTTTATTAATTAAAAATATTAATTAAGTTAATTGATCAAAAACTATATTAACTAATCTACTTAACTACTCATTAAGACTACTAACCCATTAAAACTGAAAATAAACCAAGGTAATACTGTAATTAAGACAAAATTAACTAAAAAGTAAATAAAATTAAAAATGATTAAATATCAAAGATCTAAAAATTACTAGGAAAAGCATAAACAATCTATAAGACAATATATAAAAATCAGAAATGATAAGAATTAAACTATAAACTATAACACAAAACAATAGGTAAACTAAAACTACAAAAATCAAAAAATAAAACTTTTCCGAGAGCACTAACCGGTTCGGTTGCTCCAGCAACCGATTCAGTTGGCCTCTAAACCATTTTTTTTCTTTTCTTTACTCTTCTTTACGAAATTTAATTTTAATATTACCAATTTTACAGAATCTAAACAAAATCAAAATACTTAAAAATCTAAAATCCCCGGCATCGGCGCCAAAAACTTGGTGTGCTTTCCGTGTGCAAGTTTTAACAATTTATAAACACGAATTATCCGGTTATTACTATAAACACATACGAGCAAGTATACTCGTTCGCGATAGCAAAGGTGGGTAAGTCGAGATCGTCCCAAGGGATTTTGCTTTTGAAATTGTTTTAAAAGATTGGTAACAAGAAAGCTTTGTCAAGGATCTCTCCAAAAATGATGGTTTTAGTGAAATTCAATATAAAGAAACATATACTTGTGTGTAGTCTATAGGCAATCATAGTAAGTGTTCATGAAGGCTTGGTGTAAACTCTTGATGTGATGCACAAATCATAAGCAAATGATTTCCAACCCATCGTTTATGTTTGTAAAATCATTTTAAGAACAATAACATATAGGTAATCCTTTCGGTCCTTATCCTAGTGATTATCCTTTAGAAAATCCATTTGTTTGTAAAATGTTCTTATTAAAACTCAAAATCGAAAAACTAGAAAAAATTTACCGAGAGCTCCAACCGGATCGGTTGGCCATCCAACCGATTCTGTTGGTGGTAATCTTCCTGACCAAAAACTTCCAACCGATCCGGTTGCGGGCTGCAACCGAACGGTTGGATCGATTTTCCAATTTTTTTTTTAAATAATAATAAATAAAACCTGTTAATTATAAATTAATTAAAGACCATTAATTGTGCTTAAACTCTTAATTAAATGTGTCTACTCATTATCTTTATTAATTAAAAATATTAATTAAGTTAATTGATCAAAAACTATATTAACTAATCTACTTAACTACTCATTAAGACTACTAACCCATTAAAACTGAAAATAAACCAAGGTAATTACTGTAATTAAGACAAAATTAACTAAAAAGTAAATAAAACTAAAAATGATTAAATATCAAAGATCTAAAAATTACTAAGAAAAGCATAAACAATCTATAAGACAATATATAAAATTCAGAAATGATAAGAATTAAACTATAAACTATATCACAAAACAATAGGTAAACTAAAACTACAAAAATCAAAAAATAAAACTTTTCCGATAGCACTAACCGGTTCGGTTGCTCGAGCAACCGATTCGGTTGGCCTCTAAACCTTTTTTTTCTTTTCATTACTCTTCTTTACGAAATTTAATTTTAATATTACCAATTTTACAGAATCTAAACAAAATCAAAATACTTAAAAATCTAAAATCCCCGGCATCGGCGCCAAAAACTTGGTGTGCTTTCCGTGTGCAAGTTTTAAAAATTTATAAACACGAATTATCCGGTTATTACTATAAACACATACGAGCAAGTATACTCGTTCGCGATAGCAAATGTGGGTAAGTCGAGATCGTCCCAAGGGATTTTGCTTTTGAAATTGTTTTAAAAGATTGGTAACAAGAAAGCTTTGTCAAGGATCTCTCCGAAAATGATGGTTTTAGTGAAATTCAATATAAAGAAACATATACTTGTGTATAGTCTATAGGCAATCATAGTAAGTGTTCATGAAGGCTTGGTGTAAACTCTTGATGTGATGCACAAATCATAAGCAAATGATTTCCAACCCATGGTTTATGTTTGTAAAATCATTTTAAGAACAATAACATATAGGTAATCCTTTCGGTCCTTATCCTAGTGATTATCCTTTAGAAAATCCATTTGTTTGTAAAATGTTCTTATTAAAACTCAAAATCGAAAAACTAGAAAAAATTTACCGAGAGCTCCAACCGATTCTGTTGGTGGTAATCTTCCTGACCAAAAACTTCCAACCGATCCGGTTGCGGGCTGCAACCGAACGGTTGGATCGATTTTCCAATTTTGTTTTTTAAATAATAATAAATAATACCTGTTAATTATAAATTAATTAAAGACCATTAATTGTGCTTAAACTCTTAATTAAATGTGTCTACTCATTATCCTTATTAATTAAAAATATTAATTAAGTTAATTGATCAAAAACTATATTAACTAATCTACTTAACTACTCATTAAGACTACTAACCCATTAAAACTGAAAATAAACCAAGGTAATACTGTAATTAAGACAAAATTAACTAAAAAGTAAATAAAACTAAAAATGATTAAATATCAAAGATCTAAAAATTACTAGGAAAAGCATAAACAATCTATAAGACAATATATAAAAATCAGAAATGATAAGAATTAAACTATAAACTATAACACAAAACAATAGGTAAACTAAAACTAAAAAAATCAAAAAATAAAACTTTTCCGAGAGCACTAACCGGTTCGGTTGCTCCAGCAACCGATTCAGTTGGCCTCTAAACCATTTTTTTTCTTTTCTTTACACTTCTTTACGAAATTTAATTTTAATATTACCAATTTTACAGAATCTAAACAAAATCAAAATACTTAAAAATCTAAAATCCCCGGCATCGGCGCCAAAAACTTGGTGTGCTTTCCGTGTGCAAGTTTTAAAAATTTATAAACAATAATTATCCGGTTATTACTATAAACACATACGAGCAAGTATACTCGTTCGCGATAGCAAAGGTGGGTAAGTCGAGATCGTCCCAAGGGATTTTGCTTTTGAAATTGTTTTAAAAGATTGGTAACAAGAAAGCTTTGTCAAGGATCTCTCCAAAAATGATGGTTTTAGTGAAATTCAATATAAAGAAACATATACTTGTGTGTAGTCTATAGGCAATCATAGTAAGTGTTCATGAAGGCTTGGTGTAAACTCTTGATGTGATGCACAAATCATAAGCAAATGATTTCCAACCCATGGTTTATGTTTGTAAAATCATTTTAAGAACAATAACATATAGTAATCCTTTCGGTCCTAATCCTAGTGATTATCCTTTAGAAAATCCATTTGTTTGTAAAATGTTCTTATTAAAACTCAAAATCAAAAAACTAGAAAAAATTTACCGAGAGCTCCAACCGGATCGGTTGGCCCTCCAACCGATTCTGTTGGTGGTAATCTTCCTGACCAAAAACTTCCAACCGATCCGGTTTCGGGCTGCAACCGAACGGTTGGATCGATTTTCCAATTTTTTTTTAAATAATAATAAATAAAACCTGTTAATTATAAATTAATTAAAGACCATTTATTGTGCTTAAACTCTTAATTAAATGTGTCTACTCATTATCCTTATTAATTAAAAATATTAATTAAGTTAATTGATCAAAAACTATATTAACTAATCTACTTAACTACTCATTAAGACTACTAACCCATTAAAACTGAAAATAAACCAAGGTAATACTGTAATTAAGACAAAATTAACTAAAAAGTAAATAAAACTAAAAATGATTAAATATCAAAGATCTAAAAATTACTAGGAAAAGCATAAACAATCTATAAGACAATATATAAAAATCAGAAATGATAAGAATTAAACTATAAACTATAACACAAAACAATAGGTAAACTAAAACTACAAAAATCCAAAAATAAAACTTTTCCGAGAGCACAAACCGGTTCGGTTGCTCCAGCAACCGATTCGGTTGGCCTCTAAACCATTTTTTTTCTTTTCTTTACACTTCTTTACGAAATTTAATTTTAATATTACCAATTTTACAGAATCTAAACAAAATCAAAATACTTAAAAATCTAAAATCCCCGGCATCGGCGCCAAAAACTTGGTGTGCTTTCCGTGTGCAAGTTTTAAAAATTTATAAACACGAATTATCCGGTTATTACTATAAACACATACGAGCAAGTATACTCGTTCGCGATAGCAAAGGTGGGTAAGTCGAGATCGTCCCAAGGGATTTTGCTTTTGAAATTGTTTTAAAAGATTGGTAACAAGAAAGCTTTGTCAAGGATCTCTCCAAAAATGATGGTTTTAGTGAAATTCAATATAAAGAAACATATACTTGTGTGTAGTCTATAGGCAATCATAGTAAGTGTTCATGAAGGCTTGGTGTAAACTCTTGATGTGATGCACAAATCATAAGCAAATGATTTCCAACCCATGGTTTATGTTTGTAAAATCATTTTAAGAACAATAACATATAGGTAATCCTTTCGGTCCTTATCCTAGTGATTATCCTTTAGAAAATCCATTTGTTTGTAAAATGTTCTTATTAAAACTCAAAATCGAAAAACTAGAAAAAATTTACCGAGAGCTCCAACCGGATCGGTTGGCCCTCCAACCGATTCTGTTGGTGGTAATCTTCCTGACCAAAAACTTCCAACCGATCCGGTTGCGGGCTGCAACCGAACGGTTGGATCGATTTTCCAATTTTTTTTTTAAATAATAATAAATAAAACCTGTTAATTATAAATTAATTAAAGACCATTAATTGTGCTTAAACTCTTAATTAAATGTGTCTACTCATTATCCTTATTAATTAAAAATATTAATTAAGTTAATTGATCAAAAACTATATTAACTAATCTACTTAACTACTCATTAAGACTACTAACCCCTTAAAACTGAAAATAAACCAAGGTAATTACTGTAATTAAGACAAAATTAACTAAAAAGTAAATAAAACTAAAAATGATTAAATATCATAGATCTAAAAATTACTAAGAAAAACATAAACAATCTATAAGACAATCTATAAAAATCAGAAATGATAAGAATTAAACTATAAACTATATCACAAAACAATAGGTAAACTAAAACTACAAAAATCAAAAAATAAAACTTTTCCGATAGCACTAACCGGTTCGGTTGCTCGAGCAACCGATTCGGTTGGCCTCTAAACCTTTTTTTTTTTCTTTTCATTACTCTTCTTTACGAAATTTAATTTTAATATTACCAATTTTACAGAATCTAAACAAAATCAAAATACTTAAAAATCTAAAATCCCCGGCATCGGCGCCAAAAACTTGGTGTGCTTTCCGTGTGCAAGTTTTAAAAATTTATAAACACGAATTATCCGGTTATTACTATAAACACATACGAGCAAGTATACTCGTTCGCGATAGCAAATGTGGGTAAGTCGAGATCGTCCCAAGGGATTTTGCTTTTGAAATTGTTTTAAAAGATTGGTAACAAGAAAGCTTTGTCAAGGATCTCTCCGAAAATGATGGTTTTAGTGAAATTCAATATAAAGAAACATATACTTGTGTGTAGTCTATAGGCAATCATAGTAAGTGTTCATGAAGGCTTGGTGTAAACTCTTGATGTGATGCACAAATCATAAGCAAATGATTTCCAACCCATAGTTTATGTTTGTAAAATCATTTTAAGAACAATAACATATAGGTAATCCTTTCGGTCCTTATCCTAGTGATTATCCTTTAGAAAATCCATTTGTTTGTAAAATGTTCTTATTAAAACTCAAAATCGAAAAACTAGAAAAAATTTACCGAGAGCTCCAACCGATTCTGTTGGTGGTAATCTTCCTGACCAAAAACTTCCAACCGATCCGGTTGCGGGCTGCAACCGAACGGTTGGATCGATTTTCCAATTTTTTTTTTTAAATAATAATAAATAATACCTGTTAATTATAAATTAATTAAATACCATTAATTGTGCTTAAACTCTTAATTAAATGTGTCTACTCATTATCCTTATTAATTAAAAATATTAATTAAGTTAATTGATCAAAAACTATATTAACTAATCTACTTAACTACTCATTAAGACTACTAACCCATTAAAATTGAAAATAAACCAAGGTAATTACTGTAATTAAGACAAAATTAACTAAAAAGAAAATAAAATTAAAATGATTAAATATCATAGATCTAAAAATTACTAAGAAAAGCATAAACAATCTATAAGACAATCTATAAAAATCAGAAATGATAAGAATTAAACTATAAACTATAACACAAAACAATAGGTAAACTAAAACTACAAAAATCAAAAAATAAAACTTTTCCGAGAGCACTAACCAGTTGGGTTGCTCGAACAACCGATTCGGTTGGCCTCTAAACCATTTTTTTTTTCTTTTCTTTACTCTTCTTTACGAAATTTAATTTTAATATTACCAATTTTACAGAATCTAAACAAAATCAAAATACTTAAAAATCTAAAATCCCCGGCATCGGCGCCAAAAACTTGGTGTGCTTTCCGTGTACAAGTTTTAAAAATTTATAAACACGAATTATCCGGTTATTACTATAAACACATACGAGCAAGTATACTCGTTCGCGATAGCAAATGTGGGTAAGTCGAGATCGTCCCAAGGGATTTTGCTTTTGAAATTGTTTTAAAAGATTGGTAACAAGAAAGCTTTGTCAAGGATCTCTCCAAAAATGATGGTTTTAGTGAAATTCAATATAAAGAAACATATACTTGTGTGTAGTCTATAGGCAATCATAGTAAGTGTTCATGAAGGCTTGGTGTAAACTCTTGATGTGATGCACAAATCATAAGCAAATGATTTCCAACCCATAGTTTATGTTTGTAAAATCATTTTAAGAACAATAACATATAGGTAATCCTTTCGGTCCTTATCCTAGTGATTATCCTTTAGAAAATCCATTTGTTTGTAAAATGTTCTTATTAAAACTCAAAATCGAAAAACTAGAAAAAATTTACCGAGAGCTCCAACCGGATCGGTTGGCCCTCCAACCGATTCTGTTGGTGGTAATCTTCCTGACCAAAAACTTCCAACCGATCCGGTTGCGGGCTGCAACCGAACGGTTGGATCGATTTTCCAATTTTTTTTTTAAATAATAATAAATAATACCTGTTAATTATAAATTAATTAAAGACCATTAATTGTGCTTAAACTCTTAATTAAATGTGTCTACTCATTATCCTTATTAATTAAAAATATTAATTAAGTTAATTGATCAAAAACTATATTAACTAATCTACTTAACTACTCATTAAGACTACTAACCCATTAAAACTGAAAATAAACCAAGGTAATTACTGTAATTAAGACAAAATTAACTAAAAAGAAAATAAAATTAAAATGATTAAATATCATAGATCTAAAAATTACTAAGAAAAGCATAAACAATCTATAAGACAATCTATAAAAATCAGAAATGATAAGAATTAAACTATAAACTATAACACAAAACAATAGATAAACTAAAACTACAAAAATCAAAAAATAAAACTTTTCCGAGAGCACTAACCGGTTCGGTTGCTCGAGCAACCGATTCGGTTGGCCACCATTTTTTTCTTTTCTTTACTCTTCTTTACGAAATTTAATTTTAATATTACCAATTTTACAGAATCTAAACAAAATCAAAATACTTAAAAATCTAAAATCCCCGGCATCGGCGCCAAAAACATGGTGTGCTTTCCGTGTGAAAGTTTTAAAAATTTATAAACACGAATTATCCGGTTATTACTATAAACACATACGAGCAAGTATACTCGTTCGCGATAGCAAAGGTGGGTAAGTCGAGATCGTCCCAAGGGATTTTGCTTTTGAAATTGTTTTAAAAGATTGGTAACAAGAAAGCTTTGTCAAGGATCTCTCCAAAAATGATGGTTTTAGTGAAATTCAATATAAAGAAACATATACTTGTGTGTAGTCTATAGGCAATCATAGTAAGTGTTCATGAAGGCTTGGTGTAAACTCTTGATGTGATGCACAAATCATAAGCAAATGATTTCCAACCCATGGTTTATGTTTGTAAAATCATTTTAAGAACAATAACATATAGGTAATCCTTTCGGTCCTTATCCTAGTGATTATCCTTTAGAAAATCCATTTGTTTGTAAAATGTTCTTATTAAAACTCAAAATCGAAAAACTAGAAAAAATTTACCGAGAGCTCCAACCGGATCGGTTGGCCCTCCAACCGATTCTGTTGGTGGTAATCTTCCTGACCAAAAACTTCTAACCGATCCGGTTGCGGGCTGCAACCGAACGGTTGGATCGATTTTCCAAATTTTTTTTTTAAATAATAATAAATAATACCTGTTAATTATAAATTAATTAAAGACCATTAATTGTGCTTAAACTCTTAATTAAATGTGTCTACTCATTATCCTTATTAATTAAAAATATTAATTAAGTTAATTGATCAAAAACTATATTAACTAATCTACTTAACTACTCATTAAGACTACTAACCCATTAAAACTGAAAATAAACCAAGGTAATTACTGTAATTAAGACAAAATTAACTAAAAAGAAAATAAAATTAAAATGATTAAATATCATAGATCTAAAAATTACTAAGAAAAGCATAAACAATCTATAAGACAATCTATAAAAATCAGAAATGATAAGAATTAAACTATAAACTATAACACAAAACAATAGGTAAACTAAAACTACAAAAATCAAAAAATAAAACTTTTCCGAGAGCACTAACCGGTTCGGTTGCTCGAGCAACCGATTCGGTTGGCCTCTAAACCATTTTTTTCTTTTCTTTACTCTTCTTTACGAAATTTAATTTTAATATTACCAATTTTACAGAATCTAAACAAAATCAAAATACTTAAAAATCTAAAATCCCCGGCATCGGCGCCAAAAACATGGTGTGCTTTCCGTGTGAAAGTTTTAAAAATTTATAAACACGAATTATCCGGTTATTACTATAAACACATACGAGCAAGTATACTCGTTCGCGATAGCAAAGGTGGGTAAGTCGAGATCGTCCCAAGGGATTTTGCTTTTGAAATTGTTTTAAAAGATTGGTAACAAGAAAGCTTTGTCAAGGATCTCTCCAAAAATGATGGTTTTAGTGAAATTCAATATAAAGAAACATATACTTGTGTGTAGTCTATAGGCAATCATAGTAAGTGTTCATGAAGGCTTGGTGTAAACTCTTGATGTGATGCACAAATCATAAGCAAATGATTTCCAACCCATGGTTTATGGTTGTAAAATCATTTTAAGAACAATAACATATAGGTAATCCTTTCGGTCCTTATCCTAGTGATTATCCTTTAGAAAATCCATTTGTTTGTAAAATGTTCTTATTAAAACTCAAAATCGAAAAACTAGAAAAAATTTACCGAGAGCTCCAACCGGATCGGTTGGCCCTCCAACCGATTCTGTTGGTGGTAATCTTCCTGACCAAAAACTTCTAACCGATCCGGTTGCGGGCTGCAACCGAACGGTTGGATCGATTTTCCAAATTTTTTTTTTAAATAATAATAAATAATACCTGTTAATTATAAATTAATTAAAGACCATTAATTGTGCTTAAACTCTTAATTAAATGTGTCTACTCATTATCCTTATTAATTAAAAATATTAATTAAGTTAATTGATCAAAAACTATATTAACTAATCTACTTAACTACTCATTAAGACTACTAACCCATTAAAACTGAAAATAAACCAAGGTAATTACTGTAATTAAGACAAAATTAACTAAAAAGAAAATAAAATTAAAATGATTAAATATCATAGATCTAAAAATTACTAAGAAAAGCATAAACAATCTATAAGACAATCTATAAAAATCAGAAATGATAAGAATTAAACTATAAACTATAACACAAAACAATAGGTAAACTAAAACTACAAAAATCAAAAAATAAAACTTTTCCGAGAGCACTAACCGGTTCGGTTGCTCGAGCAACCGATTCGGTTGGCCTCTAAACCATTTTTTTCTTTTCTTTACTCTTCTTTACGAAATTTAATTTTAATATTACCAATTTTACAGAATCTAAACAAAATCAAAATACTTAAAAATCTAAAATCCCCGGCATCGGCGCCAAAAACATGGTGTGCTTTCCGTGTGAAAGTTTTAAAAATTTATAAACACGAATTATCCGGTTATTACTATAAACACATACGAGCAAGTATACTCGTTCGCGATAGCAAAGGTGGGTAAGTCGAGATCGTCCCAAGGGATTTTGCTTTTGAAATTGTTTTAAAAGATTGGTAACAAGAAAGCTTTGTCAAGGATCTCTCCAAAAATGATGGTTTTAGTGAAATTCAATATAAAGAAACATATACTTGTGTGTAGTCTATAGGCAATCATAGTAAGTGTTCATGAAGGCTTGGTGTAAACTCTTGATGTGATGCACAAATCATAAGCAAATGATTTCCAACCCATGGTTTATGTTTGTAAAATCATTTTAAGAACAATAACATATAGGTAATCCTTTCGGTCCTTATCCTAGTGATTATCCTTCAGAAAATCCATTTGTTTGTAAAATGTTCTTATTAAAACTCAAAATCGAAAAACTAGAAAAAATTTACCGAGAGCTCCAACCGGATCGGTTGGCCCTCCAACCGATTCTGTTGGTGGTAATCTTCCTGACCAAAAACTTCCAACCGATCCGGTTGCGGGCTGCAACCGAACGGTTGGATCGATTTTCCAAATTTTTTTTTAAATAATAATAAATAATACCTGTTAATTATAAATTAATTAAAGACCATTAATTGTGCTTAAACTCTTAATTAAATGTGTCTACTCATTATCCTTATTAATTAAAAATATTAATTAAGTTAATTGATCAAAAACTATATTAACTAATCTACTTAACTACTCATTAAGACTACTAACCCATTAAAACTGAAAATAAACCAAGGTAATTACTGTAATTAAGACAAAATTAACTAAAAAGAAAATAAAATTAAAATGATTAAATATCATAGATCTAAAAATTACTAAGAAAAGCATAAACAATCTATAAGACAATCTATAAAAATCAGAAATGATAAGAATTAAACTATAAACTATAACACAAAACAATAGGTAAACTAAAACTACAAAAATCAAAAAATAAAACTTTTCCGAGAGCACTAACCGGTTCGGTTGCTCGAGCAACCGATTCGGTTGGCCTCTAAACCATTTTTTTCTTTTCTTTACTCTTCTTTACGAAATTTAATTTTAATATTACCAATTTTACAGAATCTAAACAAAATCAAAATACTTAAAAATCTAAAATCCCCGGCATCGGCGCCAAAAACATGGTGTGCTTTCCGTGTGAAAGTTTTAAAAATTTATAAACACGAATTATCCGGTTATTACTATAAACACATACGAGCAAGTATACTCGTTCGCGATAGCAAAGGTGGGTAAGTCGAGATCGTCCCAAAGGATTTTGCTTTTGAAATTGTTTTAAAAGATTGGTAACAAGAAAGCTTTGTCAAGGATCTCTCCAAAAATGATGGTTTTAGTGAAATTCAATATAAAGAAACATATACTTGTGTGTAGTCTATAGGCAATCATAGTAAGTGTTCATTAAGGCTTGGTGTAAACTCTTGATGTGATGCACAAATCATAAGCAAATGATTTCCAACCCATGGTTTATGTTTATAAAATCATTTTAAGAACAATAACATATAGGTAATCCTATCGGTCCTTATCCTAGTGATTATCCTTTAGAAAATCCATTTGTTTGTAAAATGTTCTTATTAAAACTCAAAATCGAAAAACTAGAAAAAGTTTACCGAGAGCTCCAACCGGATCGGTTGGCCCTCCAACCGATTCTGTTGGTGGTAATCTTCCTGACCAAAAACTTCCAACCGATCCGGTTGCGGGGTGCAACCGAACGGTTGGATCGATTTTCCAATTTTTTTTTTAAATAATAATAAATAATACCTGTTAATTATAAATTAATTAAAGACCATTAATTGTGCTTAAACTCTTAATTAAATGTGTCTACTCATTATCCTTATTAATTAAAAATATTAATTAAGTTAATTGATCAAAAACTATATTAACTAATCTACTTAACTACTCATTAAGACTACTAACCCATTAAAACTGAAAATAAACCAAGGTAATTACTGTAATTAAGACAAAATTAACTAAAAAGAAAATAAAACTAAAAATGATTAAATATCATAGATCTAAAAATTACTAAGAAAAGCATAAACAATCTATAAGACAATCTATAAAAATCAGAAATGATAAGAATTAAACTATAAACTATAACACAAAACAATAGGTAAACTAAAACTACAAAAATCAAAAAATAAAACTTTTCCGAGAGCACTAACCGGTTCGGTTGCTCGAGCAACCGATTCGGTTGGCCTCTAAACCATTTTTTTCTTTTCTTTACTCTTCTTTACGAAATTTAATTTTAATATTACCAATTTTACAGAATCTAAACAAAATCAAAATACTTAAAAATCTAAAATCCCCGGCATCGGCGCCAAAAACATGGTGTGCTTTCCGTGTGCAAGTTTTAAAAATTTATAAACACGAATTATCCGGTTATTACTATAAACACATACGAGCAAGTATACTCGTTCGCGATAGCAAAGGTGGGTAAGTCGAGATCGTCCCAAGGGATTTTGCTTTTGAAATTGTTTTAAAAGATTGGTAACAAGAAAGCTTTGTCAAGGATCTCTCCAAAAATGATGGTTTTAGTGAAATTCAATATACAGAAACATATACTTGTGTGTAGTCTATAGGCAATCATAGTAAGTGTTCATGAAGGCTTTGTTAGGACCAAAGATATACCAACCTTATCAAAATACCCACGTTATGAACACAAGAATACCACGTTAAACCCAAACTGTTATGCGTAAATAAAGAGAAAGATTAAGATAAGATATGGTGACTTGATGTATATTCGTATGTATGTTAGAGAGGTAGAGAAAAGAAGATGAAAACAATAAGTTGTATATTGCTTCAAGGAAAAACACACACACACACACACTTTCAAGCACACCCCTCAAATGACCATTTGAGGGGTATTTATAGTACAAGAGGCATAAAACCCTAAAGGCTTTAGCTTGGGATTTCTTTGGGCTTTCGTGGACTTGGATTGGATTACACTTAGTAAAAGGCTAGCTTAACATAACTATTAGCCATTTAGCTTAGCCCAATCCACGAGCCCGTTGACTATTCTATCATGATATCTAACACACGTTACAAATGTTCCTAATCGTGAATGACCATCACTTCTAATAAAAATTATTAAGGCTAACAATCTCCCCCTAAGGGGTGGTCATTCAAATGATGCTCCACTTGATAAGATCTCTACTTTCCTTGAGCTTGAACTTTGCTTGTAGATATAGAATAGTCTTGATTCTTTGTTCCTTCATGCTTTGTGATCAGATAATGTGGTTGTCTGCCGTTGTCAACTTCGTTGGTTAGGTGTCTCCACGTCATTCTCCACTTCTTTCTCCACCATGCTCACACTTCTATTTGTCTTTTGGTTACCAATGATGTAGTTCTGGAGTCTTTAAACTTTGTAGATTCTTTGACATTGACGAAGAATCATCTCCTTTGATTATGATGAGAACTTTCATGTGTTTTCGGTATGAGCATGTGGCGAGTCTGCATGATCCATCCGCTCCGGAGCTTCCATAAGAAGAAAACATAAAACAAGTTAGTAATAAGCGGATTCCGGCACTTACAAGTTTGAATTTCGAGGGTGTTAACAGAATAGTGTGAAAACACGTCTCTAATTCTCACAGAGGCCGTTCCTGAACTGGAGTCCCACAAGTGAGATAACACGATATTCCGAAGTACATCTACAGTTCAGATGAGTCGCTGAGGTACACCGAAGCATCACCTCACGACTGTAGACCGTTTGAGACACACTAAGCGTAATCCACGGGGAGTTACCGAAGTAACCTGCTGTCAGGGCTGCTTGATGTTGACCCTGGCAGGAGTTTCCATTCAATCACTGAAGATCACAGATGTGAAACCTCTCATAAATGTTCTGGCAGATTGCTAAGATCTGCGTAGGACTCTATAATATATCACTTGTGTCCTTATTGATAAACAACAAGAGATGTCATGTCAAGTGTTCCTATGAGATCTTTTGATGAATCTCGTGGCTCTAGACTCAATAGTGCATTTTGGTTTTCCTGAGCGGAGACTAGGGAGAGGGTCTCCTTCTTCAATACCAACGATCTCTAAGAGAAAGTCGATAGATTATGTAGGGTTCCCAGTGAGAATGAAACAAATCTTTTTAAGAGGAATTGAGTGGCTAGAAGGTTTAGTGCAGTGCGTCACTGGGTCCATGACGTCTTGGTCTTCAATACCAGTGTCATCTAGTGACAACCAGTAGCAGATGAATTGAACCCGGTTTCTGCCCTAAGGTTGAATATGGAGGGCTATTTCTTTTCACCCTTTTTTCATTACATTTCTTTTTAATTCTTCAACCCCTTCTCTCTCCTTCCTCACATTACTCCTTTTTTCAATCATACCTAAGGACTTCTAATACTACACTATTGGTGATGTCCTTGGGTAGATCCCTCCGGCTCTGGCGGATCATAGGACGAATTTCCTATCCTTAGTCACCTTATAACTCCATGACTGTCCTATTGTTGCCATAAAACTGTTTTTCATGAAAATCTCTCAGAGTGTTTATGATAGAAAACATGTTTGAAACACTCCGTGAGTTTTATATTTTCAGAAACACTCCCCCTTCACATGTGCTTATAAGTTTTGACAGAAATCTGCACATAGAGGGTAGAGTTCGCACATTTTGAATTGATCGACTTTAAATGAACAAGACCGATTCGAGACACTTTTACATCACTAGAGAACTAGCTTGAAATTATTACCCATCCTGGTCAAGTCCATAGAAAGTTTCTCGAGATGGTACATGATTGCTTGTCAATTCATTGGTTCCGTCTGAGTCGAGCTCATTATGAGATTCAAACCACGATCATTAAACATTTTTGATCACATTTTAATCAAGTCTCCTCCCCCTCAAAAATAGCATATTCGTGATATTTTTGATATCAACGGATTAAAAACATTTTGGAATCTTTTGGGGAGACAAACGGATTTGATTGAAGCATAAATTTGGAATATTTTATTTTATAGTCCCCCTTTAATAAAGCATAATCAATTAAAGGGTTTTAGAGGGAGTTATCTTGAGCACAAAATTTTTTGAAAGATTTTGAAAATCTTTTTGAACAATCTTGAAAAGGTGCACAAGATGATGATGATTTCTCGCCATTTTAAAATGTAGTGCACTGAAGCGTACACCTCATTTTTCGATCAAAGCACGAGTTTTGATTTGAAAATAATCAAAAGTCATCATTTCGGTTCGGGTTTCGTACTGATGTATACGAAAGCCATTATTTGAAGAAATTTTGAGAAACGACATGTTTTGGAAAACATTAAAAGAACTCTCGCTCAAGCATCTGTACATGCCCGTATCATTGTTGAATGACATTTCTAGATGCGTACAGAATATCGATTATACAAGAGAAATGTCATAGAAGAATATTTTTTGGATTTTTGATTTTCTATTGTTTTTGTATTTTTGAAAGATTTTATATTTTTATATTTTGCTTTTGTTGGATTTTCAAATTTTGTATTTTGTTTTTCAAAAATATTTACAGCGAAGCTGTTTGGAAAATCATTTTCAAGAAGAATCGAGAAGACGTTCTAACTCCTCAGGGGTTAGGCTTCGCATTCCAATTCGTCGAACTAAATACTCAAACCTTTCTTTTGGAAGGGCTTTAGTTAATAGATCGGCGAGTTGGTAATCAGTCTTCACGAAGAATAATTCAACAGTACCATTTTCGACGTACTCTTTGATGAAGTGATATCGGACATGGATATGCTTAGTCTTTGAGTGATGAACAGGATTGCATGATATGGCTATGGCACTTTTCGAGTCACAATACATAGGTATTTTATCGAAAGTAAAGCCATAATCTGTGAGTTGTGTTCTCATCCATAGAACTTGAGTACAACACGCAGATAGAGACATACTCAGCTTCAGCGGTTGATAGTGCAGTGCAATCTTGTTTCTTTGAAGACCAGCTGACTAACTTTTCACCCAAAAATTGTGCTCCTCCGGATGTACTTTTTGCTGTAACTAGATCACCTGCGTGGTCAGCATCTGAAAAAGCAATTAGATCAAATCCGGATTCCTTCGGATACCAAAGTCCCATGTGAATGGATGTCTTCAGGTACCGAAAGATCCTTTTAACCTCTTTGAGGTGCAGTTCGGTAGGCTTTGCCTGAAACCGTGCTAATAAGCAAACAGCAAAATGAATATCTGGTCGACTAGCAGTAAGATACATGAGAGAACCAATCATGCTCCGATATTTCTTCGGATCAATAGGTTTCCCAAACAAATCGGCTCCAATTTTTGGTGAAGTTACCATTGGTGTTCCGACCGAATCACAATTGTCCATACCATGATTTTTCAAAATCCCAGTTGTGTATTTAGCTTGATTTATAAAAATTCCACGAGGGGATTGATGAATTTGTAAACCAAGAAAGAATTTTAGTTCCCCCATCATGGACATTTCAAATTTTCTTTTCATGAGATTTTCAAAATGTTTTGAAAGATTCGGATTAGTGGACCCAAAGATGATGTCGTCCACATAAATCTGAAAAATCAAAATGTCATTTTTGCATTTTTGTGTAAACAAGGTAGGATCAATTGTTCCTTTGGTGAAATTGTTTTGGATAAGGAAAGAGGACAGTTCGTCATACCACGCTCTTGGAGCTTGTTTTATACCATAGATTGCCTTTTTGAGTTTGTAGACGTAGTCTGGATGTTCCATGTCGATGAAGCCTTCTGGCTGACTCACGTACACTTCTTCTTTCAGAGTTCCATTCAAGAACGTGGTCTTAATGTCCATCTGATAAACCGTGATGTTTTTGTGAGCTGCATAGGCTAAGAATATCCTGACTGCTTCAAGTCTAGCTACCGGCGCGAATGACTCTTCAAAGTCTATCCCTTCTTCCTGTCTGTATCCTTTGGCCACAAGACGAGCTTTGTTGCGAAAAACAGTCATCTCTTCATCCCTTTTGTTTTTCCATAACCACTTGAGATCAATGACGTGAATGTAAATTGGTCTTGGAACCATTTCCCAAGAGTCATGAAGACGGTATTGGAGAAGTTCCTCCTGCATCGCTTCTATCCATGCGGGATCTGCCATTGCCTCGCGAATGTTCTTTGGCTCTAAATTGCTAATTGAGCAAAGGTAAATGCACAAGTCGCAATCGGTGTCAAGTTGACGTCTCGTCTGAATTGGCCTTGAAGGTTCACCAATAACTTGTTCAATTGGGTGGTCTTTTGTCCACTTCAGAGTAGAAGGATACCGTTGGTTAAAATTATGCGAGTTAGATGGTTCTCGTAAGCTTGAAGAAGATTCAGCTGATTCCGTAGCAAACGGGTTTTCAAATAAGTCTTCATCTAACGTTGCATCGTTTTGGTTTTGGTTTTGCTCATCAACTGTTGGTAGAACGGGTGCAAGAACTTGAGTAGATGTAGATGATGTAGATGGAGTTGGTGCATTGGTTTCGACCATTGTAGATGCATCTTCTGTTGGTGGTGGAGGATGATTTTGAGCGGGTGCAGCGGAATGATGGTTTGATGCATTTGTCAAAGTTCCACCATAGTATTCATCGAACATTAACTCGAAGAAATTCTCCCATTCTTGTTCTTTGGGATTGTCAAACGAAGTTGATTGAGCTCTTTGAGGTATGAGTCCTGAACTGATGTGTCCAGAAGTCTGTCGGTTTAGTGCGGGTTCTAGAGCGAGTCTCTCAGAAGCCATTTGTGAAAGTTCATCAAACTTCACATTCATCGTCTCCATGATCCTCCTGGTTCTCCTGTTATACACCCTGAATGCCCTCGAGTTATCTGAATATCCAATGAAGATTCCAATATCACCTTTTGCTTTCAGTTTACCTAGATCTTCTCTGTCGTTCGTCGGATAGCACAAAGCGCCAAACACGTGAAAGTAAGAGATATCAGGTTTTCTGTTGTTCACAAGCTCATACGGGGTTTTATTGAATCTAGGATGGATTAGGGATCGGTTCTGAGTGAAACAAGCAGTGGCAACAACATCAGCCCATAGAAATAACGGTGCACCAGAATAGATTAGCATTGTGCGAGCAGCTTCCACAAGAGTTCTATTTCTTCTTTCAACTACCCCATTCTGCTGTGGAGTTCTAACAACTGATGTCTGATGTGTAATTCCAACATCTTCAAAATAAGTTCTTAACTCCTGATTAGTGAATTCTGTGCCGTTGTCTGTTCTTACAACCCTTACTGGAGATTGAAGAAGTACTTGAATACGCTTCAGAAAGGTGATGATGATGCCTGGTGCTTCGGCTTTTGATCTCAGAAACTTAACCCATGTATATCTTGAATAATCATCGACGATAACAAGAATATACTTTTTCCCGTTAATGCTTTCAACTCTCATTGGGCCACATAAGTCCATGTGCAACATATGCAACCATGCTTCCGAGCTAGGTACGGATTTGGGTTTATATGATGCTCTTTTGCTTTTTCCTTGTTCGCATGATGGACATAAGTGATCCTTGGTGTATACCAAATCATAAACAAATGATTTCCAACCCATGGTTTATGTTTGTAAAATCATTTTAAGAACAATAACATATAGGTAATCCTTTCGGTCCTTATCCTAGTGATTATCCTTTAGAAAATCTATTTGTTTGTAAAATGTTCTTATTAAACTCGTTCCTACGAATCTTTCGACCTTTCGTGATGAAAATGTTTCTAGTCTTGTTCCAATAAGTAAACATGGTGGATGTCAATCACCATATCCCCATACTAGTTTGTCACTTAACTTTTTGGAATATGTTAGGATTTAGAAAATCCGTTGGTTAAAGTGTCGGTCATCTCAAGTATATGTATTCGTTAGATAGCTCGTAGTCGTAGTCAAGTCATGTTTATAAGTAGTTATTTAGGTAACACCGTGGAGGATGGACGAGTCTTTACCGACTGTATGCCTGATCCACAGCCCGTAGGTGGCGTATCTTGTAAGAAACTATAAATACTCTCTACCTCCCAAGGTAGAGGGTTGGAGCTTCAATACCATTTTCTTTGTTTCATCAAGTTCCCAATTTCTCTCTAAATCTTCAAACCATACGCCCCTCTTTAATATGTTTTGATGTGTTTGTAAAATCCAATATGTTACAAATGGTATCAAGAGCCATGGTTTGATCATTCATCTTTCATGTACTAGGGAGAGGGTCTCCTTCTTCAATATCAACCATCTCTAAAAGAAAGTCGATAGATAATGTAGGTTCCCCGTGAGAATGAAACAAGTCCTTTTAAGAGAAACTTGAGTAGCTTGGGAGGTTGTAGTGCCGTGCGTCACTGGGTCCATGACGTCTTGTCTTCATTACCAGTGTTACCTTGGTAACCACCAGTAGCATATGTATTGAACCCGGTTTCTGCCCTAAGGTTGAATTAATGGAGGGCTATTTCTTTTCACCCTTTTCTCATTCAATTCTTTTTCATTCTTCAACCCCTTCAGTTCTTACCGAGACTTCATAACTAGAACCTTGTTGGGTTTATTTCAGTACTAGCTCAGCCTCAGTCCGCACTCTTCCCGTTTCTCACTTTTATCCTTTTTTCATCATACCTAAGGACTTCTACACTATCTAGTGGATTGTCCCTGGGTAGATCCCTCCGGCTCTGGCGGGATAGTGGGAACGAATACCTAACCTAACTATCCTTATATCTCCATACATAAAGTAAATTTGGTCGGTCTTTTGGTATTGTTCTTTCCTTCTTGAAACCAAATGAAAAGTCAATTGGAAAATCAATCAAGGTACTTGTGATATAATATCAAAGCATTTTGTACCTTAATTGTTTTCATCTTTTAGAAATGCTCCCCCTCAACATGTGCATATGATTTTATAAATTGTTTAGCACATGGAGGCAAGAGATCTTTGAAATATAGCCTTGATCACAATTTCCGTAGAAAAAGCCATTTGAATTTCTTTGATAAATTCTCCCCCTCAATATGTGCGTAGGATATTTGAAATAATTTTATCACATAGAGGAAAGAGTTCATTTTAAAGTTCTTTTACGATCACACAACCATTTAGAAAACATTTAAAAATCAGTCTAGGTACTTTATGTTAAAACATAGAAATCATTGTACCTTGAAAGTTTATTTTCATTTTGAAATGCTCCCCCTCAATATATGCTTCGAGATTCAAAAAGAGTTTAGCACATATTAGAGAGCAGTATGTACTTTGAGAAAAATTGGTCACCTTTTATCAGATTGCATATTTATATCACATTTTCTCCCCTGATCAAAAATTTCAAATCCTTTGAGATGTTGGATCTCAAGTGATTTAAATATGTAAGAAACAAAACTTGTTGGAGAAAAATGTGTCCGGTTTTATTTGATCTGAAGAGAACTACTCCTAAGTTCCCTTTTTGACTAAAAGGGAACAAAAATTTATAACCTATCACTACAATATTCATTACAGTTATAGCTGTTTATAGTACAATCACCACATTAAACAAATCATCATATATAACAAAACTATTGCTGAAAGATGTCTTCATTCAGTTCTTTGCAGTAGCGTGTAATGACCATCACGTAGTCTACCACCCACAAAACTTTCAAGGCTAGAAGATCTTTCTCGTCATAAGTCTTCGTCTGATCGCAGCAATGAACTCTTCACACCTCTTCAAATCCTGTTCAGACCAGAATTTTGTTTTGTTCCACGGCTTCAAGTCAATTTTGATTTCCTTCACCCTTGAGTCCAATTCTTCTTCAACCATTTTGAGCGTACCATCACTGAACTTGTATAGCTCGCACAACCTCATTAGCATTCTTGACCCATATCTGTCATTAAAAAGGACTGCTCTAGGGGAGTCAATCACTATGTAGTCGTGATGGAATTTATGCCTAGATGCTCCCCATTAGGGTCTTGTTAGATTGAACTGAGTCTGGTAGCTTTCCACACCAAGTTGAAAATCACCAACTCTTTGTCGAATGACCAATCCTCTGATCAAGAGATTGACAGCAGCACAGAGAGCCTTCTTTTCACGAACAGGTAGATGGTTAAGGTGTCCTTGGAGGTTCAGAAGATAGAGATCTTCAAAGTCACTTGGCAGAAAATGTTTGAAGTCGTTTTCTTCTATAACATAATCTTTCAAGTCTGTTCTTCGAAGAACAATTTTCTTCAGATAGTCATAGCCATAGATTGGGAAGATCTCTACACTAACAACACTTAGAATCCGCAGCTTGGATCGAACAGCTTTGTGACTCTTTTCAGCTCCATGTCTATCAATGTGGAATTTCTTCTTCTTGAACCACCAATGAGAGATGCCGTATGAAGCAACAATGTCATACACTTGTTCTTTGTCTATCCAGAATTGATCCGGTACCATCTGTTCAAGACCCTGATCTATGTAGGTTGTAGCTTTCATCTTAGAAATTGATAAAGCTGGTCTTCTTTCCGTAGTTCGAGGACATAGATAATCCAGGTCATGGTTGAAGAAGAACTCTGATTGAATAGTTACTTGTCCAGGATCACCACCGAGAGGAAGAGGGTTGTTCACAACAAACCGATTGATCTGCTCACTGACTTGATCATTCAACATTTTATGGCATTCTTCCATCTGATATTGGAGCTGATTAGCATCAGAGTGGAAGACTTTGATGATTTCAAACGCTGGGCCTTCAAGATCTTTAGGAGTGATTGATGAAATCCCCTTCTTCTCACAAAACCACTTCATAAAGCTTCCCATATCGCCTGTGATGTGAAGAAGAGAGTCTTCTGCTGGAGCTTCATAGTTGGAGATAATGGATTTAGCCCAATTGTTGTCAGGGATTATCGAATCAGACTCGGGAATGGACCATGCAGTTTCGGGATATTGATGTTTATCTTTGGTGAGCCAGCTTTGACTCATGTCCTTTGAAGGTGCAACACCAGAAGTTTTAACGTGTTCACCCGAAATATATGCATCAAACCAATCCTCATCTTTAGACGGCTTAGGGATATGTTTGGTGGATGCATCATCGTCATCTGATTCTGACTCTGGCATGACATAAGACTCTTCATGTAGTACTTGGTCTTCCGGGATGGTGGAGAAGGTGGGTGTAAACCTGGAATCAACCGTGGTCCATGCTGTAGACTTCTTCTGAGTACCCTGATCACCGGATGAACTGGTTTGATTTGAAGGTTTTGGCGGAGATTTTGGTGGTTTTGGTGGAGATGTAGTGGTTGTGCCAGAAGATCCACCAGTACCGGAAGTTCTAGCTCCACCAGTTGGAGGAGGAGGTGGAGATTTAGGATCTTTATGCAATGACTCCAACACCGAAGTCCTCCTTTTCTTCTTTGCCTCTCTTTCTTGAATATCCTCCAGAAACTGTAAGTGATTATCATGCTTTATCGATTCTTCGAGATCCACGTACAACTTCTTATGTACCTCATCCAGATGCTCATTAGCGTCATACATTTTATCAGAAAGGACCGCTCTCATATCTGAAATGGGTAAGTCTTTAAACCGTTGAAGCAGAGGAGCTTGCATCTCCCATTCTACAGCATCTTTAACTTCGCCTTCAATGGCGTCGGCTACCCCTTCATCGAAGTTAAGGTTCTCCAGCTTGTAGACACGACGCTCGAGGACGTTGATAGATTTAGGCAGTTGCCTCTCAAGAACTTCAATTCGTTTTACTGCCTTGTCGAGCAATTGATCAGATGTTAGGATTCGAGGTGCTGAAGCCGGTGGAGTGTCCGTGTCATTAATTGTGACAACTGGTTCAAGTGATAGATCATTAGCTGGTTCTGGTGGTGGAAGTGCGGTTGTTAGAGCAGGTTTGGGTGGTGGAAGTGCGGTTGTAAGAACAGGTGCAGACATCGGAGGGATGATTGATGAGTCTTGTTGGATGTTGACCGTGTACATAGACTCAACTTCCTCTTTCTCATCATTTTGCTTATAAGTCTCGGTGTCTGAGGGTTTGTCATTCAAAAACTGATCACCAAATGAGAAGTCAGCATCTAGATTCTTAAGTGAGGATAAAGATCCCGTAGACATGTTTGTTTCATCTAGGAGCATGTGTTCTTCAGATCTTGGCTCAAGGATCTCCTGTGGGTCTTTCAGCAGCTCATTTTCTGCATTTACAGTTTCATGCACTGGAACCTCCTTAGTAAAAGGTGCTATCTCCAGACTTTCTGACTGAGTGTCACTAGATGCAAGTGTATCTTCATGTGTATCTGACACATCCTTTTCCATTCCTGTTGGTTCTTGAGCTGAAGATGATTCAATGCTTCTTTTCTTCAGCTCAAATTGGGTAGTAGATTTTGGAGGTGGAGAAGAGATTGTCAGAAGCATGTGAGCGGCTTGTTCAGCTTTAACTCCAGCCATCCCTTTGCCTTTGTCATGTGTAGCCGGTGTGGTTTGTTGTGGTGCTGATACAGGTTCTCGTAACACAACTCCTCCTACTGATGGTCTCCGAGACATGTATAGAGGATCTAGGCTTTGTTGAATCCCTTGTTGAAGTTCGGCCTCATCTTCATCCATTAAATTCATTTGACTCTCACTATCCTTGGAACCTTCATCTTTTCCCTTTATGGCTTATCTCTTTCTCTTCTTTGGAAGGGCGGCGTATGAGGTTTTCGATGATGATTTAGTGCTAGACGTAGACTTTGTAGACTTGGGTAGAGAGGGATCAGGAGCGTCATCAACATTGGATCTGGATGCCCTTTTCCTGTATTTTCTGAAGTAGTCAGTCTTCTTAATATCATCAATGAGAAGAGCATCTGGAATTGGCATTCCAAAGATCTCTTTATTAACACCTCTAGCAACATATTTGAGGTTACCAAGCACAAATTCATCACTAGCATTATGGAGGACTGACTCACTCCTTGGATTAAACTGATGAGACTGTTGCAAGAACTGAATGATAAGCTTCGAGAATCTTATGCTAGGAATTACAAGTTTGTGCACTCTCTTTCTTCCTTGGGCTTGATTCTGAACATTTGTTCTGTCGGTGATGAAGGTGTGCAAAGACAACAAGAATTCTTCCCAAATATGTTCCGTGACATCAATATTCACCCCTTTGATGAGACCCCACAAGATTTGCAGAATAGGTATCCTCACTTTATCGAACCCTGAGGTTTTTCCAGATAAGCATAGGTTGAGAATAGTAGTAAAGGCTCTCCAAGGTTGATACATGTGTCCGGTGATGATATCTGAAGCCCCTGTTACGTTAACTTGATAACCCAAATCATTTAGAAAGTCAATTAGTTCTTCCGCAGTAGGTGGAGGGACAAATTGTTTAGTAGGGTCACATGGTGTGATTCCTAGGGCCTTACTGAGAATGTCAGAAGTGATTTCATATCCCTTATCATCAAGCTTACAAGAATAAGTGGCTGTGATCTTGTCCCATGTAATGGTGTTCCAAAATTGTTGTAGGTAAATGGAAGGGATAGTGCATTGCTTGGTCAGGGCAATAAAGAAGTTAGTGTTTTTCAGCATATCTATGGCTACCCTGAAGATTGGATTAGGTTGTGTTCTTTCCATGTCCACATAGCAGTTGATTTTGCCTATCTCTACCCATTTATCTTCTGGAAAAATTTCGTTGTCTGTAAGAACTGTGGGTGGAGCAGAGGTAGCAAGGTTCTAGGAAGAGGTTGTGTTTGCCATTGAAATTCTGTAGAAACACACATACAACAACAGTGTTCGAGAGCATGATAGGTTAGACATGGTTAGCTAATCAATCTTAATGCAACCTCATGACATAAGCACAATGAAAAGCATACATGACAGATTAACTAAAAGCAGATTGACATATTCTGAAAATAGGTTAAGTTGCTTTAGTCATTCAAAGAGTAACAAATAACTTTGACAAAGTTTTCTAGAGACAAGTTGCTTATGCTTAATTGTAAAAGACAAATTGCTTTAATAGGATTTCATGAGACAAATTGCTTAATATCAAGTACTCCCATTAACAAACCTAGATGTGGGATCAGTTGTCGAAGGTAAATCGCTCGGTGGGATCTGCTAATAGAGGTGCGTTAGAGGAGGTATTAGATATAAAAGATTCGAATCAAAAACATTAAAATCAACCTACAACACACAAATCGCTACAAAACCGGTCACGTGAGAGAGAGAGAGATTGTATTTGGGATTTTGAAATTATATCAAGTGTAGCAAGTCGCTAGGGGTTTAAGTACTGTTTTCAAGTTTCACAAATTGACACATTCAGTCCTTGTATTTGGCCTAAATGAGACAACTCGCTAGCTAGAGGTTATGATGTGTGAGACAAGTCGCAACACCCTTAATTGAGACAAGTCGCTACAATTTAAGAGCCATTCTCAATTTTTAATAAATAACACATTTGGTCCTTGTATTATGACAGATGGAGACAAGTCGCTACCTATCTTAGTATCACACATAAACTTGTACTATTGACACTTTCAGCCCTTGTACTTATCAAATTGCAGGCAGATACGGTGGATAAGTGACATTCATGTAAAGAATATGAAAAGTACCATATAAGACATAACATGGACAAACCATCTAGCACAATGTACAAAACGAACCATGACTTAGTCATACCACGTAAAGAGACATGGAGCAGCAAACAACCAAGCACATTACATATATCAGACACTCATGCAGAGACAAGTTGAAAAATTCTCCCCCTCAATCAATGTCACGAATTAAGAATGAGTGAACATTGATTGAAATACAACCTCTCGTTTAAAAATAGAGTATATCATCTGTTCAAACTTCATCTAAGGACCCGTATCATTATTGAATGACATTTCTAGGACCGTAGATGTTATCGATAACAAGAGATACATCTTTTATTAGATTTAGTGTAAAGATTTAATGAAAAAAAATGATTTGATTTAATTTAATTTTTTTAAATACAAGTTTGACAAAGTACGAGGTACATCAATTCTGACAAGCTACAATTCCTAAGTGAGCAATCTTCATTTCTGTTGGAAACCAGTTCATGATTGAATTGAGCATTGTACCTGAAAAAGACTGAGGACACTTTGCACTAATAGCACATGGAGTATTGTAAATAGATGAGTTAGTGACAGGTGTATCCTCATTTTTGGATGTTGTACAGTCTGGTCTAGGAGTATCATTAATAGAAATCCCTTTAAGTTCAATATTCTTGAAGATTTTTCCTGTGGGCATCCACTTAAGGCAAGATCTAGGTGTGTAAGTCCGTTTGGATCTTGTAAACTTAAATAATCTACCAGTAGGAATCCACTCGAAATAACTGCTAGTAGATTTGGATGTAGCCACTTCCCTGTTTTGAACATTGGTCCTTTTGTAATTAGTTTGTTTCTTAGGGGATTGATCAGCCATTTGATGCTTCTTATATGAACTAGATGATCTCCTGATATTCCTGATCTTAGGGCTTCGAACATTAAGCTGGGGATTGTTATTCATCATATCGGAATGAATTAGTGAAGTGACTGGTTTTGACAAAACAATATTCTCATCAACTTGGGAGGCAAGCTTAGATTTCGATGATTTAAATCTTTCTGTTTTAAAAGCATTGGGCTGCCTAACTACAGCTCATTCTGTATCATTCAGTACAATTGGCTTACCCAAGGTCGATGGTTTTGCAAACTTAGTGTTCACCCTGTTTCAAATAGATTTCCTAATCTCATTTTTTAAGGCAACAATGGTGAAGCTCTTATCCTGAATTTGGGCTTTCAGGGCATCAATGTCTACCAACAAGGAGTTAGTTTGATCTATCAGCTTTGAATTATTCTCTAATAAGTTCTTTCTCAAGGACTCATTTTCCCTTAATAGGTTGGTCACACATATAGCCAATTCATCATTCCTAGATTTAAGCGGACCACTCACCTCATAGTTAAGATTGTTCATCCCTATATTACATTTCTTATGCAGATCTGAGAGTTGTAATTTCAGATTACATATAGTTGAGTCTTTGTCCAGAATCTGGGTTTTTAACTAGTTAATTTCAAAACATTCTCGAAATTGTAGCTTGTCAGAATCGATGTACCTCCAGGGAATACAAAGCAAGATAGGACCTCGCAAGCTAAGAGTGATCAATGGAAGAAAGTAGAAGACCACCCTAGGAAAAATAAGTTTGTGTTGAATAAGATGAATCGTGTTGATTCTAGTATTAGCTATAAGCGTACTGTAATTAATTCGAATTCTGCTACTACTTGCAAAATATGTAATGAATGCTTGATTTCTGGTATTAATCATAAATGTGTTGTGAATGATTTGAGTGATGCTGTTAAATCTCCGGTAAAAAATGTTAACACTAGAAAACAGGATAAGAAGGTCAGAAAACCATGGTGGAAGAAGGATATAAAACATTCGAAACCAACACGAAGAAAATTTAGTAATGTAGGTTATCAATGGTTACCTACTGGCTGTAAATTCAGTCTTAATGAGTTGTGCCCTAAATTATCTAGATCAATACCCATTAGGAAATGGATGCCCACTGGTAGAGTGATACCTTTAAGAAGTGAACACACTTTGAAAAGATCTACTGTCACTTCTAGTCCTGCATCTACCTCTAGAGATCTCATTGATTCTATTTCTGATGTGGGTGTTCCAATCTCGTTTACTAACCAAGTGGAACCCATTCTCGCATGGGGATCCAAATTATCCAGTCATCCATACTTGTCTGTGTTTAACTGCAGGTCGTTCAAATCGTTATGTGGTACCTGGACTCAGGCTGTTCCAAGCATATGACTGGAGACCGCTCACGGCTCATGAACTTCGTGAGTAAATTCATTGGGACTGTTAGATTCGGGAACGACCATTTTGGGGCAATTATAGGTTACGGAGAATATGTTGTTGGAGATAGTGTAATTTCCATGGTATATTATGTTGAAGGTCTTGGTCATAATTTGTTTTCTGTTGGTCAATTATGCGATCTGATCTTGAGGTGGCCTTTAGAAAACATACATGCTTCGTTAGAGAACTAGACGGTGTTGAAATTTTGAAAGGAACACGTGGAACCAATTTGTACACCATCTCTATCGAAGACATGATGAAGTCTTCTCCAATTTTCTTGTTATCAAAGGCTTCGAAAACAAAGTCTTGGTTATGGTATCGTCATCTCAATCACTTGAACTTGGGCACCATCAATGATCTTTCTAGAAAGGACCTCGTAAGAGGCTTACCCAGATTAAAGTATGAAAAGGATCATCTTTGTTAAGCCTGCCAATTGGGAAAAAGCAAGAAATATCCCCATAAACCCAAACCTGAAAAATCAGTTATGGAAGTTCTTCATACTCTTCATATGGACTTATGCGGACCAATGAGAGTGCAAACGATAAACGGGAAGAAATATGTGTTAGTCGTTGTTGATGAGTACTCTCGGTTTACTTGGGTTAAGTTTTTGAGGACAAATGATGAAACTAAAGATGTCATCATCAAACTTATCAAACAGCTGCAGGTTCGATTTAACAAAACTGTCAGAATTATCCGAACGGACAATGGAACTAAGTTTCCTAACAAAGAACTAAGTCAGTTTTATGAAAGCATTGGAATCAGCTATCAAAGAAGTGTTCCACGTACTCCTCAACAGAACGGTGTAGTTGAAAGATGAAATAGGGCTCTTGTGGAAGCTGCAAGAACTATGCTAATTTACTCAAAGGTTCCAATGTTTCTCTGGGCTGAAGCCATTGCCACTGCTTGCTATACTCAAAACCGTTCCCTTATCCACACCACTCATGGAAAAACTCCATACGAACTTGTCCACACTCGAAAACCTGATCTCTCTTTCCTTCGTGTGTTGGTGCTTTATGTTATCCAACGAATGATTATCAAGATTTAGGTAAATTACGAGCTAAGGCGGACATTGGAGTTTTTGTGGGTTATGCACCTAACAGGAAGGGTTACCGAATCTACAACAAAAGAACCCGAGATATCATGGAAACTATTCACATCACATTCGATGAGCTGTCTGGGCAAATGGCTCCAGGACAATCATGTTCTGGACCCGCATCTCAACATTCATTAAGTAGTCCCATTAGTTCTTCTCTTGTACAAAATCCCTCACCTGCAATTCCATATGTACCTCCTTCTGAAGACAATTTGAAGAAATTGTTTGATCCGATGTTTGATGAATACTATGAACCTATTGCTAATGATCAGTCTACACCATCAACAGTGGCAGTGATAACGCTACACGCGTCGTTCGGGGTCAAGGAAACTTCCTTTTCTTCGAGCAAGTTTTATAACACCCTAGGCAGTGAACCTAATCGTTGTAGTGTAGTAATTAGGGTAAGCCACGGGTATTGATATCGTTCTCTAGGGGAATAGGAATGCTAGTAAGGAGTTACTACGCTAAGGTTAAGGTTGAGGAAGATTATTTTTTATCTTTTTATGTTTTATGAAAGGGAAAGGTACGAATCTCGGGTATTGGATTTGGGGGGTTGGTATTTCTACCGATTACTCTACTATTATCTAATTATCTAAACTAAGGTTGTGGGAGTCTATGTCTAATTAATGTGTGCTCGTATGATAGTTTAAAGATGTGTTTACTTAGGTTTTATTACTCCTTAATTATCTCCTATTGATGGTTGAGTTGTCACGTCCTTATTCTTAGTTGCGTTGTGTGTCTAAAGTTGTAGGGTATGCGTTTCTCCCTAACTCTTTGAACTTACCAAAGGGTCTCGTCTACAAACCCACTAGGGATGATAAACTTTTACTCTAAGGCACTCTTTGGATGGTTTAGCCTACAACTACTCAGGTAATTATATTCTAAGGTTCACAAAGATGAATCAAGCATTAAGTACACAACGAATGACCTATCGCATTACTAGATCATTAATCAACTAAGATAAGAAACAACCAATCAATATTCAATAATTAAGTTTCATACTTTCTAAGCAAACACACAAATAAATTAGCCGGACATGGAGAACATGCAAGCATACACACAAATAATCAAAGACATAATTGAATTAATGAAGTAAAGACTTATCTTGATGTAAGATAGGGTTTAAAACCCTAAAATACTGTACAAGACACCTTAGGTTCGGTTTTAGGTTTTCACTCCAAAAGACTCTCCTAAAACTGAAAAATTCAGATTCTATATATAAGATTACATATGCGACGGCGTCACCTTATGTTTAGTGACGCCGTCGTGTCGCCGTCATTAGGGTTTCGTCTTGGCCACGTTAACCTTGTGACGGCGTCACCTTATGTCCGTGACGCCGTCCTCTTCAGCTTCTGACGTCGTCTGGATTGCATCTAGGCCGTCTGAGTAGCGACGGCCTACTCTTTCACAACTAGACGTCGTCACTTGAAAATACGAGTTCTGAGTTCTGAATCGTCAAAAAAATCTTGGGACGGCGTCGCCATTAGCATCTGACGCCGTCACCTTCTAATTTCAGCAACTGTGAGTGTCTCGATTATGACTTTGGCCATTTTCTTCATATATTCGCGCCTTTTCGTCCAAATAAGTGCCATTCCAGCATTTTACCTTCAAGAGACCTAAAAAGTGAAAAGGAACGATATTAAGCAATAACGGATACAAAAGTGATCAAATAAGGACTTAAACGACCCCTCAAAATGGTACCTTTTAAAACCTTATCAGGCGGCTCCTAATTCAGTCAACATAAATAATCCTTCAGTTTCTGTGTCACTGAGTCAAGAAGCGCCTGCTGCAGATCACTCATCATCATCATCAAATCCTTAATCCTCAAGTGTACATCATGGAAATGTTTCTGCCAACTATGATGGAGATAACCCCTTTGCCACTCCAGAAGATGCACCATTTGAGAACATTTTTGCCCCTGATCCATCATCTGAACCATCTTCATCATGGGACCCCAACTCTGCTACATCAGTTCCTCAACTACAACCACACGAGCATTTCAGAAAATAGACACATGATCATCCATTGGACAACATCATTGGGAATCCTTCTCGTCCAATATCCACCCGTAAACAACTAGCTACCGATGCCTTATGGTGCTTCTTTAATTCCATCCTATCAAAGGTCGAACCAAAAGATGTTAAAACTGCAATGTCTAAGGACAGTTGGTTCAATGCAATGCAAGAAGAAATTCACGAGTTCGATCGACTTGATATTTGGGAATTGGTACCAATCCCTGACTGTGCTATGATCATGGCTTTCAAATGGATCTTCAAAGTAAAACTTGATGAGCATGGTGATGTGTTGAAGAACAAGGCAAGACTTGTTGCAAAAGGATATCGTCAAGAAGAGGGTATTGACTTTGAGGAATCATTTGCTCCATTTGCACGTATGGAGGCAATCAGAATCTTCTTGGCTAATGCTGCTAGTAAGAACATGGTAGTTTATCAAATGGATGTGAAGACTGCCTTTCTTAATGGAGATCTTAAACAAATCGTTTATGTCAGTCATCCTGAAGGTTTTGTGGATCTAGAACGTTCTACTCATGTCTATCGCTTGAAGAAGGCTCTTTATGGTTTGAAACAAGCTCCAAGGGCATGGTAAGACACACTGTCAAAGTTTCTCTTAACCAACGGATTCAGCAAAGGAGCAGTTGATCCCGCATTGTTCACCAGAAAGTCAGGAAAACATTTAATTCATCTTCAAATCTATGTTGATGATATTATTTTTGCCTTAACCGACCCTAATGAATGTGACCGTTTTTCTAAGGGAATGGGCTCCAAATTTCAAATGTCTATGATGGGACAAATGTCATTTTTCTTGGGATTACAAATTTCACAAAGTCCCAGAGGATTTTTATTAATCAGTCTAAATATGCAAATGAAATTTTAAAGAAATTTGGATTTGACACTTGTGACCCTGTTGACATCCCCATGGTGGAGCGCCCAAAACTGGATGAGGACCACTCAGGGATCATGGTTGATCAAACAAAATATCGAAGTATGATTGGATCCCTGATGTACCCCACAGCTAGTAGACCTGATATTATGTTAGTTGTATGCATGTGTGCTAGATACCAGGTTAAGCATACCCAAAAGCACCTTGAAGCGGTTAATCGGGTCTTTCGGTATCTCCAAGGAACCATTAATATGGGACTTTGGTATCCGAAGGACACCAATATGTCACTAACAGCATAAGCAGATGCAGACCATGCAAGGTGTCAAGATACACGTCGAAGCACGTTTGGTGGTGCTCAATTTCTAGGAGAAAAGCTTGTAAGCTGGTCCTTGAAGAAGCAAATGAGTCTATATCCTCTACAGAGGCATAATACATAGCCATGTCATCTTGTTGTGCTCAAATCCTATGGATGAAATCCTAATTATCCGTCTATGGCTTTAAATTCAACAAAATCCCTCTGTATTGTGATAACAAAAGTGCTATTGCTCTCTCATGCAACAGCGTTCAACATTCAAGAGCAAAGCATATCGACATTCGACATCACTTCATCAGGGAGCAAGTGGAGAAAGCTATGGTGGAATTATATTTTGTGAGAATTGAATATCAGCTGGCAGACATCTTCACTAAAGCTCTTCCAAGAGAACGTTTTGAGTTTATTCTTCCACGACTTGGACTTAAGAGTATACAACCGGAAACACTCAAACGTCTTCAAGAGGAAGACGAGGAGTGAAGGCTTTTCTTCATCTAACTCTTGTACATATTTACACAAAAAGAAAATAGAAAAATATAAAATTTCAAAAATCCATAAAAATCAGAAAATCTTTGAAAAAGCCCAAAAATATTATTTTTCCCATCTATTTCTATTCTTCGATAACATCTACGGACTTTTTTTTGTCACTCAAAGAATGGCACAGGTCTTTAGATGAAGTTCAAATGTACATAAACCTTTAAAAAAAAAGGGATGGAGAAAATGATAGTTTATTGTCATTTCAGGCAGTAACCAGTTTTAAAAGAAAGAACAGAGTCATGCTTAAATTAACCTTTGAAACTTCATGCTCTGATTCTCAAAACAAATGTTTGTCGCCAAAAAGACAAATGTTTCCATCACAAATATTTTTCCTTCTATATATTCTTCTGAAAAATATTTTTCATCTAATGAAAACAAAATTGCTTTGAAAATAACTCGGACTATATTTTTGAAAATCATTTGGACTTATCATTTGTCAAAATCTCTAACACTCAATCAAAAACTTATGTCATTGATTGAGGGGGAGAATGATTTCAATCAAATCAAAAAGCTATTTTTCAAACAATTAGCACGTAATCAAGAAAGGTCTAATTTTGGATAATCAAAAAGAAAAATGTTTTTGTACAATTGGATCCAGACCAAGGCTAATGTTGTGTTTTCATAAGATACTTAAGCATGTTTAATCATTGGTGTTTAAAGTCTCTGAATTTGATCCTTATCAGTTAAATGTTTTAAAAGCAAGTCACAATTCTCCTCAAAAGCTTTCAAAAACAATTTAAATCAATAGAGATCACAAATCTCAAAGGATTTGAAAATTGTGATCGGGGGAGAATTTGTAATTTAATTTGGATATAAACTGATAATTCAATAAGTGGTCTTATAAAGATAATAACAAGCACTCCTCCCTACATGTGCCAAACAATTTCCACTATTTGATGCACATGTTGAGGGGGAGCTTTTTCTAAAAATATCAAATACGATTCAGGTACAAAATGCTTTGATCTTGTATCATAAGTACCTGGACTGATTTTCAAATAATTTTCAATTGGTTTCCTTGGCAAAAGAACGATACCAAAAGGGACCGACCAAATTTACTTTATGCATGGAGATATAAGGATGGTTAGGTTAGGTATTCGTTCCCATGATCCCGCCAGAGCCGGAGGGATCTACCCAGGGACAATTCATTCGATAGTGTAGAAGTCCTTAGGTATGATGAAAAAAAAGGAGAAATGTGAGAAATGGGAAGAGTGCGGACTGAGATAGAGCTAGAACTGGAATAAACCCAACAAGGTTCTAGTAATGAAATCTCGGTAAGCCCTGAAGGGGTTCAAGAATGAAAAATAATTGAATGAGAAAAGGGGTGAAAAGAAATAGCCCTCCATTTATTCAACCTTAGGGCAAAAACCGGGTTCAATTCATATGCTACTGGTGGTTACCAAAGTAACACCGGTATTGAAGACAAGACCATCATGAACCCAGTGACACACTGCACTACAAATTCCCAAGCTACTCAAGTTCCTCTTAAAAGGACTTGCTTCATTCTCATGGGGAACCTACATAATCTATCGACTTTCTCTTAGAAATTGTTGATATTGAAGAAGGAGACCCTCTCCCTAGTCTCCGGCATAGGAACCAAATGTGCACTATTGAGTCTAGAGCCACGAGATCATCAATAAATCTCACTAGGACACAATCAATGTAGACTCATTATTTTACTCAATGTGGAAAGTGAGAATATATCTTAAGAGTCCTACGTATTATCCTTGTGGTATTGCCAGAACATCTGAGTGATATGCTGTCATATTCACAGTGAAGATGGAAAGCCTTCTAGAGCCAACATCAAACAAGCTCTTGGTGGGTGGCGTATGAGATCTATTCAATAGATCAACCATGTGACAACTGGACAGAAACGATGGAGCGATTCACTTTTTGAATTAGCCCTGGTTCAGGAAATGGATTGACGGATACCTTTGAAAAACCATTCATTGTGCTCAAAATTATTTTTCTATAGCACATCGACTGTGTACTTCATTTTCAAAATCAAAAGGTATTTATGATTGAAAATTGATTTCTATTATAAAACCTTTGTTGTATTGCAAATTTTTTTTCTAATAAGCAATACACGATTGTTTTCAAATCATTTTCTTCAATCAGCAAACCTCAATTTGCTGGTTCACTCACTCTGTGTTGTCTTCTTTGAGACGTTCCAGTTTGAGAAGGGCTAGAGCAGCTGCGAAACCCGGTCAAGGAGATTCTTCAGAATTCTACCTGTTCACAGGCAGTACTTGTACTGATCAACGGGGAACCGTGGGCCGTGTACCTCAATTCAACAAAAGTGATCAAAGACACTTTCGTTCGCTTTTATTGCTAACTGTTGTCTGCAGGAACACCTGACGGTTGCAGTTGATCAGAAATGAGGCATCAATCCATGGCCGCATGCTCACACCTCATGTTCATCTCAAGAAAATCATGATATGTGCATATCTTCATCAAGTGACTCTGATATTTCCACTCCATGCTTCTGCTACGCTGCTGCAAATATCATGAATCAACAAAAGCTTCCGCAACTCTGATAAGAAGATATCATTATCCAGAATGTGAATCACATGATGGCAACACTACAAAGGAAGTGTCAGAGATTTATGGTGGCTGATGATCTCAAAGCTGGCTCAAAACTCATCATCACCTTGATTGTTTAAAGACCTCCACTTGAATTAACAAAACACGCGGAACATGAAGAATCAAAGACTACTGGCTACAGAGCAAAGAACTTAATCAAGAATCCAAGAACAATCAAAATGGAATATCTGTTTGTATTCAATGTAAATTGAGGTGACCTCCCTTAGGGGGAGATTGTTAGGATTTATAAAATCCGGTAGTTAAAGATTCGGTTACCTCAAGTATATGTAATCGTTAGAAAGCTCGTAGTCGTAGTCATTTAGTGTTAGTAAGTAGTTTGTTAAGTAACACCGTGGAGGACGGACGGGCCTTTACCCACTGTATGCCTAATCCACAGCCTGAAAGAGGTCGTCTAATCTTGTAACTATAAATTCCCCCTGCCTAGCAAGGAAAAGGGTTGGAGCTTTCAATATCATTTTTCTTTGTCTCACTAAGTTCCCAAAACTCTTTCACTTTCTCTCTCTAGAACCTAAACCATACGCCCCTTATTGTCATGTTATGATGTGTTTATGAAATCCAATATGTTACATGTTTAAATGGCGTTAAACTAAAATCGTAGGTCGTAGACACGTTCGTTGACAAAGGTTCATAATAAAATAGACTTATACCATATAAATGACCCAACATGTATAAAACATGTTAAATTTACAAAATGGTTATCGGTTACTAACCATAAATTGAGGGTTGTCACACAAGTTATCACTTAAGAGTTGATAATGCATCCCTTTAACTAGTGATATAAGCGTGTCTCGCAAAGGACTTGTACATTTAGGGTTTATCATTTCATAAGTTCATGTTCCAAACAAAACATCTCGTGAAAATCTCTAACAAACTTGTTCCTAGATGGGCAATAATTTCACGTTGGTAATTAGGGCTAGCCATCACCTAAAAGCTGATAATGGATCTCTTTAACTAGCGATGTAAACGTGTCTGGCAAAATACTTTTCTATTGAGGGTTTATCATTTCATAAGTGCAAAATCTTCTCTCAATGTGCGAAAGATTTCAAAATCATATGTGCACATATGGAGGGGGAGTATTTACAAAAAATGAAAAATTTCAAAGTTTGATCAAATGCTTTCATACATACACTTTGATTAATTTTTCATTGGCTTTAAGGCTACCATCATAATACCTAACCAACCAAAACCAAATATCCAAAAGAAGATATAAGGCAATTAGGAACTAGTTATTAGTCCTATGGTCCATCCAGGGCTGGAAGGAACTTCCATGGACATACCAAATAGATAGATTATAAGTTGATAAGGTTTTAAAAGGTACCATTTTGAGGGGTCGTTTAAGTCCTTATTTGATCACTTTTGTATCCGTTATTGCTTAATATCGTTCCTTTTCACTTTTTAGGTCTCTTGAAGGCAAAATGCTGGAATGGCACTTATTTGGACGAAAAGGCGCGAATATATGAAGAAAATGGCCAAAGTCAAAATCGAGACACTCACAGTTGCTGAAACTTGAAGGCGACGGCGTCAGGTGTTAATGGCGACGCCGTCCCAAAATTATTGTGACGATCCAGAACCCAAAACTCGTATTTTCAAGTGACGACGTCTAGTTGTGAAAGAGTAGGCCGTCGCTACTCAGACGGCCTAGATGCAATCCAGACGACGTCAGAAGCTGAAGAGGACGGCGTCACGGACATAAGGTGACGCCGTCGCAAGGTTAACGTGGCCAAGACGAAACCCTAATGACGGCAACACGACGGCGTCACTAAACATAAGGTGACGCCGTCGCAATTGTAATATTATATATAGAATCCGAATTTTTCAGTCTTTGTGTGGAGAGTCTTTGGAGTAAAAAACTAAAACCGAACCTAAGGTGTCTTGTACAGTATTTTAGGGTTGTAAACCCTATCTTACATCAAGATAAGTCTTTGCTTCATTAATTCAATTATGTCTTTGATTATTTGTGTGTATGCTTGCATGTTCTCCATGTCCGGCTAATTTACTTGTGTGTTTGCTTAGGAAGTATGAAACTTAATTATTAAATATTGATTGGTTGTCTCTTATCTTAGTTGATTAATGATCTAGTAATGCGATAGGTCATTCGTTGTGTACTTAATGTTTGATTCATCTTTGTGAACCTTAGAATATAATTACCTGAGTAGTTGTAGGCTAAACCATCCAAAGAGCGCCTTAGAGT
This sequence comes from Chrysanthemum seticuspe, assembly GCA_019973895.1. Taxonomy (NCBI): domain Eukaryota; kingdom Viridiplantae; phylum Streptophyta; class Magnoliopsida; order Asterales; family Asteraceae; genus Chrysanthemum; species Chrysanthemum seticuspe. Next base: position 196,285,604 of record BPTQ01000006.1, on the reverse strand, counting down.
AGGAGTTTATCATCCCTAGTGGGTTTGTAGACAAGACCCTTTGGTAAGTTCAAAGAGTTAGGGAGAAACGCATACCCTACAACTTTAGAAACACAACGCAACTAGGAATAAGGACGTGACAATTCAACCACCAATAGGAGATAATTAAGGATTAATACAAACTAAGTAAACACATCTTTAAACTATCATACGAGCACACATTAATTAGACATAGACTCCCACAACCGTAGTTTAGATAATTAGATAATAGTAGAGTAATCGGTAGAAATACCAAACCCCCAAATCCAATACCCGAGATTCGTACCTTTCCATTTCATAAAACATAAAAAGATAAAAAAATAATCTTCCTCAACCTTAACCTTAGCGTAGTAACTCCTTACTAGCATTCCTATTCCCCTAGAGAACGATATCAATACCCGTGGCTTACCCTAATTACTACACTACAACGATTAGGTTCACTGCCTAGGGTGTTATAAAACTTGCTCAAAGAAAAGGAAGTTTCCTTGACCCCGAACGACGCGTGTAGCGTTATCAAGTTTTTGGCGCCGCTGTCACGGAATAGAATAGCTAGTTAGTAGTCCACCTCGTTTAGGTTTCTTTGCTTGATTCCTATCAAGTAAATTTTTTCTCATTTTTAGCTTTCTCTTAGTCTATCCCCCTTCTTCGTGACCCTCGTTCGTAAAAACCATCACCCAACATGATCCGTATCTTCCATCGAAGATTCTTCACTCTACCCGTTCCCAATCCCGAGATTGAGAACGCGATCCCACAAAACCCTTCACCCACTCACCATTTTGGTAATCACCTAGGGCATAATGAGATAAATTGGCAACAACAAAGTCCTTTCTATTACTCCGATTCTGATGAGGAATTTGATTATGGTGAGGCACTTGATAGCGGAGAGGTCATTAATGAAATTGAGGAAGACCCCTCCCAATGTTTTGACCCTAGGTGTAGGATTGAGAAAGATGGCCCCTTTAACATGCAATTCCCCTGCAAAATAGGACTAGAAGGGTTCGATGCTTATTTGAATTCATTCTTACCTTTAAACTTAATCTCAAGGGACCTATACAACAAAATCAAGGTCAATGAGTTAACTTATCAAGGGAACAATGTTGTTGAAGCAGTCATTTATTTGCACGTGTTTGTCGGAAGTTTTGCTTATTTGGTAGAGTTCATGGTCTTAGAAGACTTAGGAGAATTTATAGATAAGGACCTCACTCAAGTAATTTTTGGAAAACCTTTCAAAAAATTGACTAGGTTGAATGAACGGATGATTGATGGTCTAATTACATTCTCCGATGAAGTTGAAGATTTCGTCTACCAAATGCCACGTGCTCATCCTAGGTTTAAACATAAGGACATTGAGGTTTGTAATAGAATGACCCCTATTCCATTGCTTAGTGAAAGGGATAAGCAGAGTGGGCTTAGGTACCCATATGAGAAAACTAAACGGTATTACAAAAAATGCCTTGAATTAGGAGATGATTACAAAAAGAATGAAAGAGCGTTAGAATGGCTCAAGTATGAGCACGAGAGGATAGGTGAGAAAACGTAGAAGCACGACTACGAGTCTAGCTACAAGACTCTTAAATAAAGAAAAGCGCTTCGTGGGAGGCAACCCATGCTTAATTGTTTGCTTGTTAGTGTCTTATATCTTTTATTAATTGTTTATCCTCATGTTTAAATTTGTAAAAATGCTTTATTTTGTTTTTAACCTCGTCTTAATTGCATATAAAGGTATTTTACATAAGGGATAAGTGTAGGGAGGATTACACACGTTTTCAAAAGAAACGTAAACATGAGAATAACAATTAACTAAAAGATATATATGTTTGTTTGTTCGAGTCAAATGCTTGTATCGAGTCATAATGGATGTTTTGCAGAAATTTTTTCAGATTCTAAAGATGTAAATTTTCCAGAATTTTTTCCAGAAAATCGCAGACCAGTTTTTGTCAGGATAACCTGACGGCGTCAGGATTGCAACCTGACGGCGTCAGGAAGGAGTAAAAACATCAGATTACTTTTTCTCGTTTTCTGAGCTACTTATAAATTTTTGGAATTTTCCAGGTCTTAATTTTCTTAGAAATTTTGTAAACATCCATTTCACAAGCATTATATCCTAGTTTAAATCGAGTCTTATATATATATTTACCGCCGATTTTACGCGAAGGTTTCGTTTGTTTTCTTCAAGTGTGCAGGTTTAGTTTGTCAAGAAGAAGTTACATAAGATTGGAGGAGCTTTTCACGCAATAATTCTTTTTGGAAAAGAGTTTAACCACCACTTTATACGGATCCTACCGAGCTAATCAGGGGAGTACTAGTTTCTTTCGTTTTTAATTACCTTCCATTATCATAACTTTGATACTTTCGGGGAACATTGGGGACAATGTTCAGTTTAATTGTAGGGAGGGAAAATAAAACGGGAACTTTGAAACTATGCTTATCCTTGATTATTTGCTTTGTCCAAATGTGATTGTGTAATAAACCATGAGAAAATGTCGGTTAGGGTAATTTTGGCACCAAATTTAAAATTTTTCATGACATATAGGAGTGGGCCATTAGTCTTAACAAAAGCGTCTCACGGATAGGAAGTTATATGACTAGCACAAAACCCTTTACCACCCAAATTCCACCCAAAATGTGAGGATCGCCCTTAGATTAGTAGGAATTAAAGCATTCATCTTTAATGCTTAGAGTGTGAACCGGTAGTATTTTAGATTCTAGAACTTGTTTTGTGATGCATTCCGAGATCGCAAGTGAGGCTACACTCGTGTAGTTAGGAATAACTAAATGATAAGAGGCATTAGGATAAACCCTTGTTTGATACCCGTAATATAATTACTTCTTCCACATCGGTTGAGTAATTCCCCCACACCCTTTGCGTTGTACTCATTTTTAGTACACGATACCCCTAGTTAACTCCTCAGAGCCTATCCTTTTCGCGGTTCTCGTGATATTTTGGTTTTTCCGGAATATCAATGAAGAGCATTGTTTACACCCCACCCCCAAATATACACCCAAATCGCCTTAGCCTACCCCTTATGCACTCACTTTTAGTGCAAATGTTTGTTATCACCCCAAACCCTTTGTTCAATTATCTAGTTGCTTGCATAAGTTTCTAAGTCGAGTCATATCTTTTGTATACAGTTTTGGGATGATTGGGATTCATGGGAAAAGTTAAAGTTTATGAAATGACGGGAAGGGAACATTAAATTCAAATTCCCTTTGTTTGCATAATAATGTACCCCAAGTGTTTTGATCTTTTCAATTCGGGTCAAATTAGTATTAGAGTAATAAAAACTCAAGTGTAGGGATGTGCCTATAAATCCCTATTATTTTGATGTTACCATAGAGGATGGTAGAGTAAAAGTGTATGAAAAAAAAAAAAAAAAAAAAAAAAAAAAAAAAAAAAAAAAAAAAAAACCATACGGGCTACCATCCTACATCTATCTTTAAATGTATGTTTGTTTATTTCAGTTACCTAGAGTTTTAGAGTGTCGAGTCTTGGCTTAGCAACGCCATTCTTCATATGCATTTAACATAGAGATTTTTGACTTGCCACCACTAAATAGCCTATCCCACCAAACCCTTGTTTCCCTACCGTAAGCCTAACATTACAACCCTTTAAAAGACCTCTTTGATAGTCTTTCCTAGGTGCTTACGCCAAAGCGATGGAGGTTTGATCTATTCTCAAGCCTATGGTAATCTATGTACTAGGACCGGTTAATGAGTGTTTATCTTCCATTTCCTATTTTGTTATATTTCATATATACACCCGAGAGAGATGTGAGTATCCAAACACCCCATGTGAGGTGCTAGTATGTAATTTCCGTGCTTGTTATGACTTTTGCGGGGCTTATATGTGTTGTGGACCGTTTTGAATTAATGCTTTATGACCCCTAACTTATAAATTAATTGGCTAAAAGCACATTTGCTTGAGGACAAGCAAATAACAAGTGTAGGGATATTTGATAAGGTTTTAAAAGGTACCATTTTGAGGGGTCGTTTAAGTCCTTATTTGATCACTTTTGTATCCGTTATTGCTTAATATCGTTCCTTTTCACTTTTTAGGTCTCTTGAAGGCAAAATGCTGGAATGGCACTTATTTGGACGAAAAGGCGCGAATATATGAAGAAAATGGCCAAAGTCAAAATCGAGACACTCACAGTTGCTGAAACTTGAAGGCGACGGCGTCAGGTGTTAATGGCGACGCCGTCCCAAAATTATTGTGACGATCCAGAACCCAAAACTCGTATTTTCAAGTGACGACATCTAGTTGTGAAAGAGTAGGCCGTCGCTACTCAGACGGCCTAGATGCAATCCAGACGACGTCAGAAGCTGAAGAGGACGGCGTCACGGACATAAGGTGACGCCGTCGCAAGGTTAACGTGGCCAAGACGAAACCCTAATGACGGCGACACGACGGCGTCACTAAACATAAGGTGACGCCGTCGCAATTGTAATATTATATATAGAATCCGAATTTTTCAGTCTTTGTGTGGAGAGTCTTTGGAGTAAAAAACTAAAACCGAACCTAAGGTGTCTTGTACAGTATTTTAGGGTTTTAAACCCTATCTTACATCAAGATAAGTCTTTGCTTCATTAATTCAATTATGTCTTTGATTATTTGTGTGTATGCTTGCATGTTCTCCTTGTCCGGCTAATTTACTTGTGTGTTTGCTTAGGAAGTATGAAACTTAATTATTAAATATTGATTGGTTGTCTCTTATCTTAGTTGATTAATGATCTAGTAATGCGATAGGTCATTCGTTGTCTACTTAATGCTTGATTCATCTTTGTGAACCTTAGAATATAATTACCTGAGTAGTTGTAGGCTAAACCATCCAAAGAGCGCCTTAGAGTAGGAGTTTATCATCCCTAGTGGGTTTGTAGACAAGACCCTTTGGTAAGTTCAAAGAGTTAGGGAGAAACGCATACCCTACAACTTTAGAAACACAACGCAACTAGGAATAAGGACGTGGCAATTCAACCACCAATAGGAGATAATTAAGGAGTAATACAAACTAAGTAAACACGTCTTTAAACTATCATACGAGCACACATTAATTAGACATAGACTCCCACAACCGTAGTTTAGATAATTAGATAATAGTAGAGTAATCGGTAGAAATACCAAACCCCCAAATCCAATACCCGAGATTCGTACCTTTCCATTTCATAAAACATAAAAATATAAAAAAATAATCTTCCTCAACCTTAACCTTAGCGTAGTAACTCCTTACTAGCATTCCTATTCCCCTAGAGAACGATATCAATACCCGTGGCTTACCCTAATTACTACACTACAACGATTAGGTTCACTACCTAGGGTGTTATAAATCTTGCTCGAAGAAAAGGAAGTTTCCTTGACCCCGACCGACGCGTGTAGCGTTATCATAAGTCCTTAGGTAAATGGAGAAGTATGAGAAATGGGGAAAGAAGGGGTTGAAGAATGAAAAAGAAAAGTTATGTAAGGGTGAAAAGAAATGAGCCATCCATAAATTAGGATAGAAACCGGGTCAATACATAAGTCATGACATCCAACTACGTGGATCTTTAAGAAAAATAGTCCAAGTCATTTGTCAAAAGTGTATATGTAAAGAACTATATCAAATCACAACCTGAAAATATAGCAATATTAACAATAAAAGTCTATCGTTCCTCTAGATGTTAATATCCAGTCACCAAAACGGACCTAGATAACACAAAGAAAAAGATCTAGTACTATGCACTCCACGACATGGGGAGTGAGTGTTAAGATCGTTTATGCTCTAAGGAATAACAATAACAACGATAAATTGAATGTACAATGGAATAAGAAACATCATTGTTATTATTAAAGGTTCCTCGCCATCATCTCTACTATACTAAATACTATTCTACTAATTTATTAATCGCTAACTATCTATCCTAGGCGTTTATACTTAACGCCTAGGTTACACACACACACCCTTTTGGTGTTCACATCTTGATACACAGATAAAACCTAATTCCCTGCCTCTATTTATAAACTAGAGAGTCTAGGGTTACAAATGACTACTAGGGACTAAATAATAATTTCTTCTTTAACAAGTAGGTACCTTGTGTTTCAATCTTAATCATTTGTCATCTTTAGTCCTTCATATTTCACACGTTTTGTCTTATCAACTCAATTATAATTCTCAACAATCTTCCCCTAGTTGATAATAACAAAACCAAACAAGCACGGACTTCCCCTGAAGTTAATATATCATGAAAGATAAATGAACTTCCCCTTAAACAAGCAATACCACCAAGGATCTTCAAGTTGCAAACCATCTTTGTCGCCTTCTTCCCCTTTTTGTCATAATCCACTAGGAGAAGCTAAGTATAAGAAACGATCTTCAAAACCACGAACCAATATCATACGACTAATCCATATTTCCAATGCCTCAAGATACCCTCCATGAAGTTTTCGGCACTAAAAATGAAATTAAGGCAATAGAAATTTGAACCAATAGTACAAATACCAACAAGTAGTAATAAAAACCTTCCCCTCGAATGATGCATGTAGATTCTTTGCATGTAGATGGTTAAACATTTAACAATAAGCTTCCCCTGAAACCCATGTGTTAACCATCTTCTTGATTCTTCAAATCTGTAGGCTCCATGTAATGATCACTAATGAAGAAAACTAAGTACTACGAACTTGATGTTGAAGTAGAACATCCGAAACTCGCGTCTTATGTCTTGTACTAACCACGTGACTATGAACTCATACCTGATGATATATGAGTAGACCTCGATCTCTTGATAAAATATGTGGAAAACTAGAAGGGGGGGTTGAATAGTTTTTCCGATTTTAAGTTAGTTTCCAAAAACTTTAGATTCGATGTTATGTAAAATCATATGGATGAAGATAAAGTATAGATCTAAGAGTAATGAAAGTAAATAAAGTAAAGCAAGGGAAATAAATGACATAACCGATTTATAGTGGTTCGGCTACAAGGACACCTTCCTTGCCCTACTCCACTCCCCGAGTCACCTACTCGAGAGTTTAACCACAATGTCAACAAACTACTTCAACTTGGTGTAGAATCCTACACAACGTTGGTTACACCTTTTTCTGGTACAAAGCTAAATACCGAGTCCGTAACACGGAGGACCAAACCAACACGACTATTACACAACAACTATGTGAAATATCAAGTACACGATCTTTGCTACAGAAATCTTGTGGAGGAACAAATCAATCAATAACCCCTTGCTTGGATGACTTGTAGTAAGCTCGTGATATCGCCTTAGAGAAGGACCCATATGAGAATCACACTAGAAGAAAGAAGAACAACTCTCTAGATCAAGTGATCTTTTGTTAGAAGAGAGTAAGAGTATATGAGATGTTTAGAAAGAAGAGGGGTGAGGAGAAATGAAGAAATGGTTCTCTATTTATTGGCAAAATCTTGCCACTGTTCCACAGATCCCACCGATCCCTCCCTTAAGGGATCCGTCTAGTGTAAAGCTAGGGATCCGTGGGACGCTCCTCTTTGCCTATGGGTTTTTTGGTTATGGGTCATGGGTCATGGGTTATGGGTTAGTCCATGGGTATTTCATTAGATGCAATGTATCTAATAGATGCAATACAACTAGTCAAATGGATATGGGTCAATACCATGGGTTGTGATTTTTACCCATCCTAATAAACTATTACAACAAATATTACAAAAATTTGTATTGAATGACTATATGTAAATGCTTTACAAAAATAACATGTATCCTTATAATTTTACTTATGATAACATTATATTTGTTATGAAAAAAACACAACGAGATCGCTAAATATTAGTAAACATTTTTACAGTTTATTTGTATTAACAATCTCCCCCTTTGTGTTGATGACAAAACATAATGTTATGATGAGTAAAACTTAAGATTAGATGTATGTTTTGAAAGCCTAAGTTATACTTCTTCTCCCCCTTTTTATCGAAACAAAAGGTTAACCCAACGAACAAATAAAATGTGGAAAAATAGTCCACGTATTGCTTACTCTCCCTTGACGGTAGCACCCCCTAGATTAGGGCGTCAAGTGAGAAAAATAAAAAATCCTACAAAGAAAGGGTTAGTAGTAACATGCATTAATAATCTTGTGATTGACGAGAATCAAGATTGGGAGCCAAGGTATGTAAACAAAGCCTTGTAATAAAATAACAAAATGTAGTGGTATTTATGCCACATATAAGCATGTAAAAGTAAGAATAAGACTTGTTCCAAAAAAAATGACTCAAAAGAAAAATACTAAAAATAAAAATAGTAGTAATGATTCCTTCCATGCTTGCATAAGGTTATGGATGGAGGGTTTGATGAGTAATGATATAGATGTGATCAAGAATGAGGTTGAGTATGACTCGCATTTCTTCTCTGATTTCTATTGCAATATCCCTAGTGGATTGGCAATGTTCACAATTTAAGTGATGTGGGTAATGAGTGCGGAAGTTTTCCGAATGACTTTGATTTGTGAGATGCGGAAGTTGTGGTGGAAAAGATGGAAAAAGTGGATCAAAGTCCGGAATGTTTGGAAGTGATGGTGGAAAAGAACCTAGATGTTCTTGTAACAAAATGGGAGCTAAGGGTGGTGAGGTTTCAAGGTCTTTGAAAATTGTGTTTGGAGAAGTGGGAGGTGTTAAAAAGACTATTTCTTTTTGTTTTGGTTGTAGAGATCTTGTTGGACTCTTAAGGAGTTCCAAAAGAGTGACCTTAGGTGGTGAGTTGATGGGTGATGAAGTTGGTGTACTTGTTGGTGATGAAGGAGGTGATATAATGGAAGCATCTTGTGGTGAGTTAGTGGTTGGTGATGAGTCATTCGATGATGGTTTTGCTAAGAAACAAGGCCGAATGCTAATCCGTGCGGATTTCCTAGATTTTGATTATGGTATTTTGGAAGGTGGGAGGACAAAATTTTGGATTTCTTGAAAGGGATTATTTGCACTAGGTGATTCATCTAAGATGGAAGATCTTTTGGAAGACATGGTGGTGTTTGTTTGTGAGGATGAGATGAATATGCAAGCATTTTGGGAATCCTACTTATAGAAAAATAATGCATTGTAATGTATGCTTGATCCAAAATGTTGATTAAAATCTAATGATTAGATATGAATTTAAGGCATGTGATCATGAGAAAACAAGCATTAAATCACATACTCCAAAAGAAATAAAGATAAATGATGAAAATATTGAAATTTTCATCCAAAGTGAGAAAAATAGAAGATAAAACTAGCTTCTATCTCACGGATCCCACGGATCCTTCCCTTGAGGGATCCGTCCAGCATTAAGGCTGGGATCCGTGGTACTGGTGATTCAGGCAGCTCAAAAATTTTCCTTTTGGAAACATTTGTGCCTAGTGTGTGCCTATATGCAAACCATTTGGAGTTGCGGTTATCTCGACTCCTAAAAAGAAAAGAAAAATAAACTAGAAGTGAAAAAGCACACTATTATGTGAGATAACCCTAGTGCTCCTAATTCATTGTCGCTTAAATGAATGTACCCAAAAACACATATTAGTTATATGTCCTATTTAGCATTCATAAGACATGAGATGCAATGAAAACGGGTTTTTACTTTGTATTAATAATGATAAAGCGATTTGTCCTAGACGTGAGAAAAGGCTTTTGTGAAAGTGATACAAGAAGAGGTATCATTTTAGAAAGCGTTTTAAAAAGAGGTTTCTATGTGTGAATAAAACATTTATCCTTTGAAAAGAAAATGTGTATGTAATTACGTGTTTGCAACTTGTACTTATCTTGAAAGATAAGAGAAAACTATGAGTTATAAGTGAAAAACTTATCTTGGGTTTTGAAAATTCCCGTATTGCTTGTGAGTTGTGCATGAAATAGAGATCCTAGACTCAGAAAGAGGAAGGCTAGTGTTTACATACCTTGTACAGTTAAAAAGCAAATTACGACGATTGTTCCATGAGACCAAGACCAAGACGAAGTAGGTTGAATTGTTCCCGCTTCAACGGTTTGGTGAGGACGTCGGCTATGTTGTCTTCGGATGCTACCTTCTCAATAGAGATGTTCCCCTTTTGAACATTGTCTCTTAAGAAGTGATGGCGAATCTTTATATGCTTTGTGCGAGAATGTAATACAGGATTCTTGCTTAGATCGATGGCACCTTTGTTGTCACATAGAATGGCTATGTCACTTAGATGAATGTTGCAGTCAACTAACGCTTGTTTCATCCATAGTGCTTGTTGGCATGCTTTGCCGGCGGAGACGTATTCGGCTTCGGTTGTTGATATTGCTAATGCCGTTTGTTTCTTTGAGAACCAAGATGTTAAACAACATCCCATAAAGGTACATACCCCACTTGTACTTTTTCGTTCAGCATAATCACCTGCATGGTCAGAATCTGCATATACAATTGTTTCTACTCCCGTACCCTTAGGATACCATAATCCTAATTGATTTGTACCCTTAATGTATCTAAATATCCTTTTGACGGCTTCTAGATGTGATGTTTTAGGGTCTTCTTGAAACCTAGCACATAGACGAACACTAAACATGATATCCGGCCTACTAGCCGTGAGGTAGAGAAGACTACCAATCGTGCCATGATATTTTGTGTTATCAACGGATTCGCCATCTTCATCTTTTGTGAGTTTAGTGTCGGATGACATTGGTGTCCTAATTGGTTTTGACTCTTCTAAACCGAATTTCTTTAACATTTCCTTAATGTATTTAGATTAATTAAAGAAGATACCATCTTCCACTTGTTTGATTTGTAGACCAAGAAAGAAACTAAGTTCTCCCATCATACTCATCTCGAACTCGTCATGCATGATTTTAAAGAAATCATCACACATGTCTTGACAAGTAGATCTGAATATAATATCATCTACGTATATTTGAACAATGATTATATGTGACTCCCTTTTCTTAGTAAAAAGTGTGTTATCAACTAACCCCATGGTATAGTTTTGTTTGATTAAGAATGACTTGAGTCTATCATACCAACCTTTTGGAGCTTGTTTAAGACCGTAAAAGCCTTTCTTTAGCTTATACACATGTTTAGGTTTTTCAAAATCCATGAAGCCCAGAGGTTGAGCAACATATACTTCTTCATTAATAAAACCATTTAGAAAGGCACTTTTGACATCTATTTGATAAACCTTAAGATCATTAGCAGAAGCATAAGAAAGAAGTATTCTTATAGACTCTAATCTAGCCACAGGGGCATAGGTCTCATCAAAGTCTATTCCTTCTTGTTGATTATACCCTTGGGCAACGAGTCTAGCTTTGTTTCTAGACACTACACCGTTTGCATCTAACTTGTTTTTATAAACCCATTTGGTTCCTATTATGGTTTGATTACTAGGTAGAGGGACAAGTGTCCAAACATCATTAGATAAAAAATGATTTAACTCTTCTTGCATAGCCATTACCCAGCTTTCGTCTTTTATGGCTTCTTGTGTATTTTTAGGTTCTATGGTTGAGACAAAACAAAACAAGCTACTTTGGTTTTGAACTTGAGACCTTAAAGTTATTTCATTAAGCTTTCATATGACCTTATCTACGGGGTGATCTTTGGACTCTTTAATGTTTATGATTTCTTTATTTAAAGGTTCTTCTTCTTCGTTTATCTTTTTCTTTATTACAATAGCTTCACTTTCGAAAATCTCGCCATCGACAAGAGGTGGAGAAGGTTGGGGTAGACTTTCATCAAATTTAACGTTTAATGACTCTTCAACCTTCATTGTTTCTTTATTTAATACGACGTAAGCTTTGCTATTAGGAGAGTAACCTAAAAAGATAACTTCGGTTGATTTAGGATCAAATTTTGTAAGGTAATCTTTAGTATTAAGTAGAAAACATTTGCTTCCAAAGACTCTAAAGTGATCTAACGTAGGCTTTTTGCCTCGAGGTAACTCGTATGGAGTTTTACCTAAAATTGGTCTAATTAAGACTCGATTAAGTATGTATGTTGAGGTATCAACGACATTGCACCAAAACTTTTGAGGTATGGATTGCTCATTTAGCATGGTGCGACTTATTTCTTGTAGGGTTCTATTCTTTCTTTCAATTACCCCATTCGATTGTGGAGTGCGAGGAGCCGAGAAGTTGTGAGTAATACTATTAGTGTCACAAAAGGCTCCAAATTGCACTTCATTATCGAATTCCCTACCATGATCCTTTCTAATAGACACTATAGGACTTCCTAGTTGTCTTTGGATTTTCTTACTTAATATTTCAAAGTAATTAAACGTTTCAGTTTTGTTCTTTAAAAATTTAGTCCATGTGTACCTAGAGTAATCATCCACTATAACCAAAGTGTAGTAGTTGCCTCCATAACTTTGTATAGCGGATGGACCAAATAAATCCATGTGTAGTAATTCTAGACACTTAGTTGTAAACACCATGTTTTAGCTTTGTGACTAGAATGGAATTGTTTTCCTACATTACAAGCATCACAAAAGTGATGTTCATACTTTAATTTAGGTAGATCTCTTACTAGATCTTTGGATGATAGCGATTGAAGAAGTCGCATATTGGCATGACCCAATCTTCGATGCCATAAGGTTGAAGTATCATCCATAGAAGTAAGACAAAGTTTGTCTTTAGGTTCATTACCATATTTAATGACATAGACTCCATGTTTCCTAATTCCTCTTCCTTTGGTTATGCCATTTTTTAATATCTTACTACCGGTTTCGTTAAAAAGTATGTTGCACTTTTTATCACACATCGTTAATGGTTAGAGATTTGTTAGAAATCGTACCTTTACCAATGATTTTACTTTTGCTATTTCCAAATACCACATTTCCTCCATTAAAGGATTCATATGTGGAGAATAAATATTTATTGTCGGTCATGTGCCTCGTGCACCCGCTATCCTTGATCCACTCGTCCGGATCTAGGTCGACCTTTAGGCATACCTAAGAAAACAATTAACTCAAAAGTTTGGTCCCCATTTGTTCATGGGTCCATTAGTGTTAAACATTCCATTCATGTTAGACATGTATGGATAAGGTGAATATGCATTCCATGGTGCAAAGTTTTGAAATGGAAAACCATTTTGCATATTTGGGTTCCATCCCATTTGATGGTTACTTCTCGGGTAAACATTATTAGGTCTCCTAGATGTGTTTGGTTTTGAAAATGATGGACCTTTGTTTCTTACTAAACTTTGCTTATATCTTGGGGGTGGTTGTCTAATGGTAACATGAGTTGGTTTCTTCATATTAACAATAACAAAATCAGTTCTAGCAGAGGAGGCTATGTTATTACCACTTTTTGCTTTAGCAGATCCACGGATCCCTGGTTGTACACTAGCCGGTTCCCTTTTTGTAGTATCTGTGGGATCCGCCACAACAGTGGCTTGTTTTTCTATTGCTTTTACTAATTGTGTTTCTTTGTTTTCACTAGTTGACATATCAAGTTGCTGAATACCTAAACCTTTTTGATTGTTTCCTGTTTTAACTCTATCTAATATCATATCTAGAGTATTAGTACTCATTCTAGAAATTTTAGAATCTAATTGATAAACTAGTGTTTGAAGTTGAACGCAAAGTTCACATTCGCCACTTGCTATCTTTCCCTTTTCTAGACGTTTCAATTTTGCTCTTAACTCTATGACTTCCTTATCTAAACGTTGGTTTTGATTATTCAAAAACTTGTTTTTGTTGATTACTTTTAAACTAATTTTGCAAAGTTTATCATATTCATTATGCAATGAGTCACCATCTAATGATGAGCTACTATAGTATTCGTGACATACCTCGTCCTTTGCCATGAGACAAATTTCTTTGTCCTCCTCCTCGCTCATTCCCCACGAACCGCTCACGAATGCCTTTTGATCATCCCGTTTGGGACAATTACTACTAAAGTGGTTTGGGTCCCCACATTTAAAGCAAGCTCGATCATCCCTTGACTTTTGAGGCTTCGGAATCTTTAGCAAGGATAAGCTCATAGACCTTTAAGTTGCCTATGAGTTCATCAAGCGTGAGGACCGTCAAATATTTTGACTCTTCGATTGCCGTCACCTTAGATCTCCACTTGGATGGAAGTGCCCTTAGATATTTCCTAACATGGTTACGGCTAGAGAAAGATTCATCAAGTGCTTGTAAAGATGTAATTATCTATACTACATTATAAAGCATTTGGGACATTACTAAAAAGGAAGGCTTAAAAAATTAAGATTCAACACTTGCTAATAATGGCAAATTTTAATAAGTACATCTATAATAGAATTTGTTGCAACACTTTAAAGAACTTTTTTAAACATGTTTTAAAAAAATATATATATATACAAAGTAATTTGATACCAGAAAAAAAACGTCCATAACAATAAATACCTAATAAATGTTATTTTTAAAACACCCCTAATATTAAAAATACTTGTTATTATACATATTGTACAAACTAGCCCATAAAAGTCATCCGAGAACGATATTGTTAAATCAATAGAGTTTAAAAATGCATACTAAAATACAATATTCAAAAAATATTATTAAATCGTAAGAGAGACTCGAGAATCAACATATGCGCCTTTTGGAATTTTTTTAATAAAACTTACCGTAAAAACTATAAACTTTGTTTTATAAAATCGGACGATTTTTTCAAAGCAAAAGATGCAAAGTGATAAGTGCTAATTATATATATTATATATATATATATATATATATATATATATATATATATATATATATATATATATATACTAGCCGAGTACCCGCGCCTAGCGGCATCGGTTTTTAGTTTTCGACAATATTTTGACGACGACTAATTCTCATTCGACAAATTATATTTATAGCGTTAGAGAATCCTGCTCAAGAAACTTTCTTTCTGATGGTATGATTGTGTAGGCGGTGACAATGTGTTATTTTCAATCAACTTGCGTGTGATAACTTTTTTGATAGAATTATTTTAAGTTGTGATAATCAAATTAAAATTGTACTGTAACTAATAGCCTAGTACCCAATGACGATATATAATTTTCAATATTCATTTCTATGTGTACGGCTAGTAGCGTACTCACTATAAAATTTGGGGGTAATTTCATCTCTTTCTTGAATTTAGAAATTTCATATATACACAAACATGTTTTAAAACTATTGTACATTATACATTCAATGATTTCACTTTCGGTATATATGAAATTAATTATGAAAGTATGATGATATATGAAATTAATCTTAAAATTTATGCTAAACAATAAGGTAACCATTCATGGTGGTTTCTCTAAATGGTTTTCACAAATCTAAGTACATGCGTTTAATGACAACACTGTAGTTTTGTCAAATTATGAGTGCATTGATTCGTGCGAATTTGGTTTAGAGGCAACATTTATGATGATATACAAAATCTACGTCCATATTATTTTTTACTAAAACCTTGAGTGTTAATGTTTGTTTGTTACTACATATGTATTACAAAATAAAACTTAGGGTGTGCATGGTTGAAGGTATTGAGGTGTAAGTAATAGTAAAGATAATGATTAATGATGTTTGGTTGGCTCTAATGCAATGACCCATTACTTAATATCGGGTAATGGACCATTATTTAATAAATTAAGAGGAATGGTTTACTTGCCCTTTCCTTTTTCTTAATATTTCTTTTGGTTTTGCTTTTCTCATTATGTAGTTTGAACCAAGCGCACCTTTAATGAAAAAATATGTGTCACTTTTGACGGAATGTAGTAAATAAACAACTTTTAATATAATTGAATTCTTAACTTTTGTATATGTCAAAAAAAATCATCAGTCAAGTCGTACTATAACAATGTGCGGTTTTTTCTCATGTTTACATGTTTTTCGAGCAGTGTAATAAGTTTTAACTTTTTAATACACCACATTTTAAGATATGTGATAAATGAAGAAAGACTGTCAGATTCTTTTTGGAAAGTCATCTATTTTGCTTTGTAACTTCCACCTACTGCGAAAAGAAAAAATTTTGTGACTCGAGGTCACCTTTTGTCATATCATTGAGATGTAAACCTTGAAAAGAAAAAAGCTTTTACAATTTCAAAACTTTTAAAAATTTTCAAAGTTTTAAAAAAATAACTTTCAGATTTAAATTTTTGGAATTTTCAGAAATCTAGATTTTTTTGAATTCAAAGGTTTATATAAAAATTTTAAAATTTTAGATGAATTTAAATTACATAATTTACCAAAATTCAAATTTCAACAATTTATATAGAACAACAAAACTTTATCAACAATTTACACAAAATTCTCAGATACACATGCAACCAACAAATAAAAGCATAACTACAAAATTTACAACTAATCTTGCAACCAAGTTTACAACAAATTATACTTGCACTTAACTTAGAAGTTATAACAAACTTAACAACAAAATATATGTAAACTTACAAACAAAATACATAATAAAGTTTACAAAAACTTGCAAACAAAAATTGATACAATAATCATACTGTACATTTTTTTGGCACCTGCAGCAAGTTTCGGCGGTGGCAAAGCAGATCAGCGACGACACCTTTCCGGTGAAATAGCAACAGCACCTTTTCTGGCGACGGCTACTGAAAAAAAACAATAGAATATTACATCACATACATACATAAAAAAAAAAAAAAAACTTATTTGAAAAACTTTAAAAAAACACATTCGGAACTTATCTTTTTGTCTTCATCATACATTTAGAACTACTTTGTAAATCATCCTAGTCTTGTAGAAAACTAACTTTGAAATAGACACACTGCATGATACAGGTTCGATCGACATAAAAAATCTACAGCGGCGGCGGAAGCTTTGGAACCAGCGGCGATACTTAGTTTCTAGCGGCGGCAACAACAATAATCCGACAGCAACAGTTTTTTTCGGTCGGTGGTAGCAGGGTTCCGGCGGCTGTAACAAAAAAATATATATATATATTAATATACATAGATCATTAGATCTATATAAAAAGCATATAGATCTATGAAAAAAATATATAGATCTGCAAATAAAATGTATAGATCTATTAAAAAAAATCTTAAAACCTTGATTAATGACGGCTGTCCGGCGGTGATGGTATTAGTAGTTGTTGTGGTCGTCGGATCTGCAACGATTTGCATAGTGGTGGAGGAGAGGTTGAGATGTGATAAAAGGGATTAGATGTTTTTGTGTTTAGGTGGGTGTGTTTTTTAGATCTGTGATTTGTGTGTGGCAGAGGAATTATGTGTGTTTATATTTCTGTTTTTTTGGGTGGTGACTGTGTTTTGGTGGTGTGATAGTGTGTTATTTTATTGTGGTTTTATATGCTTTTGCTGGTTTGGATTTTTTAGGTTTAGGTGTTGGTTCGGTTGTGCAGAAATTTAGGTTCGGGTGTTGGTTAGGTTGGCTGAATCTTAAAATATAGGTTGGGAGTTAGGATGTGTTTATTGCTCCTTTATAAGGGAGTATAGATATATATATATATATATATATATATATATATATATATATATATATATATATATATATATATATATATATATATTTGAATATTAATAATTATACTCTTTAAAGTAACCCATATGATTTATTGAATATTTATTTTTACTTTATCTTTATAAGCAATCTTTTACTTGTATCATCCATCTATGTGGGACAAATTTAACAAACATTATTTTTGAGAACTAAATTTTCTTAGTATAATGTAAGTGATTTTTAAAATTCGCTATGGTGTTATTATTTAATGATAACTTATGAGTACGGGCTATTGTCAACTACTTTTATCTCATAACTTTACAATAAACCTACTACCAACTCATTATTGTCACCACATCACGTGGATAATCTACAATTTTTATATGAAAATTTTTGTTATTGCATAACAGTATTCAAAACTAAAATTATCGTCGTCCGTATATCTATTGTATTGTAAAATATAGATCTAAACTAAAATTGCTTAATATTTTAATTGTATAGCGCCCACCGCTGCAACGCACGGGTACCCTGCTAGTAGTATTAAAGTTAGAAAAAGATTTATCTATAGTTTCCTCATCCGATATTGAAAAATGTTCATATTATTGAACAAATAAGTCGATTTTGTTGTTTTTCACTTGTTGATTACCTTGATGGGTTACAATTAAAGAATTCCAAATTTCTTTAGAGGTTTTGAGCATGGAGATTCTTTCAAATTCCTTTTTGGGTAAAGCATTATACAAAACCATTTTAGCTTCACTATTTTTGGAAAGCTTTTTCTTAATTTCATCGGTGAGTTTATCATGAGGTAGGTTAACTAAAATTCCATTTTCATCTTTTGAGGTGGCTTCAAAATCGCCTTCAACAATGATGTACCAAAGATCAATAACTTTAGACTTCACATACGTTTCGAATCTATTTTTCCAATATATAAAACCATTAGTTTCAAGTAGTGGTGGTCGTTGCATAGATTGCCCTTCCTTGTAGTTTTCAGAACCCATAGTGATCGTAAAAGTTTATATAATACGGTTTACTTTAAAACTTTTATAAACTTAGCTCTTGATGCCAATTGTGGTTGAATAGTTTTACCGATTTTAAGTTAGTTTCTAAAAACTTTAGATTCGATAATATGTGAAATCATATGGATGAAGATAAAGTATAGATCTAACAGTAATGAAAGTAAATAAAGTAAAGCAAGGGAAAGAAATGACACAACCGATTTATAGTGGTTCGTCTACAAAGACACCTTCCTTGCCCTACTCCACTCCCCGAGTCACCTACTCGAGATTTCTAGCACTATGTCAACAAACTCCTTCAACTTGCCGGAGAAGCCTACACAACGTTGCTTACACCTTTTTCTGGTACAAAGCTAAATACCTAGCCCGTAACACGGAGGACCAAACCAACACGACTATTAGACAACAACTATGTGAAATATCAAGTACAAGATCTTTGCTACAGAAATCTTGTGGAGGAACAAATCAATCAAGGATCCCTTGCTTGGATGACTTGTAGTAAGCTCGTGATCTCGCCTTAGAGAAGGACCTATATGAGAATCACAATAGAAGAAAGAAGAACAACTCTCTAAATCAAATGATCTTTTGTTAGAAGAGAGTAAGAGTATATGAGAGGTTTAGAAAGAAGAGGGGTGAGGAGAAATAAAGAAATGGCTCTCAATTTATAGGCAAAATATTGCCACTGTTCCACGGATCCCACAGATCCATCCCTTAAGGGATCCGTCTAGTGTAAAGCTAGCGATCCGTGGGACGCTCCTCTTTGCCCATGGGTTTTTTGGTTATGGGTCATGGGTCATGGGTTGGTCTATGGGTATTTCATTAGATACAATGTATCTAATAGATGCAATGCATCTAGTCAAATGGATACGGGTCAATACCATGGGTTATGGATATGCTTCATGGGTTGTGATTTTTACCCATCCTAATAAACTATTACAACAAATGATTTATTACAACAATTTGTATTGAATGACTAAATGTAAATGCTTTACAAAAATAACATGTATCCTTATAATTTTACTTATGATAACATTATATTTGTTATCAACAAAACACAAAGAGATCACTAAATATTAATAAACGTTTTTTATGGTTTATTTGTATTAACAAAATCCTCACTTCAATGAGACACTGAGCACTACAACGTAACTCCTTTAAGTGATTGCAAAATCTACTTGCTAGATTTACCAAGTCTTAGCCACAACATGAACGCACAAACAAGTTACCTGCTGCTAAAAGGTATGATAAAACACGAACCGGGTAATTCTACTTCATCATCAAATAAGTGATAATCAATCCTTTTCGTAACCAATTTTGCAAATAAGAACGAGCCATTAGAAAAACTTGTTAAGAACATAAAATCCAAATTGTGTGTCGTCAAGCCAAGAATACCAAATCTGTGTGTGTCATCCGAGATTCAAAACTGTGTACTATGCGATATCTGTCAAGCCTAGCAATACAAACACATATCTCGGATAGAACTAGCAGTACCAACATAAAACTTCTTGTGTGTGTATTTTTCAAAAACCATATCACCAATCTGATAATGAACAACCAACAGATGATTGTCTTTGGTTCTTGTTCATTCGCCCTCAGATACTGAAATAAAAAACCCCTTGGCTTATTGTGTCAACAAAAATTAAATGATATAGCCACCTTCAAACACAAGAAATTGTGTCCCACAATTCCCTTTAAACCAAAATATTTATTAAGTACGAGGTAACATGCCACTGACCAATCAGAAAACCCAACCAATGACGTATGCATACTGACCTCACCACCAATCACAATCACGTCCACAGTCCCATGATTAAACATAAATTGATTTGTATGAGGTTAAAGTATCAATCAATCAGAGCATGCCATGTAGAAGCACTAACCAATAAATATAGGTCAACAATATCATGCTAGTAACTTTCATATTAATTCTACACAAAACGTTGTAGAACATGCATTATAACCAAGAATGTTTATCAACTAGCAGCATAATTGTTAACGAGCATCATAAATGGAACTTGGCAAAACTAAAAACCATAAACTTGTCATTGTCAGTACTTTAAAGAGCAGTACTAAGATTTTTGTGGAGCAGTACTGAAGTTGGGACCAGCAATACACAAACACATGTGCCGTACTAACCTGAAGAGAGTAGTATTAACGCTCAATAATCGACCAGAACAAATCAGTACAAATTGACGCAATAGCGATACTTAACCAAACCCTTGTAGCAGCAGCAATAGTCTTGTACCAGTAACCACACACAACCATGTTAGATCACTGACCCATTATCTTGTAATACGAGGTGAGAAAACACATATATCATCGTCCCACGTTCCTTGAATAGACCAATCAACCGACCCTTAAACAAGT
This sequence comes from Chrysanthemum seticuspe, assembly GCA_019973895.1. Lineage (NCBI taxonomy): Eukaryota > Viridiplantae > Streptophyta > Magnoliopsida > Asterales > Asteraceae > Chrysanthemum > Chrysanthemum seticuspe. Next base: position 196,264,862 of record BPTQ01000006.1, on the reverse strand, counting down.
ATTAACTTTCCACAAATTGACTTCCATAATGGTTATTAGTACCAGATTAGCATAATAAAAAGAAGTCGATTATTGAAGAAACCCTAAAAAAATAATTATGATCGTATCATGCCCATCTCACTTTACCTCATCATGCCATACCAAGATCAAATTCATGATATATTTAGTGTTAATAAACGATTATTGTTGTGAAGTCAATAGGTATTAGGGTTTCAATAAGATGAATGATTCCCATAAGAATATGATAATAAAACCCAAAACCCTAATAAATAGATTTTAACCGCAAAAACGCAGAAAGCCATAGAATCTGAAAACCCTAAAAATCCGAAATTAGTACATCCCTCTGCAACAGTTTTTACGACTGAATAACTTACGCTCTAAACCTCAGATGGACGATCCCTCTGGTGAAAAGTTAGCCACCTATATAGAGAAGCTCCACCAAATATTTCGTCCCGAGCCAACGGTTAATGAAAAAATTATCGCAGTTTGAAACAGCCCTGCAGAAACATTACGAAAATTTTTCCAAATTTGAATTTTTACCTTTTTCTTCGAAACACCTTGTAGATCCCTATATAAAGAGCTCCCCACTCTGATACCAATTGTTAAGATCGTTTATGAGCTTTAGAGAATAATAATAACAACGATAAATTGAATGCACAGTGGAATAAGAAACATCATTGTTATTGTTAAAGGTTCCTAGCCATCATCTATACTATACTAAATAATATTCTACTAATAGACGAATCACTAACTATCTCTCCTAGGCGTTTATACTTTACGCCTAGGTTACTGATAACATCAAATAGTCCTGACTTTTAAGTGTCAATTACCCCCGATAATGCTCATATTTTATGTCATTTATATGGATTTACGCTTGTATTCCTTTACATTTCACTTTCAGGTAAATTATGAGCATTGGAGCTTAAGAGAAGCGGATTTGGAGATTTTTTTAACGGATTATGATAGTATGCTACTCATGAAGAAGCTACGGCGTAACCTGTTCTCTCACATTACACCATAGCTAGTGTTTTATCTTGTATTGCCTATTCAACAACAATTATGGCGTAACTCCCAACTAAGGTTACACCGTAATCATCTATGTCAAGAAAAATTTCGCACCTCCATCAACTACGCTATAACTCCTCAACAAGCATTACGCAGTAGTCCACTTAAAAGAGTTTTGTATTGAAGATACGGCGTAACCTTTCCCTAGTGTTACGCCGTAGCCTATTTAACGAGAGTATCATTTGGAGGATTATTAAAGTTACGGCGTAACTCTCAACTCAAGTTACGCTGTAACTAGGATCATGCCTATAAATACAAGCCCTAAATTCTGCATTTCACATCATTCACTCACAACTCAAAGTCAAAGAACGTAAAGAGGGTTCCAAAGGCAGATCATTTGGAGCATACGGAGCCATATCCAAGGGAGGAATCACTCCATATCGATAAGCATTAGTGATCATTTCTATCTTTTACTTTTAATTCATGTCTTTCATTATGTTAAACATCGAATTCATTGTTTCTTTTAATACGATCGGCTAAGCACCTTTGGTACTAGCTTAGTTATGATTCCTTGAATGTATTGTTTATGTTTTCATGCTTCCGTATAATCGTTTCTAGTGTATGTATGCGTAGTTCGTTGGTAGTTACCCTAGCTTTGGTAGTTTTGAAATGCGATCGTATCTAGTTGCTTAGGAGAATTGACCAACTGACCCTAAGTAGTTAGGTAGAGTTTGGAAGGGTAAGAATTGACCAACTGACGACCCTTCCTCTCTTGTGCGAACTGACCAAATGATCACCGGTCGTCCGGATGAACTTAAAAAGTTAGGGATGAGTGTCTAAGATGCTAGCGCCCGGGCACTCATTATTTTGAATCTTGCATGTAGGGTACTTAATGACTTTGCTTAGGTGACTTTAGACCCTCGATTCCCTAAGGGGTAAACCTTTGACGTCGGGTAGGAGCCTTTGTTGATAGGTTAGGACGAATTGACCAATGGTGTCCTAGCTACTTAAACCCCCACTTAAATCAATTGGAAGTAATAAAATATAGATATTATATGATAGGATGAGTAATTAGGTTAGCACACTTTCTATTTATAGTTCACAACCTTTATTGACTTTACGCGTTTTATTTCATTCCTTAGTTTAAATAATCTTTTTCAACCTCAAATTAATTAAAACCAGTGACACGTAGACTTAATTTAGAATCCGCTTACATAGATCTCAGGACGACCTTGGTTTTGCCGATTACTAAACTACACACGACCAGGTACACTGCCTGTGAGTGCATAAGGTAGACCATATGATAACGCTCAGATTGTACATGTCTTCAGTAGCGTTATGTGTGCTTTTGTATATGTTATTTGGTTATATTTGTATGATTTCAGTGCTTAATCGCATCAAAAGATGTTTTCTAGTGTTTATAACCAAGTGCAGGGAAACGGAAGGAAAAGTAAAAGAATGTTCAACAATTGGAAGATTCCCGTTTCAGTGAAGCATGTCAAGCACAAATCAGTATTTCAAGTACCATAGAAGACCTAGATGATTGAAGAACCATGCTCTACAAGTCAGAATTAAGTAAAGGTCGATTTTCCGTCACTCCAGAAGACCAACCGAATCGGTTGCAACCGCAATCGGATCGGTTGGATGAAGGTCAAAAGATGCCCGTAAAGTTGGACCAACCGATCGGTTGCCACCCGCAACCGATGCGGTTGGAGTACTAGTAGAAGACCAACCGGATCGGTTGGTCATGCGGCCGATCCGGTTGGAGGACCTGTTTCTGCCAAATCTTCATCACTAAGTTTCCCCTTTGTATCCAAACGATTCTAGGTCCTTCCCTTGGTGTATTCTAGTCCCTTCCTAACTCCTTGGAGGACAAGTTCAACAATTAATACCCTAGGCCTTGGAACTAGTATAAATAGAGACCTCTTGTGAGCATATGAGACACACACTTCAATACAACTCTCTCTACTCATCAAACAAAGCTCTTAAGCTCTCAAATTCGTCCTTAGAAGTCCAGGAAAGTTTGGAGTTCCAGAAGTACCACATTTGGAGGCCAAAACCCCAAGGAGTCTACCCCAATACTTTGGGAATCATTACTTCACCATTTGTAATCTTATTCCAATCATTGTAAGACTCTTAATCATGTTTTCTAATGTTCAAAGTTTCGAGTTTATGTTTATGTTTGCTATGAGTGGCTAGTTTCATTATACACTTGCTTAAATGATGTTGATTATGATATGATTAGTTTGTGATTGTGTTAACATGTTTTAATTCAATTTGAAGTTGATTCTAATATCCAATTGTGCTAAAGTTTCATAGTGACATTTGTTAATCAAGTTTGACTAGTTGATAGTAATCGTAGAGGTCGAAAGAACTTATTATTATTCAACTAGTTATAATCATTTTGTCTATGGATGATTGTTTTTACCCATTATTCTTGATTAAAGAAAGGAACTAAGGTGTGGTTGTAATAACAACTCTTTTTGATTATCAAGTTGGATTGATTGGAAACATCTAAAAGGTCGTAAGATTAGTTGTTGACAATCAATTGTAGCCTTTTGTCTATAATCGGTTACCTTTTGTATTGACCATTTCTTAAGCAAATTTGATAAAGCAAATGGATGTTTTTGTGTTTAAGTTTGTGAAAATAAACTTATGAAACTTGAATTGATTGGTTAAACTTAATGCTTGTTTTTATGAACTAAAATCTTGACGAAGGTTTAACTTGTAAGAACAATTGATTAGTACACCAACTAATTATCGTAACCAACCTGTTAAGAGGTTACCACAATCATATTAATCAAGGATAAGAAACTAGTTTAAGCAAGTGTAGTTTTTAATCTTATTGAATTTCATTATAACTGTTTTCGTTGTTATATGTTTTGGATTGCCTTAGTTGATTTAGACTTGTTAATCAGATTCACTCAAATCCCTGCGAACGATCCCGACTTACCTTCAAAATCTTGCTATAACGGACGAGTGCATTTGCTCGTATGTGTTATTGGTAGAATTGGTAAATCGTCTTTTATAAATTTATAACTTGTACACACGTAGCAAATCACCATAGGTAAACGAGACAATTATAAATATTAAAACCTGGTCAGGAATCCCGCATCAAGTTTTTGGCGCCGCTGCCGTGGAGCTATACTAGGATTTTTGTTAAGTCTTTTCTTTTTTGTTCTCGTTCATTTTTAAATTTTTGTTTTCTCATTATTTCCTTTAAGTTTCAGGTACCATGACAGTTGTGGACATTGAAAACCTCAGTCTCGAGGAGTATCTAGCTATAACTAGGGATGAACAAGGGTCGGGGCTTGTTAAGCCAACTATTGGAGCAGAAGTCTGTTTTGAGATCAAGGAATAGTTTATGAGGGATCTACGTGCTAACCCTTTCTCCGGAAATAGAGACGAAGATGCTTAAGAGCATGTTGAAAACGTCTTGTACATCGCAAGCCTCTTCAACACCCCAAGTGTTTCTCATGACGCAGTTATGCTCCGAGTAGTTCCTATAACACTTACTGGGGCAGCAAGAAGATGGATTTATAGATTGCCCACCGGTGCAGTTGATACATGGGCTCTCCTAAAGAAACATTTCATTTAAAGATATTTTCCTCCTTCGAAAATATCAAATCAACTCATGGAGATTGATCGGTGCAAAACCGTCAAGTTTTCTCACACAAGCCGGCCACTTGTGAATGGCCGACCGTAAGAAACTTAAAACAGTTTAAGCACAAATGCAATGAATATCTGGGGAGTATAGTGTTTCCCCGGGTCGTTATGTCCCAGCGAGCTATGCAATGGATCACCAAACGTATAGTGATCGAGGAATTTGAACAGAAAAGAGGGATTTGATATGATTATAACTACAGAAGAAGTACATAAACTACAAGGGCTTAAATGCAAATTAAAGAGAGATAAAAAGATAAAAAAATATTAAATAAACGCTATCACTATATTTAAAATGATGTTTTTGATTTTATGTTTTTATAAGACTTGAATTAAAAACTACGTTACGTACAAATGAAAATGTGAAACTGGAACAATATAAATCTTAAAAATATGAAAATCACATTTTTACAATCCTAATGATAAAAGAAAATTTATAGAAAAAGAAAATTATTTTTATAACTATTTAATTAATTATTATTAATTAAAAACTATTTTTAACTATTTAGTAATAACTTAAAATGCAAGAAAATAGGAAATAAAGCTAGAAAAATAAAATTATGACTTAGAAAAATCTAAAATAACAAAATAGAATTTTCAAAACTATTTTTGTATTTTTCTGATTATTTTTCTATTTTCTAGGAATTAAAAACTAATTAAATTACTTAAAAATACAAATTTAACTAAGAAAAATCTAGAAAAATATTTTTTTGACTTTTTATATTTATCTTAACTTAAGAAAAATAAAAAAATTATTTTTTTGAACCTTTTCTTAATTAATTGTATTAAATGCTAATTAAAAATGCTAAAAAACCAATTAAAATCAAGAAAAATAGCAAACTGATTTGGAAAAATCTGAAAATTTCAAGAAAAGTCTAAAACAATATATAGAATCTAGGAAAAATGGAAAAACATGTGGTTATGTGGGGGATTATGCAACTGCTATACCAAATGCTTATAAATAAGCACTTTGAATAAGCCAAAGACCACAAAAAGCCACCAAAAGATTACAGAAGCTTGGAAATGCTAAAAGAACTCTAAAGCAACTAAACAACAAGCCTAAACCTCTGGAACTAAAATTGCTATGATTTGATTGATTTGAGTAATGAGCTAAAAACAGTTTTAGGCTCTTACTTCGGACTAGAAAATAAGCACTAGATAAGCTGAAACTGAAAACTAAAAGAAGGAACTTAGATTAGACCTGGGCAAGAACCTATGAACCAATAGCCAGACTTAGAGGAGCTCAAATGAGCTTAATGCAAGCCTTGCAAAACCCCTGTGCAGACTCAGCTTTCACTGAGTCAGTTGCACAAGGGAGTTTATGCCCATTTGACAAGCCCATTAGAAGCTTATAGAAAATTTACAAAAATACACAAAAATCACTACAATAAACTAGACCAGTGGAAGTTTTTAAAGCCACAAGTTTCATTGAAATTGACTCAGAAATGAATCCAAGAAAATTCCTCCTATTTGGGCTCAAAATGAGTTTTTGCAAGTTTTGACTTTTGAAGAAAAAATGAAATGTTGACTTTAATGAGTTTTGATTCAAAATGGTTGACAGATTATGATGTTAATATATGAAATAAGGCTACTGCAATCTATGTTTATGTATTTCAAACACAAAATAAGTTTTTGCTTAGCAAAAGATCCAACAGATAAGCAACTAGAGACTGATTAATGAAATTTGACTTTTGCTGATTAGAAGTGCAAATAAATGAACTTAAAGACTATAACTTTCCTACTAGGAACTACTACAATGCAACTTTACCACTTAACTAACCTCTGGATCAAATCAAACAGCAAATCCAAACACTGCTGTAAACTACTGATGAGCAAGTAATACTATCCAAACTGCTAAACTGACTTAAACCATTGGTCAAACTAAGCTTCACTATCCTAAATACAACTTAATAAACAAGTAAAAACAGTTTATGACTATAAATACCAGTTCCAACAAAATATGCAAACTAACTTGAAAAGTGAAAATGAGATTAATACTCACAGGTGTCCAGCTAGTGTTGCAGGCTAAACCAAACCCAAAACTAATCTAACCTAGTCTAATCCAACCCCCAAAGCAAGCTGCATCAACCCATTCCACTTCCAAATTGCTCCAGTTTGACTTTTGTTGACCATGACCCAAAATTGCTTAAAACTGTTTCCAAAGCTTGTCAAAATCTAAAATAAGATTGAGTGAACTTGTTTGAGCTTAAAAAGAAGCTAATAGAAGCTTAAACATAAGAATTTGAGACTGAAATATGCAACAGTAACATGAAACATGGAATTTATCTAAAAACTTGGATTGAAAACTCAAAAACACATTACAAAGGTTTGTTAACTTAATTGTGATACATAAAAGCTGAAATTACAACATTTGGACTTAAACTAAAACATTAATTTAAAAAACGACATTAAGAAAAACTAAAAAACTAACTACTCCTTTTGCTTGCTTCTTCTCTCACTTTTTATAGCTACAAATGCTTCTCTCTCTTGTTCTGAGCTTTTCCCACCTCTCTTTTGGACCCTTGGATCAGTTAAGTGAATATTGGCCATAGATTGATTTTTGGCGGGAAATGGGCTTTTGACAGTTGGTGAGATTGAGTGTGAAGAGGGGGGATGCAATTAATGATTTTGGAGTGTTGTTGAAGGTGGAGTGATAAGGTGGAGATAGGTGAGCTGGGGGATGGGTTTGCTGGGTTTTGCAGAAGAGCAAGTGGGGAAGGAGACAGCTTTTGGCGCGTATGAGGGATTTGACCAAAGGTTGACCGGGTTTAATATCAATGGGGGGGTCACAAAACAGGGGTCCAAAGTGTTTGGCAGGGTCACATGGGATTTTGACAAGGCCAAAGGGTGTTTAAAAGGTTTAATAACATAGGGACCTTTGTTGTAAATTCTGAAATTCAAGGGACCATTGCTTCCATTTCATCAAAGTTGATCCAAGGGTTAAAAGTGACAAGTTTCAATAATGCAAGGACCAAACTTGACATTTTCCAATTTTCCAAGGACCATTTTTGCCAATTTTCAAACTTGAAGGACCAATTTTGTAATTTTCTCAAACTTTTTATATTTTTCACCAAAGGACTAATTTTGACAAGTTATGATTTAAAAAGGACCTTTGGTGATTTTTCTTTTGAAATTAAGTGCTCAGGGACTATTTCTGACAATTTTTGAAACTTGGGGGACTGAAACTGCCAATTATGCAAATTTAGCTCATTTTTCATCTGATTTTAAACATTTTGCATCTGAAACATATAAAATGCAATTTTGAGATATTTTCAGTATTTTGATGCATTTCTGAGCATTTTTAAACGTTTTGCAGTTCAGATTTAACCAAAAATGATGAGTATTTACACACTCATCAATCCCCCACACTAAACTATTGGTAGTCCCTAGCAATCTTTTGAGAAAAACTTAATGGATTTGAATCTCTTTACCAAAAGCCATTACTTCTGGAGTAGCCAAATGTTTTAGTTCAAGTAAGAACCATGGTACACCGATAACCATGTGATTTTGAGCAAACCACCAGCTTTCAACGGTTTTGATTTGTCTTTACCAGAAGCCGTTTGCTCTGGACTAGCCAACTCTTAGATAAATTATCAATATTATCTTTGGTGAGCTGATTACCAATTATGGTTTTTCCACTGCCTTTACCACAAGCCATAAACTTTCGGGCTAGCCAACTCTTCACTTTTAAGGATATGGTGAGCTGAATACCATACAATTTTGGGCAAATTGCAAGCCGTCAACGGATTTGAGATATCTTTACCAAGAGCCGTTTGCTCCTGGATTAGCCAATCCTTTTTTTTATTAGACAAGGCGGACTGATAACCAATTGAGTAAGTGTAAAACACTTACTCCAAAAAAAAATTTTGGCCAAAAACGGGGGAATTAGGCGGTATAATTACATGATAAAATTCGTGAGAATTCCCCCCCACACTTAGAAATGAATATTGCCCTCAATATTCAAAGTACCGGCGGTTATGCCGAAACTGAGAATGTAAAAGGGAAATACTACGGCCATTATTTGAAAGAGATTTTTTTTTTTTTTTTTTTTTTTTTTTTTTTGGAACTTATATATATATAACATGTGGGGCAACTCCCCCACACTAGGGTGGAACACATGGGTGAAAACCCATGTTTAGCTACTGTTTTTGATTACCGAGTCGCTAGCTTGACTCGACCATGAATTCATTGGTTCATGGGGAAGTAAGTGGAAGAGACAATCTCCATCGGACTTTCATTCAAAATGTTTGGACAAACATTTGAAGCACGTGAAAGTTCCACACCGATGAGATATACATAGAACCGGCTCAAGATAATGGTACATGGAAATGCCGGGATCAAAGATAATGTCTTCATTCCCGAAGGAGTGAAGAACAGGAGCAGTGACAGAATATATGAAGAAAAGAAAGAAAATCATGATAGAAATCATGACTAACTCTTCGTCCTCAATAGGAGAATTCATAGTTTCATGAATCTCATCAGTTAAGCTTGCTTGATCAAGACATATTATGGGAGTGTCTAGATCAAAGTAGAAATTATCATACTCCGGCGGAGATATGATATGAGTGAGTTCATCTGAGAACTCCATGAAGGTGAATGAATCATATTCAGAATTGATATGAGTAGGTTCACTGGTGAACTCCTCCAATGTAAATGATTCATAATCGGGGAGAGAATTATGAGAATGAAAAGTGGTACTGCCACTAATCTTCTCTCCCATATTATCAAAACAGGAGGCTTTCATTTCCGGATTAGAATCATCGGAAAGAATGTCACTACCCTTAATGGGGGTAGGAGATGAAATTGGTTTCTCTTTGAAAGCCTCGATTTTAGAAATGAGAAGACTGACATTCAATAATGTAAGACGAAGAGCTTCATCTTTGATTTCAGTGTCAGTAACTTCATCATTCTCTTCTTCTAAGCTAACAAGCTCAGAAGGTAAATCTTCCACATAAACGATGTCTCCACAAGATAACGAATCGTCATCATTAGAATCGGAGAACATCTCAACATGATCATTTTGGAAGACAAGAGGAGTAGGGATATCACACAAATGCTCGAGAATTCCCTGTGACTCTCTTGGGATTGGGACAAGGTTCTCAACACTAGACTTTATGAATTCGTCCGATTCCTTTTCAGGAACAGTGTCGAGATGCTCGTCCCCCATGTTCAGAGAGTGAGTGGGAGCCTCGGGTGTGATAGCAGTTGTTTGAGATGGAATCTCAACTGCTGGGATATCAACTGACTGAGGGAGTTGAGAAATATTATCTTTAAAAGGATAAAAACTCTCCTCGTCATCATCATATAGAGCTGCCTTAAGAAATTTGGAACGCCTTAGAGCTGCTTGCTCTAGGATTAATAATTCTTCCCTAGATTTCCGGGCCTCTCGTTTTTCTCGTTCTTCGGCTAGCAATTCTCCCGTGGTCTTTTCACTACTCACTTGATTCTTAAAGTTACTAATCATATCATCAAGTGTTTTCATTACTGTTTCAAGATCTTGGGAAATTTCTTGAGACAACGGCTCAGGTGGAGTTTGAACCGTATGGTGCTGTGGAGGTTGGAAATTGTCAAACCTGAGAGAGTCATGATTGTTACAAGGAAATGGATTCCCTATTTGACAATCAGAGCTGAAGTGGGGACCTCCACAGTACTCACAACAGTAAAACTGTTGAGTCTGGACTGGTGAATCATATGGATTTTGGTTATAACCAAAGTTCTGAGCATCACCGGAAAACTGTTCATAGACAAACGTGTTTCCGGATTGACACTCAAATCCTTGGTGAGGACCTCCACAAAATTCACAGCAGTAATGTTGATTATATGAAGATAAGTCGGGCTGTGGTGGGTAATTGGAAAAATTTGAGGAATCGTTAAATGAGTTCGGATTAGGATCATAATCAAATGAATTCCTCGAACCACAAAACAAACAACTCCCGTTATGGATATCATTACCACATTGTACACACGTACACCAACGACAGGGTGAACCAAAAAGAGGCTCACCACAACCGACACAAGGAATAAACGATTTCATTTGAGAGTAATGAGAAAGAATCGGTTCATTCAAAGAATCAACAAAACCAACATGGTGATCCGAATGACTATCAAGTCTCGAAGAACATTTTGAAAAATCAGGAGGTGGGACAAGTGGTGTGCTCTGAGAGCTAGCAATTTCCACCACTTCCGTTATGGTCTCCGGTTCTTGAACGGGTTCATCGGGTTGTGGCGGATGGTCGGAAAAACTTGGAGAATCATCAAGAGAGTTATCAGATAATTCACACCAATAACAATATTTGCTTGCACCCATCCTTCCACATTGCTTGCATAAACAATCCGGATTCTGACAACAGAGCTGATCCTCTTCCATACGGCTTTTGCAGTGGAAACAACGAGGATAATCGAACGTCGCCATGAGAATTAAACATGTAGAGGGTTAAAGAAATAGAATTAAACGGTTTTGAGGTTAAAGAAGAGTAGAATCAAATGGTACGAGGGGGTAAGAGAAATAGAATCATACGGATAAGAGGAATGAGAAGAGTATTTTTGTATTTTTATAAGAAAATATAAATATATGTAGATGGATGGTATGAACAAAGAGTGAGTATTCAAATCACTAATCTGCTAGACGGAAGATAATCAGCACAGCTCCCCGGCAGCGGCGCCAAAAATTTGATCGGTGCAAAACCGTCAAGTTTTCTCACACAAGCCGGCCACTTGTGAATGGCCGACCGTAAGAAACTTAAAACAGTTTAAGCACAAATGCAATGAAGATCTGGGGAGTATAGTATTTCCCCGGGTCGTTATGTCCCAGCGAGCTATGCAATGGATCACCAAACGTATAGTGATCGAGGAATTTGAACAGAAAAGAGGGATTTGATATGATTATAACTACAGAAGAAGTACATAAACTACAAGGGCTTAAATGCAAATTAAAGAGAGATAAAAAGATAAAAAAATATTAAATAAACGCTATCACTATATTTAAAATGATGTTTTTGATTTTATGTTTTTATAAGACTTGAATTAAAAACTACGTTACGTACAAATGAAAATGTGAAACTGGAACAATATAAATCTTAAAAATATGAAAATCACATTTTTACAATCCTAATGATAAAAGAAAATTTATAGAAAAAGAAAATTATTTTTATAACATTTTAATTAATTATTATTAATTAAAAACTATTTTTAACTATTTAGTAATAACTTAAAATGCAAAAAATAGGAAATAAAGCTAGAAAAATAAAATTATGACTTAGAAAAATCTAAAATAACAAAATAGAATTTTCAAAACTATTTTTGTATTTTTCTGATTATTTTTCTATTTTCTAGGAATTAAAAACTATTAAAAACTAAATAAATTACTTAAAAATACTAATTTAACTAAGAAAAATCTAGAAAAATATTTTTTTGACTTTTTATATTTATCTTAACTTAATAAAAATGAAAAATTATTTTTTTGAACCTTTTCTTAATTAATTGTATTAAATGCTAATTAAAAATGCTAAAAAACCAATTAAAATCAAGAAAAATAGCAAACTGATTTGGAAAAATCTGAAAATTTCAAGAAAAGTCTAAAACAATACATAGAATCTAGGAAAAATGGAAAAACATGTGGTTATGTGGGGGATTATGCAACTGCTATACCAAATGCTTATAAATAAGCACTTTGAATAAGCCAAAGACCACAAAAAGCCACCAAAAGATTACAGAAGCTTGGAAATGCTAAAAGAACTCTAAAGCAACTAAAAACAACAAGCCTAAACCTCTGGAACTAAAATTGCTATGATTTGATTGATTTGAGTAATGAGCTAAAAACAGTTTTAGGCTCTTACTTTGGACTAGAAAATAATCACTAGATAAGCTGAAACTGAAAACTAAAAGAAGGAACTTAGATTAGACCTGGGCAAGAACCTATGAACCAATAGCCAGAGTTAGAGGAGCTCAAATGAGCTTAATGCAAGCCTTGCAAAACCCCTGTGCAGACTCAGCTTTCACTGAGTCAGTTGCACAGGGGAGTTTATGCCCATTTGACAAGTCCATCAGAAGCTTATAGAAAATTTACAAAAATACACAAAAATCACTACAATAAACTAGACCAGTGGAAGTTTTTAAAGCCACAAGTTTCATTGAAATTGACTCAGAAATGAATCCAAGAAAATTCCTCCTATTTGGGCTCAAAATGAGTTTTTGCAAGTTTTGACTTTTGAAGAAAAAATGAAATGTTGACTTTAATGAGTTTTGATTCAAAATGGTTGACAGATTATGATGTTAATATATGAAATAAGGCTACTGCAATCTATGTTTATGTATTTCAAACACAAAATAAGTTTTTGCTTAGCAAAAGATCCAACAGATAAGCAACTAGAGACTGATTAATGAAATTTGACTTTTGCTGATTAGAAGTGCAAATAAATGAACTTAAAGACTATAACTGTCCTACTAGGAACTACTACAATGCAACTTTACCACTTAACTAACCTCTGGATCAAATCAAACAGCAAATCCAAACACTGCTGTAAACTACTGATGAGCAAGTAATACTATCCAAACTGCTAAACTGACTTAAACCATTGATCAAACTAAGCTTCACTATCCTAAATACAACTTAATAAACAAGTAAAAACAGTTTATGACTATAAATACCAGTTCCAACAAAATATGCAAACTAACTTGAAAAGTGAAAATGAGATTAATACTCACAGGTGTCCAGCTAGTGTTGCAGGCTAAACCAAACCCAAAACTAATCTAACCTAGTCTAATCCAACCCCCAAAGCAAGCTGCATCAACCCATTCCACTTCCAAATTGCTCCAGTTTGACTTTTGTTGACCATGACCCAAAATTGCTTAAAACTGTTTCCAAAGCTTGTCAAAAGCTAAAATAAGATTGAGTGAACTTGTTTGAGCTTAAAAAGAAGCTAATAGAAGCTTAAACATAAGAATTTGAGACTGAAATATGCAACAGTAACATGAAACATGGAATTTATCTAAAAACTTGGATTGAAAACTCAAAAACACATTACAAAGGTTTGTTAACTTAATTGTGATACATAAAAGCTGAAATTACAACATTTGGACTTAAACTAAAACATTAATTTAAAAAACGACATTAAGAAAAACTAAAAAACTAACTACTCCTTTTGCTTGCTTCTTCTCTCACTTTTTATAGCTCCAAATGCTTCTCTCTCTTGTTCTGAGCTTTTCCCACCTCTCTTTTGGACCCTTGGATCAGTTAAGTGAATATTGGCCATAGATTGATTTTTGGCGGGAAATGGGCTTTTGACAGTTGGTGAGATTGAGTGTGAAGAGGGGGGATGCAATTAATGATTTTGGAGTGTTGTTGAAGGTGGAGTGATAAGGTGGAGATAGGTGAGCTGGGGGATGGGTTTGCTGGGTTTTGCAGAAGAGCAAGTGGGGAAGGAGACAGCTTTTGGCGCGTATGAGGGATTTGACCAAAGGTTGACCGGGTTTAATATCAAAGGGGGGGGGTCACAAAACAGGGGTCCAAAGTGTTTGGCAGGGTCACATGGGATTTTGACAAGGCCAAAGGGTGTTTAAAAGGTTTAATAACATAGGGACCTTTGTTGTAAATTCTGAAATTCAAGGGACCATTGCTGCCATTTCATCAAAGTTGATCCAAGGGTTAAAAGTGACAAGTTTCAATAATGCAAGGACCAAACTTGACATTTTCCAATTTTCCAAGGACCATTTTTGCCAATTTTCAAACTTGAAGGACCAATTTTGTAATTTTCTCAAACTTTTTATATTTTTCACCAAAGGACTAATTTTGACAAGTTATGATTTAAAAAGGACCTTTGGTGATTTTTCTTTTGAAATTAAGTGCTCAGGGACTATTTTTGACAATTTTTGAAACTTGGGGGACTGAAACTGCCAATTATGCAAATTTAGCTCATTTTTCATATGATTTTAAACATTTTGCATCTAAAACATATAAAATGAAATTTTGAGATATTTTCAGTATTTTGATGCATTTCTGAGCATTTTTAAACGTTTTGCAGTTCAGATTTAACCAAAAATGATGAGTATTTACACACTCATCAGAGATCCATAATTTTAAGCAAGAAGGCGATGAGACGTTGTATCAAGCTTGGGATAGATACAATGATCTACTTTACAAGTGTCCCACTCATGACCTAAACAGCTAGCAAAAGGTCAATATTTTCTACAAAGGTATCAACATTGCTACGAGACTAATGCTGGACTATCAAGGACCGATTCTAGAGATTCTCAAAAGTGGCATGAAGGAGGAAGCCATAAAAGTTTAAACGGAAGTCTTGATGGTATTGCCGCCATTACAAACAAGCTTGAAAATCTTGGTCGTGACATGCTAAAGCTTAAGGAAAGTGTGCACGCCATCCAAGTAGGATGCGAAAGATGCGGTGGAGGGCATCTAACTAAAAATTGTCCTCTAGTTGATGAAGAAATTAAAATCGAAGAAGTCAATTATGGCGAAGCAAATAGACCGTTGCAAGGGTCAAATAAAAACGGTAACGGATATCGGGGAGGATCTCCGGCATATTACAATCGTGGGCCTTTTGAGAGACGGTCTAATATCGAAGACACCATCAGCAAATATCTTGAGGTCTCGGCCCAAAGACAAAAGGAACAAGATGAGTGGTTAAAAAGTTTCCAAGAGAGTACAAATAAAAGCCTCTCTAGCCATGACACATCTTTAAAAAACCTAGAGGCAATGATGGAGAAACTCAGTGAAGAGATGAAGAGAAGTAATACTAAACCTGAAGGAGTTAAACCTATGGTGATGTGCAAGGCCGTCTTTTCTGTAGAAGAAGTAGGTACACCAATCGATGATTTCCATTCTTCTCTTGTTAAATCGGAGGCTGAGGTCGGATCCACCGACAATCACCAGTTACGCCGTAACTCTTGTAACAAATTACGGCGTAACCATGAACCAGAGATCTGGCCGAGGTTGGAAATTAAAATACCTAGCCAACTACCAATCAAGGAGGTTTGCACAGATGGCTTCGTTCTTCCATGTTTGGTAGGCAATCATGATCTTTCAGCATTAGCCAATCTCGGATCCAGTGTAAACATCATGCCACTCTCAATATTTCTAAAACTTAGATTAACTAATCTTTGGAAAACGAGCATGGTGATTAAGATGGAAAACATGACCAAGGAAACTCCTCTTGGGATTGCGGGTGGTGTATTGGTCAAAGTCGATAGGTTCATCTTTACGTCCAAATTTGTAGTTATTGACATGGCAAACATCCCAAGAGAACATTTAATTCATGGAAGACCTTTCCTTGGTTCCTCACACGCCCGGATCAAGGTCTTTGAAAAGGAACTTTCTTTGGGATACATTGATGATAGAGTGGTGTTTAGAATAGATAAAACTGTAGGATCGATATATTATTGTGTTGATGATTCGGGTGGTCTTGGATGATCAAAATACATGTTTGCCATTAGAGAGAGAAGTAGAGAGTTGGGTCTTTTCTTGCTAGAGACTTGGTATACAAAAGTATGGAATGTTAGATTGAAAAGCACCACCCCTTCCATGGATGGAAGGGGTATTTATAGTTACAGAAAACACGACCTCCTATCGGCCTGTGGATCAGGGATACGGTGGGTAAAGACCCGTCCTTCCTCCACGGTGTTACACTACGCTAAACTAAACTAATAACTAACTAATAAACTAATAAATAACATAAACCATGACAAATCTACGAGCTAACATATGCTAGACCATTATTGGGGTGACCGACTCTTTAACATGGAATTTCCAATTCCTAACAATCTCCCCCTAAGGGAGGTCACCCCATGAAATACATTTTGCTTCCTAGCATTCTATCTTTGACTTCGTTCTTGAGCTCGTAGACTTGAATTCTTCATTTCCGCAATCTTTGTGCTTTAGTAGTGAATCTTCAAATTCCGCATAGAATTGTACTTTCAGTGGAGGCCTTTAACTGATCCACATCTTTGATGATCTTTGAGCTTTCTTTGAGATCATCAGCCACAGTAAATCTCTGGATCACCCTTTATTGTGTTTCCATCATGTGAAGTTGTGACTTTCGGACCGACATGCTCACACTTTTGAATCATAACATCTTTCCATCAGAAGAGCGGAAGCCTTACTGGTTCATGATATTTGCAGCAGTGAAGCAGAAGCATAGTATGAAATATCAGAGCCAGGTTATGTAGATATGCACCAGTCATGATTTCTTCAAATAAGTGTGGATGCTGTGAGCATGCGGCTTTGGATTGACTCCTCAATTCTGATCAGCTGCAACCGTCCAAATGTACCTGAAAACAACAGTTAGCAATAAAACACACGAAAGTGTCTTTGACCACTTTCGTTGAATTGAGGTACACGACCCACGGTTCCCCGTTGATCAGTACAAGTACTGCCTGTGATCAGGTAGGATTCCTAAGAATCTCCTTGACAGGGTTTCGCAGCTGTTCTAGCCGTTCTCAAACCGAAACGTCTCAAAGAAGACAACACAGAGTGAGTGAACCAGTAAATTGAGATTCACTGATTGATGAAAAATGATTTGAAAAATAATCGCGTATTGCATGAAGAAAGAGTTTTTCAATACGACGAAGGTTTTGTGAGAAAGATCAATTTTCAATCAAAATAATTTTTGTATTAGAGAATGAGTACACATTCGATGTGCTAGTGAAAAGAAGGGATTCGCACATCGAGTGGTTTTTCTTAAAGTATTTTTCAATCAGAGATACTTTTTGTGTTTGAAAATGAATACACATTCGACGTGCTAGAGAAAAGAAGATTTGCACATCGAACGGTTTTTCCAAAAGTATTCGTCAATTCCATTCCTAGAACAAGGTTGATTCACGAGTGAATCTCCCCATTGTTTCTATCCAGTTGTCACAAGCTTGATCTTTTGCAAAATCTCACATGTCACCCACCAAGAGCTCGTTTGATGTTGGCTCTAGAAGGATTTCCATCTTCATTGTGAATATTTTTTACATATCACTCAGATGTTCTGGCAATACCACAAGGATAATGCGTAGGACTCTCAATATATACTTACTTTCCACATTGTGTGAAACACCAAGTATTCATTAATATAGTGTCCTAATGAGATATTGTGGATGATCTCTTGGCTCTAGACTCAATTGTGCATTTTGGTTCCTGTGCCGGAGACTAGGGAGAGGGTCTCCTTCTTCAATATCAACAATCTCTAAGATAAAGTCGATAGATTATGTCGGTTCCCCGTGAGAATGAAACAAGCCCTTTTAAGAGGAACTTGAGTAGCTTGGGAAGTTTAGTGCAGTGCATCACTGGGTCCATGATGTCTTGTCTTTAATACCAGTGTTACCTTAGTAAACACCAGTAGCATATGTATTGAACCCGGTTTCTGCCCTAAGGTTGAATTATTGGAGGGCTATTTCTTTTCATCCTTTTCACATTAATTCTTTTTCATTCTTCAACCTCTTCAGTGCTTACCGTGACTTCATAACTAGAACCTTGTTAGGTTTATTCCAGTACTAGCTCTGTCTCAGTCCGCACTCTTCCCATTTCTCATTTTTCTCCTTTTTTTTTCATCATACCTAAGGACTCTACACTATCTAGTGGATTGTCCCTGGGAAGATCCCTCCGGCTCTGGCGGGATCGTGGGAACGAATACCTAACCTAACCATCCTTATAACACCATGCATAAAGTAAATTGGTCGGTCTGTTGGTATTGTTCTTTCCTTCATGAAACCAATCGAAAAATCATTTGGAAAAACAATCAAGGTACTTATGATACGAGATCAAAGCATTTTGTACCTTAATAGTTTTGATCATTTTAGAAATGCTCCCCCTCAACATGTGCATATGATATTGAATTTGTTTGGCACATGGATGCAAGAGTTCTTTGAAATAATTTCTTTGAAATAATTTCTTGATCACAATTTCCTTAGAAAAAGCCATTTGAATTTCTTTGGTAAATTCTCCCCCTCAATATGTGCATAGGATATTTGAAATCATTTTATCACATAGAGGAAATAGTTCTTTTGAAACACATCCACGATCACAAAAACCATTAAGAAAACCATTTGAAAACTCAATCAAGGTACTTTATGTTAAAAACATAAACGCTTTTGTACCTCGATAGTTTATTTCCTTTTAAAATGCTCCCCCTCAATATATGCTTCGAGATTCGAAAGCGTTTAGCACATATGAGAGAGTAGCTTGCACAACTGAATCAAAACGATCAACTTTTATCAAATTTCATTACTAAATCACAAATTCTCCCCCGATCAAAAATATCAAACCCTTTGAGATTTTGGATCCCAAGTGATTTAATAAGGTTTAGAAAACATAGGAGAAAATGTGGCCAGGTTTAAATACTCATCTTGTTTTTGGATAAATGATCCCTCTCAACATGTGCATTATGTATATTGAAATAGTTTGGCACATGGAGACAGGGTGCCTTTGAAGGACTAAAAGCAATTCCATTAAAACAGATTTGAGATTTAAATCACGATCTCTCACCCGATCAAAGATTTCAAACCACTTGAGATTAGTGATGCCAAAAGATTTAAATAATTTAGAAAATTTTGGGGAAAGATGTGGCAAGATTTGATTTTGAAAAAATGACAGATAAGGACCATTTTAAGACATTAAAGATTGTTAGTATCATGTATGATTGTTTTAAGAGATCTTTTAGTAAAATAAAACAATTTCACAATCAAACAAGAACAGAAATTTTTTTATTTTGACAGATCTTTGATATTTAAAGAAAATCATACCATGACATAACATTAAATCTTTAGATCACCACATAATTTCGTACAAGCGGACTTCTGATGAAATATTGCTTGAAAATATTTTATTTTAAATCACTCTCCCCCTCAATCGATGACCGAAGTCGATAATTGAGTGACTTAGGTTTTGATAAAAAGAAGTCCGGTGATTTTCAAAATTTAGTCCAATATATTTTCAAAACAATATTTTCCATTTTCAAAACAATTTATTCAAATTTTTTTTAGAAAAATGGTATCATCACTATTATCCATGCACAAAGATACGTTAGGTGGAAGAGAAGCTTCTGTTTTTGTTGCTGTAGGGTTTGGAAGAAAAACCATCTGCTGATGCAGTGAGACTTCTTCTTACGTTTCATTTTGAATGCCAACTGAGGTCAAATTAAGCTCCGTTTCTTCAATCACTTAGAAGAAAACCATTTGCTGATGCAGTGAGACCTCTTACGTTGCATTTATGCCAACTCTCCATAGAACTCCAATTAAGCTCCGTTTCTTCATTTGTCAACCCAAGATATAGTTACCCTTTCCTTTCGGCATCCAATCATCTTCAATTGTGGGATCCGGATCGGGAACATTCTTTTATACCAATATACCTGCATACGTTAGTGAACACACATACAGATATATGGTGGTCGACATCACCCAAACAGCAATCGACTAATAAAAGTCAATTCAACATGTCAATCAGATCATATAAAGCATGGGAATTATGTGTTCATCAAACTTTAATCATCTAAACCTAACAATCATATCCTAGAAACCTAGTCCTTCAACATAGGCAATTATATTTTTTTCTGATAAACATGTAGGATAATTAAGAAAGTCCGTTAGATGATATAAATTTGAAAAATATTCTTCCCCTCAATCAATGACTCTTTTTCTTGAAAAGTTTTAAAAGTGCTGAAGTCATCGATTGAGTTTTTGCGAATTAATACGAAAACTCTGATCCTGATTGATTTTTCAAGCAACTCATTTTCCACCATATTTGAAAACAAATATTTTTCTGAAGAATTTTAGACGGAAAAACATTTGTGTAGGAACAACAGTCCTTCGACATACTTTCCTTGTTTTGTTTTTAGGATAAGTGCACGAAATATTTTGAAAATAGTTTAAGCGTAGCACTTTCCTTCTTTAAAAAACGGGTTGCTATCTGAAAAAATAGCAAGCCATAGTTTAAGCAAGGGTCACAGTCTGAAGTAACTGCAAGCCATTTTTTTTTTGAAGTGTGGGTTACAGTCAGAAATAACTGTAAGCCATAATTTGATTTGTGACATGTTTTGAAAAAGAATATTTACACCTCCTACTCGAACTTCATCTATGGTCCCGTGCCATTATTGAATGACATTTCTAAGACCGTAGATGTTATCGATACCAGAAGACATGTCTTGGAAAACATATTTTTGGTATTTTTGAAATTTTCTGATTTTTATGGGTTTTTGAAGGTTTTATATTTTTCTATTTTGTTTTGCTGGTTTTATAATTTTGTATTTTGTTTTTCAGATAAATATATACAAAGATAGAGTAGATGATATAGTAAAAGAAGATGATGATACGAGTACCGAGATAAGGATATCGAACAACCCCGTTGTAGAAGATAGAAGTCATCATCTCTTAAACATTCACCACCAAAGTTTCCAAGGCTCTTGAATAGAAGAGAGAAATTGAACCGACTGAAAGTGAGACTTTGGTAGCTTCCCCCCAAACCGAAAATCCTTTAGCTGAGCAGATTTAAAGCTTTCTTTCAAGCTTCCATTAGCCAGGTGCACCAAGAAGCACACCATTATCATTGATCTTGCTGCTCTTGTTAAGAATAATCACCGTGATTCTTCGTTCGAGGTTATATCATCCAATAGAACAACAACAACGTATCATCCCACATTAAATAATCTTCTCAAATTCCTTTTCCACTGAAGTCTGAAGCGATCCATTCCAAAAGGTGTCAAGATAAAAATTCCCCCAAGTAGTTGAATTGATGCAGTCAGTCTCTTTGTATAATGCTCAAGAACTCTCCCGAATACACATCATGAGGGTAATGAAGAACACCTCCCCTATGTTCACATCTTTCGTCCCTGATGAATGTGTATGAAGCTCAAGAAACTGAAGTACACCAATATCCAAGAACTCTCCCTAATACACATCATGAGGGTAATGAAGAACACCTCCCCTATGTTCACATCTTTCGTCCCTAATGAATGTGTGTGAAGCTCAAGAATCCGAAGTACATACATTCCCAATGAGTGAATAACTGATAACACCTCCCTCATGTTACACATTTATCTTCCCTGAATATGTCGTACTTGTGTACCTCTTTTATCTTCAAAAACTTTCTCTAACATCTCTTCCCCCACATAGTTGGAATAAGGACACTAAACGCCTTGATGAGTAAAACCTTGAGTTTCTCTGCGGTCATGACATTTGTCTTCCCGGGATATCTTCAGTTGCTTAGAAGTATTAAGTTCATCAAGTTTACTCACTTTGTGTTTAGATGTGTGTCTCCTTGCCCCTTTCTGGTTTTGATACTTCAGAATCAGCAACAAATATAAGCCCAAATACTTGAAATCTTTATGAGAAGAACACTTGAACTTTTGTGAGAATCAACTTGCTGAAGACTCTCTCTGACTATTTTTATTAACCCTTATGTAGACAATTTGAAGTGACCACTGATGAAGAAAACCCGCTATACCATACTTGAAACTGAAGTCAACTTCCCCACATTTGTATCTTAAGCTTGCACCTAATGATGGAAGAACGGTGTAGAGAATTTATGCTTCAAGCAAATCTCTAAGTACTCACTACCCAAACAAAGTATGAGACATTAACACCTCTTGCGATTATCCACACCGTCATATGCGTGTGACACTGAGTAAAACAAAGTAACTCCTAATAGTGATAGTTAACCAGGTCTTCAACCATCCACCTCGACTGCTGGTAACTAGATAAACCAAGTCTTCAACTCAAATTCTTAAGCCCGAGCAAGTTATCAAATAAGAACACGCCTTTGTGAAAGTCAACTTCAATCTCAAATAAGTGATAAATGATTAACTCCGAAGTAATCAACTTGTGTCAAATGTCCAATACGTGAAATAGTCAATAACAACGTCTCGAGGAGTCACTGCTAAAGAATATGAGCAAGTCTAATTAGGGACTGAATCTGACTTATAACTCTCTCCCAATTAGTGCTCTCCCCTAAACCGACAATCTGTTTGATAGATGCCCAGATTAAGAAGAAATCTTTAGATCGTTAAATGCAACTCGTCTTTAGTCTTCTAACATGTAGCAGAAAATGTAGAACAGACTGTAGACTCGACCTTTCTTCAAGATTGTTCAGTTGGGGAATAGATAGTTAACATCTTCAACTCACACCAAAAAGCATCCCACCAAAAAGCATCCCAATTAACTTACATCTTGCAAATCCCCTTAACTAAAATCTCTCCCAATCAAACAAGAACAAAAAGATGTTCATCAAGGAAATCAGCAATAAGGCCGCAACGAACACACAAGATGGTAACGCCAAACTACCAATCACATCAAACAAGAACAGAGAGATTGTTCGGAATCATCATGTTGATGTATACGTGGAGCATTAACCGGAAGCACTTTGTCGATAAACTCATCAATCCGAGTGAAGATGTCAACCAACGGCTCTTAGAAGAGAAAAAATCCATGTGAAGATGACCCGATAATAAGAAGCTCGGTTCTTACATGAGTTTAGAGCCGTATGACCATTTAAATTCTCAAATATCAATCAGCAATGCAAAAAATTCACACTTCTTCTCCCCCTCAAGAATTGCATACGGAGATGCCATTCTTGACTAAATAAGTGAAAATCATCCGAATGTTCTATTCACACTTCTCTCCCGCAAAATAAGCTCATGATGTCGCCATCTTCATTATAATCGAGCAAGTGGAATGAGAAAACAATCAGTGGTGGCCCGGTTCACTTGATGACTGAAGCGCATGGAAAAAGTATGAAGCATGTTGATGAGAATGGTCATAATAGAGAAGATTTCTCTTCTTCGTAAGATAAAGCGCACTGAAACGTACACTTTTCTTTTCTTTAGAGTACGAGGCTTGAACTGTTGTGTTCAAACGTCATAATCTCTCTCTTTTCATCATCTCTTTTGGCAAAACATGTAATCAACCCATTATCATTCAGTAGGCTCTTTGTTGTGACAGCTGATGGAGAAAACACAATATGATGAATTTGACCCTGAAGTAAACTACCCTGAACTCGTGACTTAAACTTGCACATATGTAACAAAGAGCGGTGTCGATTTCCATTAGCATCTCTAAGTACTCTCTATGTACTCTATACTCTTCAACCAACCAACCATCAAGTATAAGACGTACATTACCTCTTGAAAATCCACAATTGAATGTGACACTGAGCACTACAACGTAACTCCTTAAAGTGATAGTTATTTTGTAGTGGTATGAGCCCAATTCCCCCAAGTGGTAAAAGATAAGGTAAAAGACACCCAACAATAACTAGATTTCCAAGTCTTCGTTTTTGATAATAAGCTCGAACAAGGATCTTGAAGAATCTTCATCCAACCATCCCCGATACCTTCAGATGCTAAGTACACTCGCCCGTGATATTTCACTTCAACCTCAAATAAATAATAGTGAATTAACTCCGTTGTCACATCTTTTGATTAAAACTCAACTCTAGCCTCCTTTGACGTATTAAGTGAACTCTGATAAAGGTTTCATCCCAACCATGTTATAAGCATATAACCCCGTAAAACAATGTAATAACCAAACTGCCATGACGAATATCCAAACACACATCCAATTCATGAAGTACACCCTTTTTATCCCTTCTTTGAAGCAGAAACTGTAGCACCAGCATCAGAAAAGATCCCGAAATACACTTTCCTTTTCTCCAGGATGGTTTCATCAATACGGGATTTTACAACTCTATGGTTTAAACCAAAAAATAGTATCTTTCGCGGGATTTTACAAAACCAAGAATAAACCGCAAGATAGATCCGGAAATGGACTTTACAATTACCAGGATGTTTCCATTGTCACGAGATTTTACAAGTCTAAGATTTAAACCGAGAAATAGATTCTTTCGCGGGATTTTACAAAATCAAGACAAAACCGTAAACAATGTTAGTTTGAATGTGTTATGACAACTATGGTTTCAGTGAATATCTGTTTTAGGGGAACATGCAGCGGTTCATCAACTGTTCATTATCCAACATCATCAACATCATCAACAATCCAATAAATACTTTGATAAACACATCATTCACGCATTCTGTCGGCTATAGCATTGATAACATGGAGAAGTGAACCCGATATGCCAAACTTGATCATGAAGTAAAATTCCCCAGAATTGTTGCTTAAACTTGTACTAATCCTTGTGAACAAGAAACGATGTACCCAATGTACAAAACCTCTTGACATTCTCAACTGAGTGAGACACCGAAGTGATAGATACGTTGTGGGTTAAGTGAGAAAGAATCACAAACGCAACTAAATAGCCAAGTCTTTATCACCCACTATGAATGCCCAAACAAGTCATCTTCGCGGAAAGGTAGAAAGAAAGAAGACGAAATAAGTAAACGTGCCCGGAAAAACCTCACTTCAAATCCAAATAAGAAATAACGTCCAAACAACCCCGTAGTCAACTTAGATCAAATAAACAATTTCAAGCCATGACGAAATACTATCCATGAATATGTATATACCAAAGTACCAACCCTCTTAATCAAAATGAATCATACCATCATAACTCATCATTAAATCTCATCGTCAAACCTCAGATTATCCAAAACACAGAAACTCAAATCACATATAAATCATCCAATATTGAGAAGCCAAACCGCAACCGTAAACCCAATCCAATGTATTCCAATAAATGTAAGAAGGAAGTTTAAGCCCACAATGATAACTCTTATGAACATGAATTCACAGCCCATCATATAGCTTGGTTCAAATCATAACACTGCTATCAATGTTTAAGTCCAATATACTCACGAACCATGATGAAGGAAACGATAATAAGTCGGCCCATGTCAAAAGACCTCGAACACACTCGACTTCGGATATGATCTCAGCTTAACCATGGAAAATAACAGACAATTATAACAAATTATCCATCAACCATTTACCACAATGTAAATATAGACATTTGAGTATCAAATGTTTATCAAAGCAGCTTCAACTAATGATACACATATCCAAGGTCCTACACAAATTATCCAATACACGGCCCATCAAATAAGTACTATGCTTGATCCAACAAGGTATTACACGGCCCATATTGTCAATCACACACATCCGATCCATTTCAGCCTTACCCTAATATTACAGGTATAAAACACCACAAAGCCACTCACAACCCTAATAATACTCTCATAAAAAATCCACCTCTCTCACAAAGTTATTCCTCACCGTAACTCATCTCTGTAACTCATCTTACATCAAACCCTAATACTTCAACAAATAATCCACCTCTTTCCCAAAAGAAATACATATTAGCCACGTCTCAACAAATGACATCCACCACTTACAAACTTAAATCCGATATAAACCAAGTTAATCACCCCTTGCTTAATTTCAGAATTGGATTAGAGAAGTCCTCGCCACAGGGATGGCTCGAGGCAAGATTAGACTTAGCCACAGAGATGGCTTGAGATGTTATTAACTCGATGTCCAGGTAAGTTGAAATATATAATAAATCAATGAACATGAGATGTAACGACAAAGAAATACAATTAACAGATTTGTTAATTTGTTTTCTTAAAGTGTTCGGATAATAAATCAAGAAGCTTTATCTTCAAAACAAAATGGATCTGTGATGTATTAATTTTTTTGTGTATACGACCTTCAAGGTCTTGTTCTTACTTTAAGTAGCACGAAAAAAACTTGACTGAGATCTTGAAATCATTTTCTTAATTATGATTCGAGTCTTTGGATGAGTGAGTGTTGAGAGGGTTATGTCATGAGTATTGAGTGAATGAGTTTTACAAGACATGAATTAGAGTAGGATATGATTGCAGTTAGATGAGATTTGTATTCGGACTGATGATGTTGTTGATATACTGAAGTCATATAAGTTTTGGTATATTGGTTGTTGTCGTGGTCAAAACTTCTTCTAATCTTCTTCTTTATTTTGCTAACTTATCAATATAAGTCGCTAGTCGCTAGGTCAGGTCACTTAAATCGCTACCCCTTTCTTCTCAAAGTAAGTCGCTACCTGTTTTTCACAAAGCAAGTCGCTAGCCAAATTTACCAAACCAAGTCGCTACGACCTTTTTTCCAAACCAAGTAGCTACGACTTGTTAAATAACAAGTCGTTAGGTCTAAGTCGCTAGGTCAAAGGTTTGTACCAAGACGCCATGAGTAAAGACTCAGGCAAGTCGCTACCATAAAAACAAGTCGCTACAAGGATTCATTTCATTTGGACAATTTTGAGAGTAAGTTGCTATCATGAAAGTACAACTCGCTAGGATGAAAAACCTTTTTCGATGAGTTTGTTCGACTACTTTTCCGACCATATGCATACTTACCTAGAAACACTTATGCAGAAAAACTCATCATTTTGACCCAGTTTGACCAAGACTAAAGACCAGATGACCATATGTTTTCACGTATTAAACCGTTTAAGACCTCTTACCCAGAAAACATGTGATATACAGATATGAACACCATAATACAAACTGTTTGGATATAAACTGCTTTGGTAACACAAAAGAATGTCTAAAAATGATGATATAAATTGTTTGGATCAAAAGAGACACAAACCTATATTAACAACAGTTATACCACGATTTCATAAGAAAAACTTTTCCGACACCAAAGAAGTATATAAAAAAACAGTTAAGACAAGAATCGAACCACAAACAAATCATCAAAACACAAAAACCTTGGCTCTGGTACCAATTGTAGGATCGATATATTATTGTGTTGATGATTCGGGTGGTCTTGGATGATCAAAATACATGTTTGCCATTAGAGAGAGAAGTAGAGAGTTGGGTGTTTTCTTGCTAGAGACTTGGTATACAAAAGTATGGAATGTTAGATTGAAAAGCACCACCCCTTCCATGGATGGAAGGGGTATTTATAGTTACAGAAAACACGACCTCCTATCGGCCTGTGGATCAAGGATATAGTGGGTAAAGACCCGTCCTTCCTCCACGGTGTTACACTACGCTAAACTAAACTAATAACTAACTAATAAACTAATAAATAACGTAAACCACGACAAATCTACGAGCTAACATATGCTAGACCATTATTGGGGTGACCGACTCTTTAACATGGAATTTCCAATTCCTAAAAAAAACTTTGTGCCCGGAACCTAATGAAGTAATAAGCTCAAGCATGGCGGATGAAGTTTCTAATGAAGAACCAACAAATTTTTCTAAGAATACTAACGATAACTTACCCCTTCATATTTTGATCATTTGCAGGATACCGAGTCAAGTGATGGAGTTGATAGCGATAAATCTTCCCAGGAGGAAGAAGACAAAGTTCGGACCTCACCTAAGGTGTTTTATAAAAAGGGTATTACTATAGTTAATGGAAAGCTTCATTGCTGCACTCCTATCACTTTTATGATAGAGGGTTCTAAGTTAACTTTGTCGATGTTTTCCCCACTTCTCAAATGCTGCAATGGGGGTGGCCAGTTCTTTGTGAGGTGAATTAAGAAGGCGACTGAAGTTTGGTGGTGTTACGAAGATGAGAAACTGATTATGGAAAATTGGTTCCAGGGGCACCATATCATGGCAAAATGGTTTGAAGATGAAGGTTGGACTATTAATTTCTGCGAACCGGCAATTATGATGTCTAGAGGAATGACTCAAGCATGGCTTACATGCGATCCTCGTCTTAAGGTTTGAAATGGAGGGGAATTCCTTGTTCCCAACTGGCTCAAAGCTAAGGAATGGCCATGTTTTAAAGAAGAAAAAAGAAAGGACATCGGCTACAAGGGGATTTCATTCGAGAACTGGGTAAAGGTTAAATTTTGTGGCCATTAAGTTAAAATGGGATAACGAGTCTATATTTCTCTATGAATGGGCCAAATCAAATTTTATGCAAGAATCTCGTTATTGCATGACTCCTTATATCCCTCCTTCTGTTTGGGACCAACCTTCCTCCGATAAAAGTGCAATTGAGGATGGAAAAGTTCGAAGGCCAACGTAAAGCCAAAGGCTTTGAGTCTGACTTAAAGACTTGGTAATAAGTCAAAGTGCTCTTTCTGGAGATAACCAAACTTATCCCTTTTATTTTTATTTCGTTTTTATTCTGTTGGGTTTTGTGTTTTTAACATTTTTAGAGGAATTGGAAACGAATTAACAGTGATTATAACAGAACCTATTATGTCCTAAGGTTGTGGCATAACTCATCCTTATGGTTACGCCGTAACATTTCCTCAGTAACTGAATCTCTCCAGGTTATCAATCAGTACGGCGTAATGTCATTCCATGGCTACCACGTAACAACTTCTTAGTAGCTGATTTCTAGGTTTAACAACAATTACAGCGTAACTCCTCATTATGGTTACGTCATAATTCTCCTTGCAGTATAAATTCTTCCTACATTAACGCAATAACCTTGTATTAGTTTTAAATGAAATTTGTGGGTATGTTCCCTGTAAGTACTCACAAGACTACACTCGTCCACTTCGGACACCAAGTGGTTTAAAAGGCTTGTTGCATATGCTAAATGCAACCGTGATTCTTACGAAAGTGAGTTAGATTTCTTTTGGTTATTTTTTGTTTTTCTTTTTCTTTTTGGAATTATGCTTGTTGGTTAGTTGTGATTTCAAGGATCGAAGTTTGCTCGTGGATGCTTAAATGAAGGCACGATCTTCTTCGTGGGCCTTCTTTCTTTTTAGGAGCAAATTTCAGGGAAGTTGTCGCTCTAATTCTACTTTCTCTTCACCTTTATTTAACTTTTAGTACTAAAGGGACTTTGTACAATTCTAGTAGGGGGACGGGAGTAGAATTATTACTTGAACTTATTTACCCTCGTTTTACTAGTTTATTTTGAAAAATTATGCCATTTTTAAAATTTTGACATGTTTTTCTTAACTAACTAGATTAGACCTTAGCCGAGCACATTATAACCTTTGATATTTTATGGGGAGATTAGCCTTATCCGTTTCCACTTATTAGCCAAATCCACCAATTTATGAGTGTGTCGGAAGCTTATACACTTTAGAACTTGGCCTTTACATCATTTCGAGACCATAGATGAGGTATGTTGAGTTCGCTTAATGTATATGGAATAATCAGTTTGAGAAGGCAATATTTTTAGGATTATCACCCAAATAGCCTATGCTTGTGTGTCTATCGGTTAGTTACCTCGACTTTTCAACCCCCATGTTAAACCCTTTTGTTGCACTCACCTTTAGTGCAAGATACCACTAGATACACCCTTCAAAGCCTTTCCTTTCATTTCATACCCTTTATATTTGTTTCGTTACACCCATGCACCTGAGCCTACCGTGTAGTCTTAATTTGTTATAAAGAAGTCATTGTTTGCCTAAGTTCAAGGTTCAAGTTGAGAGGTTCAGAAATCATGCTTTGATCAAAGACTTATATTTGAAGATCATTGAAGACCCCCTAATACTCATTATATGTTCATCTCAAGTGGGGGGATGTTATGTTTTTAGTTATGAAAAAAAAGTGATGATTCGAAAAAAAAAAGTAGTTTATTGTTTATTGTGAAGTGCAATATTATAAGCACTATGATAGGAGCTCATCAGGTATTAAGCAACGAGGAGGCCACCTCGGTCACATTTGAATAATTGAGTTGGCAATTATTACGCCAACAGTTAGAGAACATGTAATGTGCCCATCATGACGTCCGCTAATGGCACATCTACTTGTTATATCATGATCCAGTTTCTTCACCTTAAAACATGAACTTTGGATGAACGGTAGGCGGTGACAGCTTGGTTATAGGTTAAGACTATTTTTTTCGTTATTTTTATTTTACACCAATTAATTCCCATGACTTATCCTACCTTTTAGTCATGAAGCGTGTCTAGGTGATGAAGCGAGCAATCTTTGATGTCTTGGCCATGTATTTGGTCATGTATCATTGATTTTGTCCACTTTGACGAGACACGTTAGTAATGACATTTCACCCGTAACCTATGTTGTGTCCACCCATATTGCCTTCAAGAATTTTTTAGTCCTTAACTCTAGTGGGTGAGATTTGTGTAACCGCCAAGCTTATGATAGAATACATGCTATGAATGTGCTTTGAGTGATCACCCCGAAATTGACACTTAGACTAGATGAGAGAATTAGAGTGTTTATTCCCATTTCGTGAGGTGTTCGGCTTTGATTTATTCTAGTATAAGGGATTTTTAAACTCATATCTTCCAGGTAATGGGGGATATCGTTTTAGAAAATTTTCTAAAAAGGTCTACTTGAGGACAAGTAGAGTTCAAGTGGGGGGATATATGATAACATCAAATAGTCCTGACTTTTAAGTGTCAATTTCCCCAGATAATGTTCATATTTATGTCATTTATATGGATTTACGCTTGTATTCCTTTATATTTCACTTTCAAGTAAATTATGAGCATTGAGCTTAAAAGAAGCGGATTTGGAGATTTTACTAACTGATTATGATAGTATGCTTGTAACACCCCAACCCGACAAGGGTAGAAGTGTCACATTCTGGTGTCATATCAGAACATACAAATAAAATTTTACAAGCGGAAGCCTTATAAAATAAATTACCAAGTCATATAAACGAAAGACTTACAAGGAAAAATACAAAATCCAATATGTCCAAAACCAAATGAAATCTAAAAACAATAACTCCTCAGATCAGTCCAAAATAATAAAGGGAAACTAGGGTTGGTCCACTCAAATAATCCAACTCTCAGCCCATCAAGCCCATCTTCAAACCTAAAACCTGCCGCAGGAAAAGAAATGCGGCTGAGCTTAAAAAGCCCAGTGAACAGATATAACAAAACGAAAGCTAAACGAAATCAGAGATACAAATGAAATAAGAAGACTGATAACAAGGTCGCAACGAAAAGAGAACAATGAGTCAGTAAGGATCCAGCAGAACATAATTATACATATATCCAAAAGAACAGATAACAAGGATAACGAAGCAAAGCAAGGCATCGATTACATATATACAAGCACATACAAACAGGCATACAATTACCGAAACATAGGCAAGCATAGCAGACGCCGTATCCACACAACATATATATAGCATACAATCAATTCAGGAAATCAGAAGACACACAAGTCAAAATGAAGTTCAAAGACTAGCGGAAGCAATTTAACTAGAAAGTGAGCATGGCAATCACACAGGTCAAGTAACTACAGTTAATAACAAGTATCACAATAGCGGAAATACTATTAATAGTCAAGACATAGTAACCACACGTATCAAATATGAACTCAACATGACACTATAATTGAATGACTTAAAGACATAGCAGAGCAAAATGACCAGTTAACAAGCCAGACCACATAAGTCAAAACAATCATCCAATCAACAGTAGCATAAACAGCAATGTACACATGGCAGGTCACTAATAAGCAGATAAGGATACTAACAGATATTCATAGTCCACGACTTTTACCGAATGAAGTTTACATGCTAACCGTCAAAACAATTATTTACATACTAGCATGGACCAAACATATCAAGGGTCACATAACAGTATGATAAACGGTTGATCAGTTATTAGCATGACAATAGGTAAATCAAACAATCACATATTACTAATATAGTAGCAGGGAAAACGATAGTCACGTAGAACAGGTAAAAACATAATCAAATTCAATAATCATATAATAACCCGGTACGTGAATGGAACGATAGTCTGAAGCAACGGAATAAGAGTATGACAGATCAATGCAATGGAATATGTATCTCAGTAGTAGAGTGAGTCTCATAAGGGTGTAGAGTAGTGGACAATTAATACAAAATATGGTGCGTTGGGAATACAGAAGGTACAATGTAGGTATATCAATAGTGTAAGGTTTGTCAGAAATCCATCCCGAGCCAACAATACAATACAATACAATCAATAGTGGCATTAGCAGCCCAATATCCAATAGTAGCCATTATATTCGGAGGGGTGACCTCGGAATACCAATACAATAGGAGGGGAGACCTCAGTAACCAATGGAGTAGCTAGCTCCCAGACTGTGAGGGGGTGTATTGCACACACGCACCGCATCACCAATACAATATCAATATCAATCCAATACAATACAAATATAGGATGCATCCATACGCCCCTGCAGAACAATAGTAGCCATACAATATATATCCAAAGCGCGCATAATCAATACAGAATAGGGACGGTGTGTAACATCACTCGTACACACTAGAGTCATGCCATTGGTGCATCAATGACACGGACATGGAACCCCCATGCCTAGTTAATGGCTCGGGTATCAATCTGAAGGGTCAGACAAAAGTTCAAAGTGTAGCGATATATAGGTCTTCATAAACAAAGGTGCAATATCAGTAATTCACAATTCAGAGGTTCATAGCAATAATTCAATATCAAGGTCCAATATCAATGTTTCAATAACAAAGTTTCAATAGCACACATATAATTGCACAGGTCAATAGCAAAAGTTCAATAGCAAAGGGTTCAATAACGAAAGGATCAATAGCAATGGTTCAATATCAAAGGGCTCAGCAGTAAGCAAAGGTTCAATATCAGAGGATCAATAGCAAGGAAAGCATAGCAATGAATATCATAAGCGAAACAAAGTCGAAGGACCAAAAAGTCATGAGAAACCCCTACTGAAAAGGGATAGAATATCTGTACCTCAATCGAAGCAAGCAAAATAGGAAATACGGTCACACGATGAATCAATCTTGCCGCCCGGAACCTATGAATTAGATAACGCTTATTAAGATCAGATTACTCGTTTTAGACGACTTTCCATTTTTAGCAGGTTTCCACTTTTAGTAATCTTTCTATTTTAGGTAACTTTCTATTTTAGACAGGTTTCCATATTTAGTAAGTTTCCATAATTAGCAGGTTTCCGTATTTAGCAAGTTTAGCCATTTAGGATGCATTTTAAAGAAATATTAGGTTAGATGATTATTATTATATTTTAAGGGTCATTTTTTTCCAGATTATACAAGTTTAGGGTTTAAAGTGTAATTATTATAAAGTGTAAGGTCTTAATTGTAAATACATCATTTTTACCCATTTTACCAATTTACTCCTTTTAGTTATTATATTCACAATTCAACCCTTTTAGTGTCAATATTTATAAATCAACATATATACACGTAAACAAGCCTTCCGTTTTATTTATGATCACCATATGTTTCCTAAACCTTAGGCGCATTAAAACAAGTTATAACATCCTCTGAATAAGCCTTATGTTGTCGTGACAAGCCCTCCCCAAAATAGTAGTATATGCGCCCCTTTATCCCTCAAATAACACCTTAGGTTATGATTCATTTAATACTAATAATACTAAATAATATATTCATGTGGTTTAGTTTAATGTAAAGCTTGATATAACACCAAAATGTACTTGTCGTGAAGTCTAAAATCAAGTTTCAAAATCCATTCTTGAGCACACATATACGACATACATTAAGCCTACTTCCATGATTTTATGTGATTAAATACTAGGCAATCCATGGCTTACATTTCACCCCTTAATTAGACATGTATTATGGACAAATATTGCGCATGTAGACCATATTTCACACAACCAGACTCACATGTAACTAACAAACATGCAAGGCTCAGTTTCAGATTTCATGTAGTCCAAAGTTGGTTTATTATTAGTTTTAGTTACACCATTTAAATGAGACATGTATTAAGCACCAACCCTGCGCATGTTGCTCCTAAAACCCATGACCATAATACAAATTACAACAGAATATAGGGAGTACCTTAGTAAACAAATAAAAGGGTTTTCTCCTGGCTTGTGTTACAATATTTATTAGGTTGTTTCAATCCTATAGGTGGGACAACCATGCGTATGATATGTTACCAAAACCTACGACCAGATCGATTACAACACAAACAAAATTTATGTAGTTTATTAGGTGACATATATAGAGTTAGTTTAGTCATTCTTGGAGCATGTTGTGTTAAGGAATCCTTGCGCATGGTATGAGTACTAAACGACCAGAACAAGACACAAACAAAAGAGTGAGGAGATCATGTCGTGATACCTCTTTGACGTGAACCAAAAGGAGAACAACAATGGACAAAATAACCAACCAACGCCCTACTTGTGCCTATATCATCACGAGAGCAGCAGCAAAAGAACACCAACAAAACCAATTCAGTACACGAATCAAGTACACACGAATTCAGTCCTAAAAAGAACTTCGAATCTCAGCTTGGGCTGTTCTTGATATCGACAGAAAAGGATGGAGAGGGAGGACTTATGATTTAGCCGTATCTTTTCTTGGGAGGGTGAACTAGGTTTTTTTCTGTGTTTATTTTTTTTGATGCACAATAAAATGAGATGTGGTAATTTAAATTGAGAAAGGAGCGTGTAAAGGCCACCAAATCAGGGATTATAGCGTGTAAAAAGGAGGGGGGGACGTTTAAGAGTTAAGACTAATTCCCGCATGATTTACTTTCCAAATTAACTTGTGAAACTAATTTATTTTGTCTATTAAAGGTCCATGTAATATCATAATGTGTTATATATTCATTCGAGAGTTAACTATAAGTTTTATTTCTTCCATTATTTTTGGTTATCATAAGTACTTAACGTCATTATCGAGCTGATTTTATTTTACGGATTTTTTTTTACTCGAGGGTATAATAGTCTTTTTAACGCGTTCAGAATTTAGGGTTTTACAACTCTTCCCCTCTAAAAAAAAAATTTCGTCCTCGAAAATTGAAGTCGCAGAAGTACCTGGAGACGTACAGGTTTAAGGCAGACATAGCAATCCATAGCTCCACACAGATCATACGGATTTCAGTTTCCAGAGCGTACCAAACTTATACGTAACATATGTCGATGAAAATCTCACGAAGAGGTACAGAATTCCAAACAAACATGACGATTGACAATTAACGGATATAAGTCATAGTCCATTCACGTACCAACCCCCGACATTTCCCAAGACGTCGTATGATTTTCATAAGTTCAAATTATATGATCTCGGTATTATCACCTTGATCAGGCGTCATAATACTTGCATCACATAACAAGTCCTTATGGTCATCATATTCTGCCTCGGGTCATGACAAACCGCATAACCAAAATCATAACAAAACAGATATCATACAGATAGCAAGCAACATACCAAAATAGGCCAGATCACATACATACATCATATACTAAATCAGACAACTTACCATTTCACCAAAGAAGAAGGCCACCAACTTGCTCGAAACGGTTCCTCGTGACTCATTACTGACGATCCAGAAGAAAAGCCTAGATATTACCAAAATACTAAATCATAAATTTCACAATTCAAACCGAGCTCTGAACAAATCAAAGAAAGTAATATCGATCAAAATCACTTAGCAAAATATCAAACCGCCTCAAAACGCGTGACAAACAAACCGGAGTAACACAAGTCGCGCCCAATCATATGAAGTAGATGAACCTTCTCAGCCACCAGTGGAATCTTGAGTCTTTGGTTGATCCGTCCAGCTCCCTCCAGCAGCATCCTGACGTCTTCGGCAGCATCACGATCGGGTGCGGCTTCTGTTTCACGAACCTCTCCAGAAATTGTTGCAGTATTGCAGGTTCGGCACCATCATCTTCGATTCCATGAGTAGTCTCCATCTAACGATCGACAAACCGATGTACGGAGACAAATCAAACAAAATCAAATGCGAAGAGGAAGAAGGTAAATTCAGCAAAGACGAAAGAATACCGATGTACAATCGGAACGACAATCAAAAGGAATCGGAAGAGATCAGAACAGACAGAAGCCTACTGTCTACCCAAGTCCTCACAGGTCAACCCTAAGGTCAACAAGACGAAACCTTGGCTCTGATACCATAATTGTAACACCCCAACCCGACAAGGGTAGAAGTGTCACATTCTGGTGTCATATCAGAACATACAAATAAAATTTTACAAGCGGAAGCCTTATAAAATAAATTACCAAGTCATATAAACGAAAGACTTACAAGGAAAAATACAAAATCCAATATGTCCAAAACCAAATGAAATCTAAAAACAATAACTCCTCAGATCAGTCAAAAATAATAAAGGGAAACTAGGGTTGGTCCACTCAAATAATCCAACTCTCAGCCCATCAAGCCCATCTTCAAACCTAAAACCTGCCGCAGGAAAAGAAATGCGGCTGAGCTTAAAAAGCCCAGTGAACAGATATAACAAAACGAAAGCTAAACGAAATCAGAGATACAAATGAAATAAGAAGACTGAAAACAAGGTCGCAACGAAAAGAGAACAATGAGTCAGTAAGGATCCAGAAGAACACAATTATACATATATCCAAAAGAACAGATAACAAGGATAACGAAGCAAAGCAAGGCATCGATTACATATATACAAGCACATACAAACAGTCATACAATTACTGAAACATAGGCAAGCATAGCAGACGCCGTATCCACACAACATATATATAGCATACAATCAATTCAGGAAATCAAAAGACACACAAGTAAAAATGAAGTTCAAAGACTAGCGGAAGCAATTTAACTAGAAAGTGAGCATGGCAATCACACAGGTCAAGTAACTACAGTTAATCACAAGTATCACAATAGCGGAAATACTATTAATAGTCAAGACATAGTAACCACACGTATCAAATATGAACTCAACATGAAACTATAATTGAATGACTTAAAGACAAAGCAGAGCAAAATGACCAGTTAACAAGCCAGACCACATAAGTCAAAACAATCATCCAATCAACAGTAGCATAAACAGCAATGTACACATGGCAGGTCACTAATAAGCAGATAAGGATACTAACAGATATTCATAGTCCATGACTTTTACCGAATGAAGTTTACATGCTAACCGTCAAAACAATTATTTACATACTAGCATGGACCAAACAAATCAAGGGTCACATAACAGTATGATAAACGGTTGATCAGTTATTAGCATAACAATAGGTAAATCAGACAATCACATATTACTAATATAGTAGCAGGGAAAACGATAGTCACGTAGAACATGTAAAAACATAATCAAATTCAATAATCATATAATAACCCGGTACGTGAATGGAACGATAGTCTGAAGCAACGGAATAAGAGTATGACAGATCAATGCAATGGAATATGTATCTCAGTAGTAGAGTGAGTCTCATAAGGGTGTAGAGTAGTGGACAATTAATACAAAATATGGTGCGTTGGGAATACAGAAGGTGCAATGTAGGTATATCAATAGTGTAAGGTTTGTCAGAAATCCATCCCGAGCCAACAATACAATACAATACAATCAATAGTGGCATTAGCAGCCCAATATCCAATAGTAGCCATTATATTCGGAGGGGTGACCTCGGAATACCAATACAATAGGAGGGGAGACCTCAGTAACCAATGGAGTAGCTAGCTCCCAGACTGTGAGGGGGTGTATTGCACACACGCACCGCATCACCAATACAATATCAATATCAATCCAATACAATACAAATCTAGGATGCATCCATACGCCCCTGCAGAACAATAGTGGCCATACAATATATGTCCAAAGCGCGCATAATCAATACAGAATAGGGACGGTGTGTAACATCACTCGTACACACTAGAGTCATGCCATTGGTGCATCAATGACACGGACATGGAACCCCCATGCCTAGTTAATGGCTCGGGTATCAATCTGAAGGGTCAGACAAAAGTTCAAAGTGTAGCGATATATAGGTCTTCATAAACAAAGGTGCAATATCAGTAGTTCACAATTCAGAGGTTCATAGCAATAATTCAATATCAAGGTCCAATATCAATGTTTCAATAACAAAGTTTCAATAGCACACATATAATTGCACAGGTCAATAGCAAAAGTTCAATAGCAAAGGGTTCAATAACGAAAGGATCAATAGCAATGGTTCAATATCAAAGGGGTCAGCAGTAAGCAAAGGTTCAATATCAGAGGATCAATAGCAAGGAAAGCATAGCAATGAATATCATAAGAGAAACAAAGTCGAAGGACCAAAAAGTCATGAGAAACCCCTACTGAAAAGGGATAGAATATCTGTACCTCAATCGAAGCAAGCAAAATAGGAAATACGGTCACACGATGAATCAATCTTGCCGCCCGGAACCTATGAATTAGATAACGCTTACTAAGATCAGATTACTCGTTTTAGACGACTTTCCATTTTTAGCAGGTTTCCACTTTTAGTAATCTTTCTATTTTAGGTAACTTTCTATTTTAGACAGGTTTCCATATTTAGTAAGTTTCCATAATTAGCAGGTTTCCGTATTTAGCAAGTTTAGCCATTTAGGATGCATTTTAAAGACATATTAGGTTAGATGATTATTATTATATTTTAAGGGTCATTTTTTTCCAGATTATACAAGTTTAGGGTTTAAAGTGTAATTATTATAAAGTGTAAGATCTTAATTGTAAATACATCATTTTTACCCATTTTACCAATTTACTCCTTTTAGTTATTATATTCACAATTCAACCCTTTTAGTGTCAATATTTATAAATCAACATATATACACGTAAACAAGCCTTCCGTTTTATTTATGATCACCATATGTTTCCTAAACCTTAGGCGCATTAAAACAAGTTATAACATCCTCTGAATAAGCCTTATGTTGTCGTGACAAGCCCTCCCCAAAATAGTAGTATATGCGCCCCTTTATCCCTCAAATAACACCTTAGGTTATGATTCATTTAATACTAATAATACTAAATAATATATTCATGTGGTTTAGTTTCATGTAAAGCTTGATATAACACCAAAATGTACTTGTCGTGAAGTCTAAAATCAAGTTTCAAAATCCATTCTTGAGCACACATATACGACATACATTAAGCCTACTTCCATGATTTTATGTGATTAAATACTAGGCAATCCATGGCTTACATTTCACCCCTTAATTAGACATGTATTATGGACAAATCTTGCGCATGTAGACCATATTTCACACGACCAGACTCACATGTAACTAACAAACATGCAAGGCTCAGTTTCAGATTTCATGTAGTCCAAAGTTGGTTTATTATTAGTTTTAGTTACACCATTTAAATGAGACATGTATTAAGCACCAACCCTGCGCATGTTGCTCCTAAAACCCATGACCATAATACAAATTACAACAGAATATAGGGAGTGCCTTAGTCAACAAATAAAAGGGTTTTCTCCTGGCTTGTGTTACAATATTTATTAGGTTGTTTCAATCCTATAGGTGGGACAACCATGCGTATGATATGTTACCAAAACCTACGACCAGATCGATTACAACACAAAAAAAATTTATGTAGTTTATTAGGTGACATATATAGAGTTAGTTTAGTCATTCTTGGAGCATGTTGTGTTAAGGAATCCTTGCGCATGGTATGAGTACTAAACGACCAGAACAAGACACAAACAAAAGAGTGAGGAGATCATGTCGTGATACCTCTTTGACGTGAACCAAAAGGAGAACAATGGACAAAATAACCAAACGAACGCCCTACTTGTGCCTATATCATCACGAGAGCAGCAGCAAAAGAACACCAACAAAACCAATTCAGTACACGAATCAAGTACACACGAATTCAGTCCTAAAAAGAACTTCGAATCTCATATTGGGCTGTTCTTGATATCGACAGAAAAGGATGGAGAGGGAGGACTTATGATTTAGCCGTATCTTTTCTTGGGAGGGTGAACTAGGTTTTTTTCTGTGTTTATTTTTTTTGATACACAATAAAATGAGATGTGGTAATTTAAATTGAGAAAGGAGCGTGTAAAGGCCACCAAATCAGGGATTATAGCGTGTAAAAAGGAGGGGGGGGGGACGTTTAAGAGTTAAGACTAATTCCCGCATGATTTACTTTCCAAATTAACCTGTGAAATTAATTTATTTTGTCTATTAAAGGTCCATGTAATATCATAATGTGTTATATATTCATTCGAGAGTTAACTATAAGTTTTATTTCTTCCATTATTTTTGGTTATCATAAGTACTTAACGTCATTATCGAGCTGATTTTATTTTATGGATTTTTTTTACTCCAGGGTATAATAGTCTTTTTAACGCGTTCACAATTTAGGGTTTTACAATGCTACTCATGAAGAAGCTATGGCGTAACTTATTCTCTCACATTACGCCGTAGCTAGTGTTTTATCTTGGATTGCCTACTCAACAGCAATTACGGCTAACTCCCTACTAAGGTTACGCTGAAATTATCTAGGTCGAGAAATATTTCGCGCCTCCATCAACTATGACGTAACTCCTCAACAAGCATTATGTCGTAGTCAACTTAAAAGAGTTCTGTATTGAAGATACGATGTAACCTTTCCCAAGTGTTATGTCGTAGCCTATTTAACGAGAGTATCATTTGGAGGATTATTAAAGTTACGGCGTAACTCTCAACTCAAGTTACGCCGTAACTAGGATCATGCCTATAAATACAAGCCCTAGTTTTTACATTTCACATCATTCACTCACAACTCAAAGTCAGAGAACGTGAAGAGGGTTCCAAAGGCAGATCATTCAGAGCATACATAGCCATCTCCAAGGGAGGAATCACTCCATATCGATAAGCATCAGCGATCAATTCTATCTTTTACTTTTAATTCATGTCTTTCATTTTGTTAAACATCGAATTCATTGTTTCTTTTAATGTGATCGGCTAAGCACCTTTGGCGCTAGCCTAGTTATGATTCCTTCAATGTATTGTTTATGTTTTCATGCTTCTGTATAATTGTTTCTAGTGTAAGCATGCATAGTTCGTTGGCAGTTACCCTAACTTTCGTAGTTTTGAAATGCGGTCGTTTCTAGTTGCTTAGGAGAATTGACCAACTGACCCTAAGTAGTTAGGTAGAGTTTGAAAGGGTAAGAATTGACCAACTGACGACCCTTCCTCTCTTGTGCGAACTGACCAAAGGATCACCGGTCGTTCGGACGAACTTAAGAAGTTATGGATGGGTGTCTAAGATGCTTAATGACTAATTATTTCGAATCTTGCATGTAGGGTACTTAATGACTTGGCTTAGGTGACTTTAGACCCTCGACTCCCCAAAGGGGTAAACCTTTGACGTCGGGTAGGAGCCTTTGTTAATAGGTTAGGACGAATTGACCAAATGTTGTCCTAGCGACTTAAACCCCCACTTGAATCAATTTGAAGTAATAAAACATATACATTACACGATAGGATGAGAAATTAGGTTAGCACACTTTCTCTCTATTGATCACAACCTTTATTTACTTTACGCTTTTTATTTCATTCCTTAGTTTAATTAATCATTTTCAACCTCAAATCAATTAAAACCAGTCACACGTAGACTTAATTTAGAATCTGATCACGTAGCTCTTGGGACGACCTCGTTTTTACCATTTACTACACTACACACGAACGGGTACACTGCCCGTGAGTGCATAAGGTAGACTATAGGTAAACGAGACAATTATAAATAATAAAACCTGGTCAAAAATCTTGCATCAGTTACACACAAACACCTTTGGTTTTCACATCTTTACACATACATAAAACCTAATTCATTGCCTCTCTTTATAAACTAGAGTGTCTAGGGTTACAAATGACTACTAAGGACTAAATAATAATTTCTTCTTTAACAAGTAGGTCCCTTGTGTTTCTATCTTCATCATTTGTCATCTTTATTCCTTCATCTTTCACAAAATGACATGGGGATATAGTGAGCTATAAGTACTAACGTCAAATCCTAAGTACTAATAGTGAATCTATAAGAACTATTGATAAGGATTTAAAACGCACACTTTTAAGGGGTCATTTAAGCCCTTAATCGACCACCTTTACATCCATTACTGGTTAATTTCGTTCCTTTTCACTTTTTAGGTCTCTTGGAAGCAAAATGCTGGAATGATGCTTATTTGGATGAAAAGGAGTGAGTACATGAAGAAAATGGCAAAGTCAAGATCGAAGCCACTCAAGCTGCTCAAACTAAACTTGAAGGCGTCCCAATCAAAGGGCGATGCCGTCCCTCTATACATATTTGATAATTACATGCACCAGACGGCTCAGTGGAATTTTTGCTCATAACACCTGACGGCGTCAGGCTTTGAAGAAGAAGGGCGTCACTCAGACTTTTCATCTCAGACGGCCCAGATCCAGAACCAATATGAGGACCCATATGAAGACTGACGGCGTCACAAGTCCAAGGTGACGTTGTCCCATCAATAACTTGGCCAAAAGAAAAACCCTAATGACGGCGATCTGACGGCGTCCCACCTATAAGGCGACGCCGTCGCAAATGTAAATCTATATATATAATTCGATTTTTCTGCATTTAGGGAGGTAGACTTTTGGAGTAAAAACCTTAAACATTTGTAGTCCGACTTGGACAGTATCTTAGGGTCCCAAACCCTATTTTACACATCAAGATAAGTGTTTTAATCTAATAGTATTATTATGTCTTCCATTTATTGTGTGTATGCTTGCTTGTTTAACATGTCTAGCTAAATTTCTTATGTGTTTGCTTAGATCTATGAAACTTAGTTATTAATTGTTGATTGGTTGTCTCTTATCTTAATTGTAAATGGCTTAGGAGTGCAACTAGGCTATCATTGTGTTTAAATGCTTGAGTAATCTTTGTGAAAATTAGTTTATGAATCACTTAGCGGATTTCGTAGTCGAAACATCCAAAGATAACCTTAAAGTTAGTTTATGAATGACTTAGTGGATTTTGTATACATTAACCTAAAGGTAATCTTAAAGAGTGAGGGCATAGGCACACCCTACGACCTTAGAAAACACAACGCGTTAAGAATAAGGACATGACAATTCAACGAACAATAAAAGATAACTAGGGAGTAATAGTATCTAGGTAAAGACATTTTTAATCATCATACGAGCACACAATCAAATAGACATAGCTACCCGTAGTATTAGATAATAGATAGTAGAAGTAATCGGTAGAAATACCACCCCCAAACCAATTGCCCCAAGATTTTACCCTTAGCTTTCTAAAAAACATATAAAAGATAAAAAAGAATCATCCTCAACCCCACCTTAGCGTAATACACTTCTTGCTAGCATTCCTGTTCCCCTAGAGAACTATATCAATACCCGAGGATTACCCAATACTACACTACCATGATTAGGTTCACTGCCTAGGGTGTTGAAAAACTTGCTCGGCGAAAAGGAAGTCCTTTGACCCTGAACGCGCTTCGTACGTGCATCAAGTTTTTGGCGCCGCTCCCGAGGAATAGAATAGCTAGTTAGATCTTTATTTTGTTTAGGTTCCCTTGCTTGATTCCTATGAAGTGATATTTTTTCTCATTTTTCGCTTCCTTGTAGTCTATCCCCTTC
The DNA here is from genome assembly GCA_019973895.1 of Chrysanthemum seticuspe. Taxonomy (NCBI): domain Eukaryota; kingdom Viridiplantae; phylum Streptophyta; class Magnoliopsida; order Asterales; family Asteraceae; genus Chrysanthemum; species Chrysanthemum seticuspe. The sequence goes on along the minus strand of BPTQ01000006.1, from coordinate 196,221,058 downwards.
TTTGTGACTTTGTTAGTAATCCCATCACTTTTCATCATGGAAGGTGATAACCCACTACCACATCACCCAATTCCCATCGACCCACCACCAATTGACCCGCCAAGAGACCATACTCTTGGCGAATACTCTAGACTAAGCCCCCAAGGCTTTAGGAACACCATTGAGCTCCCCGATCATGCTCAAACTACGGCTCTGCGATCCGACACCATCCCGTTGGTGCAAAACGGATGTGCATTCCATTGACTTCGTTTCGAAGATCCTAATCAACATCTTAAGGACTTCCTAGAAATCGTTGATTCCATCGACCTTGATGCTACCACACGTGAGACCATGCGCTTGCGTCTCTTCCAATTCTCTCTATGGGACCAAGCTAGTAATTGGGTTGTGATCAGGATTTAAAAGGTACACTTTTGAGGGGTCATTTAAGCCCTTAATCGATCACTTTTGTATCCGTTACTACTTAATTTTGTTCATTTTCACTTTTTAGGTCTCTTGAAGGCAAATTGCTGGAATGATGCTTATTCGGACGAAAAGGCGCGAATATATGAAGAAAATGGTCAAAGTCAAGAATCAAGTCACTCAAGCTGCTGGAACAGAAGGTGACGGCGTCACTGCCAAATGGCAACGCCGTCGCGACATGCTTTGTGATGACTCAGTAGCCAAATTTCTATTTTACACTTGACGGCATCAGGTTTTAAAGAGTAGGACGTCACAACTCAAACGGCCTAGATTCAGATCCCGACATCACAACCATAAGGTGACGCCGTCACAAAGTTGACGTGGCCAAGACGAAAACCTAATGGCGGCGATCCAAAGGCGTCACAAATAAAGAGTGACGCCGTCGCATATTGTAACTCTATATATAGAATTCGAATTTTCAAAATTTTAGGGAGGTAGTTTTGTGGAGTAAAACCTAAACCGAACTTTGGCTATCTTGGGCAGTATCTTAGGGTTCCATACCATATTTTAGAACAAGATAAGTGATTTGCTTCATTAATTCAATTATGTCTTCAATTGTTTGTGTGTATGCTTGCATGTTTTCCATGTCCGGCTAATTTACTTGTGTCTTTGCTTAGATCTATGAAACCTAGGTATTGAATTTGATTGGTTGTCTCTTATCTTAATTGTGATTGACCTAGTATTGCGATAGGTCATTCATTGTGTTTTTAATGCTTGAGTAATCTTTGTGAACATTAGTTTATAATCACGTAGAGTTATTGTAGGCTAAACATCCAAAGGTAACCTTAGAGTTAGTTTATGAATCCTAGAGATTTCGTAGGCAATAACCTTAAGGTAGTCTCAAATAGTTAGGGAAAAACGCATACCCTACGACCTTAGAAGACACAACGCGTTAAGAATAAGGACATGACAATTCAACCATCAATAGGAGATAACTAGGGAGTAATAGCATCTAGGTAAACACAAACCATTATACGAGCATACAACAATAGACATAGACTATCCTTACCTTAGCTTAGATTAGATAATTAGATAAGTAGAGTAATCGGTAGAAATTCCAACCCCCAAATCCAATACCCCGAGATTCATAATTTCAATTTTCTACAAAAATATAAAAAAAGATAAAAAATAATCTTCCTCAACCACAACCTTGGAGTAGTAATTTCTCACTAGCATTCCTATTCCCCTATAGAATGATATCAATTCCTGAGGCTTACCCTAATACTACACTACAACGATTAGGTTCACTGCCTAGGGTGTTGAAAAAATTGCTCGACGAAAAGGAAGTTCCTTTGACCCTGAACGCGCGTTATACGCGTATCAAGTTTTTGGTGCCGCTGCCGGGGAATAGAATAGCTAGTTAGGAGTCTATCTCGTTTAGGTTCACTTGCTTGATTCCTATCAAGTAAGCTTTTTTCCCATTTTTAGCTTCCTCGTAGTCTATCCCCTTCTTTGTGACTTTTGTTCGTAACCCCATCACTTTTCATCATGGAAGGTGATAATCAACCACCACTCATCAACCTACCACCAAATGACATGCCAAGAGGCCGTACTCTTGGTGAATACTCAAGACCAAGCCACCTAGGCTATAGAAACACCATTGAGCTTCCCGACCGAGCCCAAACTACGACCCTTCGATCCGACACCATCCAGTTGGTGCAAATCGGATGTGCATTCCATGGACTTCGTTCCAAAGATCCTAATCAGCATCTTAAGGATTTCCTTAAAATCGTCGATTCCATTGACCTCGATGCTACTACTCGGGAGACCACGCGCTTGTGTCTCTTCCAATTCTCTCTACGGGACCAAGCTAGTAATTGGCTTAAGCGACTTCCCGCCGGCTCCATCTCAAGTTGGGATGATCTCACCTCTCGTTTCCTTGCCCAATTTTTCCCACCGGGGAGAACTACTAAGCTTAGGAATGAAATCTTGATGTTCCAACAACGTCAAGGTGAATCTCTCTATGAAGCATGGACTCGATTCAAGGACTTACTCCATAGAGTGCCTCATTACGGCATTGTTCTTTGGCTTCAAGTCCAACTCTTTTATGATCATGTCAACTTCCCAACTAAGCGATCCATTGACCAAGCGGCCTGTGGTAAACTTAGTGATCTCACCGCGGAAGAATCATGGGGTATAATAGAGGACCTTGCTCTCTATGACAACGAAAGTTGGAATGACCCCCGTGAGTTGCCCAAAACCGTAAAGGCAATCTCCTTGCCTCCCATTGACTCACAATCTTCTGACCGTAGGATGCTCGAGCTTGAAGATCAAGTTAAATTCCTAATGAGCTCCTACAAAAATCCTAAGTCTTCACATCAAGTAAACAAAATCACTCTACCTTGTGATTTGTGTAGTGGTCCCCACGATACTCGTGATTGCACATGACTCCCCGAACCAGCTTTTGCGGACTACGCCTCCACGCGTACCGATGGAGCGGGAGAGAAGTGGTACACTTTCAAGCCCGAACAAAACAACTTAAGAAAGTCCTACAACCCCTCATGGAGGAATCACCCTAACCTTAAGTGGAACCAAAATTCAAACCCACCCCAAAGCTCATCTAGTCCACCTAATAGGTTCAACCCTCCAAACACCAAGAACCCCACTAGTCTGGAGGCAATTGTGTCTAGATTCATGTCATTTCAAGAAACTTGATTAACTAAGCTTGAAGCCGATTTCAAGCATCGAAAAGGCGAGATGACAAACAAGCTTGATGCCCTCTTAAAAGCCTTCAATGACTGGGAAATTAGAGCACTCCCAAGTGATACTATAAAGAACCCAAAACTGAATTCAATTTCATTGACTTCATGTTCTTATTCACCATGGGAGAGTTCGCATCCATGCCCCTCACAACCAAAGGTCCACTCGGTAAATGCTATCAACAAGGATTCCAAGCGATCCCAAATGAGGTACCAAGGCCCCGTACCATTGGTACAACCCACTCTTGAGAAACCCATCAACTAAGAACCTAAACCTAATCTAGAGGAGGAGTACAAGGAACTCCATCACGAAAAACAGGTTCTTGATGTCCTAGCTCATGCACCTTAGTATAATGCTTTAAAAGAAAAATATGAGCGAAAACTAAAACTTGGAAAACATGGGTCCGCTTTTGTGCAAAATAATTTACCTAAGAAGTTAGATGATCCTGGGCTATTCACTCTTCCATGTAGGCTTGGAACCTCCAAACCTCTCGATGCTCTAGCCGACTTAGGATCATGCATCAATCTTGTTCCGTTGTCCCTCCATAGAATCCTTAACTTAGGTAAGATAGAACCAACGGAAACCATCTTAGGTCTAGTGGACGGTAGTACTGCATATCTGGTACGGAGAATAAAAGACATGGTAGTACACGTAATTGACTCTTTTGACGGATTTCCATGTGTTGGACATGAATAAGGACCCGACATGCCCATTATTAGTAGGAAGGGGATTCTTAGCTACCGCTAGTGCCATCATTGATTGTAAGATGTCTAAAATAGTGGTGGGAGAAGGGAGTGCTAGGTCAATTTACGATGTCAAAAAGCATATTTACTACAAGGAAGAGGAAATCCCCCATGAGATTAGGTTGGATAGAACGCCATCTAGATATGGACCTTGGATTAATAAATAATTCATAGGTCCCCAATGACCTTTCTATCTAGATGAATCCTTTGCTAGTAAAGCAACTTTTCATGAAAAAGAATTGGCTAGGGACATGGAAGTGAACCCGTTCCAGGACTCCTTAGTGTTGAGGAAGATGACTGAGTTCCTAGGAAGCTTACCCGTCAACCTTGTCATGAATAAGTGGAAGGTTGAGAACGATAAGCCTAAGCATAAGTGGAATTGGGATAGACTGCCTACTGATGTTAATGGAGAGTGGAAAATTAGGATAACAATCTATGACCCCGATGGAGAGAAGTTTCAAAAGGCATACCAGACTAAGCGTACCACTAGGAACTTAAACAATAAGTTTGATCCTTATCAAATTCTAGAAGATAAGCTTACTTATATAGGTAGGTAGGGGCACGACTCCGAGTCTAGCTACAAGACTCATAAATAAAGAAGAGCGCTTCGTGGGAGGCAACCCATTGATGGATCAATCCCAAATAGATCTTATGAGCCTTAGAGAACTGATAGTAAACCTGTGTAATCACAAGCAAACTATGGAGAACCTCTATTAAACTTATGTCCACGCAGAATATGAACACAAGAGTTAAGAAGACAATAAACACAAAATACTTGATCCTCTATAGATCTATATCGATTCACTAATAATGTTATTGAAAAGTGTACATAAACCCTAGCCGCAAGTTTCTTTTATACTATAAGAAACCCTAATTCAGCAGCTTACAAAAAAACATAAAAGATATGCATTATTTGTTCCTAAAATAACTCATGCATATCCTAACTAATTATTAAAATTACGGATACTACTATCCGCAGAAACAAAACTATCTATCAGCAGTAACTGCACAATCAGCAGAAACATAAATAACTATCAGCAGGAACCTTTATCAACAGGAACCATACTGTTACAATAATTCCAAACAATCCTCCCCTAAACTTGAATTTGACTACGTTAACTTCAAGTTTCCAGATAGATCTTGAAAGATCAAGAGGATTGAAATCCACAACAACTGAAGCAATAGAAAGAACCAACAGCAACACCTAGAACCACTAATACCAGCAATGAAGTTCACAGATCCATCAACAGCACGTATGTCAGCAGCATCAGGGCCAGCAGAAACAAAAACCAGAGTGGATTTGATAACCCTTTACCAAGTAGCTACTCACTCTTGGGCTAGCTGGTTCTTTGGTGGAATCATGACTTCATCGTGGTGAACCAATAACCAGTCCAACACTTGGAACGTGAATCAATGGTGTATTGGAGAACCCTAATGGTTTTGGCAAACCATCACAGCCATCAACGGATTTGAGTTGTCTTTACCTGAAGCCGTTAACTCAGGACTAGCCATGGTGTTCCACTGCCCTTACCACAAGCCATGATCTTGTGGGCTAGCCAACTCTTCATCTATGAGGACATGGTGAATTGAGCACCATACAATTTGTTGGCAAATTGTCAACCATCCAATGGATTTGGTATCTCTTTACCAGAGCGGTTTGCTCATAGAGTAGCCAATGTTTGGTGTGTGAGACCTGGGTACATTGATAACCCTCTGATTTTTAGTAAATCAGCAACTATCAATGGATTTGAGGAATGTCCACCAGAGCCGTACCCCCATGGTGAGTCAACTATGTCCTGTCAAAGACATGGTGAGTTGATTACCATAGACGATCCACAACATATACTGAAAGATATTGGATTTCACAAACACTCTAAACCATAATCAAAGTAGGCGTATAAGTATGTTAGAGAGAGAAAGTTCTAGTGAGAGAAAAGAAGAGAGTTGGGAACTATAGTGAGAGAAAGAAAAATATTATTATGAGCTCCAACTCTCTACCTTGGAAGGTAGAGAGTATTTATAGTCTTACAATGAAACGCCACACAACGGGCTGTGGATCAGGCATACAGTGGGTAAAGACCCGTCCGTCCTCCACGGTGTTACTTAACTAAATATTACTTAGCTTAAAATAACTACGACTACGAGCTTTCTAACGATTACATATACTTGAGGTGACCGACTCTTTAATACCTGGAATTTCTAATTCATAACAATCTCCCCCTAAGGGAGGTCACCTCAAACATATACTAAAATTACATTGAATACAAACAGATATTACATTAACAATTGTTCTTGCATTCTTGATGTAGTACTTTGCACAGAAGCTCGTAGTCATTGATTCCACTTATTGCATGTTTGGTTAATCCAAGTGGAGGTCTTTTACTGATCCACGTGATAATAATTTTAAGCCAGCTTTTGAGATCATCAGCTAACAAAAATCTCTGAGACATCCATTGTGGTGTTGGTATTATGTGATGTTGTGACTTTCGGACCGACATGCTCACATTCTGGATCATGATATCTTCTCATCAGTGTAGCGGAAGCTTTCGTTGATTCATGATATTGGCAGCAGCGTAGCAGAAGCATGGAGTGAAAATATCAGAGTCATTGATGCACTTATCATGATTTCTTTTGAGATGAATGTGTAGTGTGAGCATGCGGCTATGGATTGACCTCTTCATTCTGATCAGCTGCAAACGTCGGGTGTACCTGCATAAAACCGTTAGCAATAAAGCGCACGAAAGTGTCTTTGATCACTTTCGTTGAATTGAGGTACACGGCCCACGGTTCCCTGTTGATCAGTACAAGTACTGCCTGTGATCAGGTATAATTCCGAAGAATTTCCTTGACAGGGTTTCGCAGCTGCTCTAGCTGTTCTCAAACCGGAACATCTCAAAGAAGACAACACAGAGTGAGTGAACCAGCGAATAGAAATTCAATGATTGATGAAAAGAGGTTTGAATGACAATCGTGTATTGCTCAATAGAAATTGTTTTTGCAATACAACGAAGGTTTTAATGAAAATCAATTATCAATCATAAAACACCTTTTGATTTGAAATATTCGAACACGGTCAATGTGCTAAAGAAAAGAGTTTTTAAGCACAATGACCGGTTTTTCAAAGGTATCCGTCAATCCATAACCTGAACCAGGATTGATTCAAAAGATTGAATCACCCCATTGTTTCTGTTCAGTTGTTACATGGTTGATCTATTGAATAGATCTCACATGCCACCCACCAGGAGCTTGTTTGATGTTGGCTCCAGAGGGCTTTCCATCTTCATTGTGAATATGTTTGCATATCACTCAGATGTTCTGGCAATACCACAAGGATAATGCGTAGGACTCAAGATATAATCTCTCTTTCCAAATTATGTGAAACAAAGAGTCTTCATTGAAAGTGTCCTAATGAGATTTATTGATGATATCGTGGCTCTAGACTCAATTTGTGCATATTTGGATCCTGTATCAGAGACTAGGGAGAGGGTCTCCTTCTTCAATATCAACAATCTCTAAGATAAAGTCGATAGATAATGTAGGTTCCCCGTGAGAATGAAACAAGCCCTTTTAAGAGGAACTTGAGTGGTTTGGGAAGATTGAAGTGCAGTGCGTCACTGGGTCCATGACGTATTGTCTTCAATACCGGTGTTACCTTGGTAACCGCCAGTAGCAGATGAATTGAACCCGGTTTCTGCCCTAAGGTTGAATCAATGGAGGGCTATTTGTTTTCACCCTTTTCACATTCAATTCTTTTTAATTCTTCAACCCCTTCAGTGTTTACCAAGACTTCATAGCTAGAACCTTGTTGGGTTTATTCCAGTACTAGCTCAGTCTCAGTCTGCACTCTTCCCATGTCTCATTTTTCTCCTTTTATCATCATACCTAAGAACTCTACAATAACTAGTGGATAGTCCCTGGGTAGATCTCTCCGGTTCTGGCGGATCATGGGAACAAATATCTAACCTTATCATCCTTATATCACCGTTCATAAAGTAAAGTTGGTCGGTCTATTTGGTATTGTTCATCTGCCATTTGGAACCAATTGAAAACCATTTGAAAATCAATCCAGATACTTGTGATATATTATCAAAGCATTTTGTACCTGAATTGTTTTTGATATTTTTAGAACAAGTGCTCCCCCTCAACATGTGCATCAAGTGTTTTGCACACGGAGGCAAGAGAAAGAATTAACTTCTTTGATTTCCATTTTCTAAAAGATATCAACATCACTTCCCTTATCAAAGCAAGTAGATAAAGTATTTCGGAAGGATGAGGTTTTTCAAGAGTTTGCTCCCCCTCAATATGTGCCTCGAGATTTGAAAAGAGTTTTGCACATACTAGAGGGAACCTGCACATTGAGATAAGTGATCACATTTCAAATCATAGGTTTAAGATAGATGCTCCCCCTCAACATGTGCATGGTAAATTTGAAATCGTTTGTCACATGTGGGAAGGAGAGCATGTACATCCTTATAAAACCATTTACCGAATTATCAGTTTAAATCCAATTTAAATCACACATTCTCCCCCGATCACAATTATCAAATCATTTGAGATTTGTGCTCTTATAGATTTAAATTGATTTTGAAAGCTTTTAGGGAGAATTGTGACTTGATTATGAAATCGTTTTAACTGATAAGGATCGGATTTTAAGACTTTAAACTCCATTGATAAAACATGCATGAATATCTTTTGAAAACAATTGAATGCCAAATAACTTTTTAATTTAATTGAAATCATTCTCCCCTCAATCAATGACATAGGTTGTTGATTGAGAGATTGATATTTTGACAAATAAGTCCCGATGGTTATCAAAAATAGAGTCCGAGTTATTTTTCAAAACAATTAGTTTTCAGCAGATGAATGTTAATAGAATTAGAGCATGGAATTTTGAAAACATGATAAAGTATGGCTCTGTTCTTTTTTTGAAAGGCGGGTTACTTCCTGAAATGACAATAAACCATTGTTTCTCTTTCTCCCAAAAATAATTTTTTGATTTTTTGATTTTTTGATTTTTTTTTATTATTTTTTTTTTATTTTTTTTTATAAAAAAATTCGAACAACGTCTAAAGTCCTGTGTCATTCTTTGAATGACAGCACAAAGACCGTAGATATTGCCGAACCGAGAAAAAAAACATAACAAATTGACAATATTTTTTGAAGATTTTTCGAATTTTTCAGATTTTTATGGATTTTGAAGGTTTTATATTTTTCTTTTGTTTTTCGAATAGATATATACAAGAGATAGATGAATATAGACCTTTACTCCTCGTCTTCCTCCTGAAGACGTTTGAGTGTTTCTGGTTGAAGGCTTTTCAAGCCAAGACGTGGAAGAATAAACTCAAAACGTTCTCTAGGAAGAGCTTTGGTGAAGATGTCTGCTAACTGATATTCAGACCTCACAAAATAGAGTTCCACCACACCTTTTTTCACTTGTTCCCTGATGAAATGATGTCGAATGTCGATATGCTTTGCTCTTGAGTGTTGAACGTTGTTGCATGAGAGAGCAATAACACTTTTATTATCACAGTACAGAGGGATTTTGTTGAATTTAAAGCCATAGTCAGATAATTGAGATCTCATCCATAAGATTTGAGCACAATAAGATGACATGGCTATGTATTCAGCCTCTGTAGAGGAAATAGAAGTACTCATTTGCTTCTTTGAGGACCAACTCACAAGCTTATCACCCAAAAACTGAGCACCTCCAGATGTACTTCGACGAGTATCTTGACACCCTGCATGATCAGCATCTGCATAGGCTGTTAGTGACATACCGGTGTCCTTCGGGTACCAAAGTCCCATATTGATGGTTCCTTGGAGATACCGAAAGACCCGTTTAACCGCTTCAAGGTGCTTTTTAGTAGGCTTAGCCTGGTATCTAGCACACATGCAAACAGCGAACAAGATGTCTGGTCTACTAGCTGTGAGGTACATCAGGGATCCAATCATACTACGATATTTCTTTTGGTCTACCATGATCCCTGAGTGATCCTCATCTAGTTTAGTTCGTTCAATCATGGGAGTGTCAACAGGGTCACTTGAATCAAATCCAAATTTCTTTAAAATCTCATTTGCATATTTAGATTTATTTATGAAGATGCCTCCGGGACTTTGTGAAATTTGTAATCCCAAGAAAAATGACATTTGTCCCATCATTGACATTTGAAATTTTGAACCCATTTCATTTGAAAAACGGTCACATTCATTGGGGTCAGTCGAGGCAAAGATGATATCATCAACATAAATTTGAACATGAATTAAATGTTTGCCTGACTTTCTGGTGAACAATGTTGGATCAACTGCTCCTTTGCTAAATCCGGTAGATAGAAGGAACTTTGATAGCGTATCATACCATGACCTTGGAGCTTGATTTAAACCGTAAAGAGCCTTCTTCAAACGATAAACGTGAGTAGGATGCTCTTGATTCACAAATCCTTCCAGTTGGTTGACGTAGACGACTTCTTTAAGATCTCCGTTCAGAAATGACGTCTTTACATCCATCTGCTAGACTACCATGTTCTTATTAGCAGCATTAGCCAAAAAGATCCTGATTGCCTCGATTCGAGCAACTGGAGCAAAAGATTCTTCAAAGTCAATACCTTCCTCTTGACGGTATCCTTTAGCAACTAATCGAGCCTTGTTCTTCAACACATCACCATGCTCATCATGTTTCACTTTGAAGATCCATTTTAGAGTAATGATCATAGCACAATCTGGAGCAGGTACTAACTCCCATACATCGAGTCGATTAAATTCATGAATTTCATCTTGCATAGCATTGAACCAGCTGTCTTCATTCATGGCAGTTTTAACCCTTTGGTTCGATCTTAGAGAGTATGGAGTTGAAGAAGCACCATAAGGCATCGGTTGCAAGTTGTTTATGTGTTGATACTGGACGAGAAGGGTTTCCAATGATGTTATCTAATGGATGATCATGAGTCCATTTTCTGAGGTGTTCATGTGGCAGTGGTTGGGGGACTGAAGTAGCAGAGTTGATGTCTTCTGAAGAAGATGGTTCTGATGAAGATTCAGGAGCAAATATGTTCTCAAATGGAGCATCTTCAGGAGTAGTAAAGGGATTGTCTTCATCATTGATGTGAGAAACAGTTCCATGATGTACATTGGAAGATTGATGATTTGTCGATGAGATAGAGTGATCAGCAACAGGCGCTTCTTGGCTTAATGATATTGAGACAGAAGGATTGACTTCATTCACAGGAATATGAGCAGCCTCTGCTGAGGGAGTCGTCTGTTCATTAGCACTTGGCTCATACTGTTCATCAAACATAGGATCAAACAATTTCTTTAAATCATCTTCAGATGGAGGTACATATGGAGTTTCTTGAGAAGAGGTTGGAACAAGGGATGATCCAATGGGACTGTTTTGAAGTGCGGGTCCTGAACTGGATTGTCAAGGAGCCGTTTGACCGGTCAGCTCATCAAATGTAACGTGAATTGTTTCCATGATATTTCGGGTTCTTTTGTTGTAGATTCGGTATCCCTTTTTGTTTGGTGCATATCCTACAAAAACTCCAATGTCTGCTTTAGCTCTCACTTTGCCTAAGTCTTGACCCTCATTAGTTGGATAACACAATGCACCAAACACACGAAGGAAAGAGAGATTAGGTTTTCTGTTGTGGACCAGTTCATATGGAGTTTTTCCATGAATAGTGTGAATCAGGGAACAATTTTGTGTGTAGCATGCATTGGCAATAGCTTCAGCCTAGAGAAACATTGGAACCTTTGAGTAAATCAGCATTGTTCTAGCGGCTTCTACAAGAGTTCGATTTCGTCTTTCAACTACACCGTTCTGTTGAGGAGTTCATGGAACACTTCTTTGATGGCTGATTCCAATGCTTTCGTAAAATTCACTAAGTTGTTTGTTAACAAACTCAGTACCATTGTCTGTTCGGATAATTCTGACGGTTTTGTTAAGTCGAACCTGCAGCTGTTTGATGAGTTTGATGATGATATCAGGAGTTTCATCCTTTGTCCTTAAGAACTTGACCCAGGTGAATCTAGAGTAATCATCAACCACAAGTAACACATATTTCTTCCCAAAGATATTCTGCACTCTCATTGGTCCACATAAATCCATATGAAGGGTATGAAGAACTTCTGTAATTGAGTTTGTAGGTTTGGGTTTATGGGCATACTTTTTGCTTTTTCCCAATTGCCATGCTGAACAAAGATGATCCTTTTCATACTTTAGTCTAGGTAAACCTACAACTAAGTCCTTTCTGGAGAGATCATTGATGGTGCCGAAGTTCAAGTGATTGAGACGACGATGCCATAACCATGACTTTGTTTTCGAAGCCTTTGACAACAAGCAAATTGGAGAAGACTTCATCATATCATCGATAGAGATGATGTAAAGATTTGAACCACGAGTTCCTCTTAACAGTTCCTTACCATCAAGTTCTCTTACAAAACAAGTATGTTTTCTGAAGGCTACTTCTAGATCAGAATCACAGAATTGACCAACAGAGAACAGATTATGACCAAGACCTTCCACATAGTATACTCTAGAGATAACACTATCACCAACAACATAATCACCATAACCCATAATTGCACCGAAATGATCATTTCTGAATCTAACTGTCCCGATGAATTTGCTCACGAAGTTCATGAGCCGCGACCGGTCGCCAGTCATATGCTTGGAACAGCCTGAGTCCAGGTACCACAGAACGATTTGAACGATCTGCAGTTGAACACAGACAAGAGTGGATAACTGGATAATTGGGATCCCCATGCAAGAATGGGTTTCATTTGGTTAGAAATAGAGATTGGAACACCCACATCAGAAATAGAAACGTCCATATCAGATATTGAAGCAATGGAATCATTATGAATAGATGCAGTACTTGTGTCCGTATTTGCCCTATTCAAAGTATGTCCACTTCTTAAGGGAATAGTTCTACACGTAGGCATCTATTATCTAGTGGGCATTGTCTGATTAACCTTACGGCCAACCGGTATCCATCTATATCCTATCTTACAGAATGTTCTTCCTGTGGGTTTCCATTGTTTTCTAATTTTCTTACGTTTTTGCCTTTTTGCCTTCTTAACATGATTTTTAGCATTAACAATATTAACTGGACAATTAACATCATTAGGCAAAACATTAACACCACTTTCATGATTAGAAACAGAATTCAAGCAGACATTAATACAAGGTTTGCAAAAAGTATCAGAATTCGAATTAATTACAGTACGCCTATGGCTAATACTAGAATCAACACGATTCGTTTTATTCGGCTCAAAATTAAAGTTCTTAGGTTGGTCTTCTACTCTTTTCCAATGCACATTCTTAGCTTGCGAAGTCCTATCATTCCTTGTATTGTCTTGAGACTTTTACCTGCTTGCTTTAATGTCACTGATTACTCCTGTAGACGGAATGGGAACATTAGTTGGTTTTGCTACTTTTTGCTTCTCCTGTTTAGATGTGCTGGGATCTGAACTACATGCAGGCACACTAAGATTCACTTTCTTAACACTAGAAGTGCTGGGATTGTACTCCTAGAAGGCACACTAGAGTTCGATTTCTTAGCTTTAACAGAGCTGGAATCTCAACTACTTGAAGGCATACTAAGGTTCACATTCAAAACATCGGGCATCGAATGGATATTATACTTGGCACTAGGCATCAAACACGGAATCAAAGGATTAACTCTCTCACCTAAGGACTTAGGGCATATTGTGATTAAGCATTCTAGAATTTCTTGAGATCGTTTGGCATATAAACATGCATGCCCAATTGCATTGTCAAGTGGTTTCTCTAACTTATTTCTTCAACAATCTCACTGAGACATTCTAGACAATCCTTAAGGGATGAAAAATATGTCTGAATAGCAAGTTTGTTATTTCTAAGATGAGGGGGGACATATTTCACAGATAAAGCATATTTATTACAAGAGTGAACCTTTGATACACCGTTCTCCCCATTGGTCATTGGCATTTTCCCTTTTATCTAACTCTTCAGATTCTCAATTTCCTTTTGCAATGAAGCTATTTGTTCGTTATTTTTGTTACGAGTGACCTTTATTGATTCAAATAACTCATTGAAATGACGTTTAACCTTTTCATTTTCTTCTAGAAAACTTTCGTTTTCCTTTTGTAATGCATTTACCAAGTTTTGAAGATGAAACGTTTGAGAATTCTGAGAATCTAGAGGAGGAGGCATTTGGGAGCCTGTCATATTGTTCGTTTGACCCTTTAATTTAGAGATTTGGGCTTTCAACTTTCTGATCGTGTTGCAATGAGCTTGAATCTGTTCATCACGTTTGTTAATTTGAAAAACTACATCAAACTCTGGAGCATCTGAGGATGTCTTGATATTTGAAGTTTTGACATTTTCTTTAAGATGTTGATATTTTAGTTGTAAATTAAAATGCTCAACTTCTAGTTTAGAAAAATGTTTAACCAAATTCTCGTGATCATCCAGTTCAATTTTCTCATTTAGTTTAGAATTAGTTTTTTCAAGCTCAATGACACGATCATGGGAGACTTTCAGGGCAACAGATAATTCAAGAAATTTGGAAGCATTAATAGAACAATTTGTAGCAGTGAAAAACACATCTTTAGCAACACATTCAGTAATAAGAGTCTCGTTTAATGTATGCAAGTTCTTCCTCTCAATATCATTATATTTTAGTGCTCGCTCATAGTCACTAACCACAACTATCATTGCATCAAACTCCTTTTCCATTTCTTTAATGTTTAAGCTCATTCCCTTTTTAAGACTTTCAAAATGATCTTTTATCTGTTTAAAGAAAGGCATGACTTCAGTTAAATAACATTCTTTCGTTTGCTCAAAACCCCTTTCTCCTTCAGTTATACCAGTGGGTGTGATCCTTTTCTTGCAAGTTTTCTCAAAATCAACAAATAGTTGAAAGATAACATATTGACTAATTAAGGTCTTGCTTTTAGTGGCAATTGTTCTAGGAACAAGATGCATTGGTGTATTAGGAGGATACACAGTCGCTCTAGGCATTTTCCTAAGGGGAGGGTTTGTTTCAACAATATTTTCCGCTTTCTGCTTATCTAAGTCCATTTTCCAGAAAACTTGTTCGGGAGTCAACAATGTCTGAGGCTTAAACATGTTCAAAGAAATCCAATTCTCCTTCTTGTAATCATGGGATGTGATATTTATTTTCTTCTCTTTACATTTAGGATCATCTAATTTCTTGTTCATCTTTTCCCTAGAGACTTCATCTGATTTCTTATCTTCCTCAGTGCACTTAACGCAACTAGGTTTCTGTCTAGGTTTAAGGATTTCATTGCCATCATAAAGAACCTTATGAGCATTTCTAGCCTTTTTAATGACCGCTGGATTTGGTTCCTCAACAAGGGGAATGCTATGCTTATCGCTTAAGACTCTATGCTTAGTGATTAAGTGAGCAGTCTGAATGGTATTTCCTTGTACGTACAACTTATTTTCAAGCTTGTTTTTCAAGGTTTTTAGATTAGAAAAATCATTCAAAAGTTTTGATTCCTTAGCACTGAATTCTTGCTTAAGCATTTTAACATTTTCTTGAAGTTCTTGTTTTTGCTTAGCAGTTTTAGAAAGCTTTTCTTATAAGGAGTTTAACTCTTGTATTAATATTTCTTCTTTAAACCTACTTTTTCTAATAGTTGTACGCATTTGGTCATCCATTTCCTGCTCACGGGTGGTCAACTAAAATTTGGCACGTTGTTCATAAATAGCAACACGTTCTTTATAGGCATTCAGTTCAGAGATGACAGAATCATCAGGGGCACGTGCAGTGTATTCATCAAGAACATAGTCATTGTTGACTTCAGAAGATGCATCACTTGGTACAACTTCACTTTCACTTTGTTTCACATATTGATCATATGGGACAACATTGATATTACCCATATTTTCAATATTTGATTCAATAGTTTCAGTTGATTGTACTTTGTCATGCATCTTTTGCACATCAGCATCATCGTATAGTTTTAATACCTCTGAGATGAGTTTGTCTTTGGATGGGCCAGCTTGTGGTGAAGATGAGACCTTGGGAGAAACCATTGGAGAAATGCTAGCCATAAAAATTGTGTGTGCAGTAGGTCCATCATCCACATCAGAGTCGTATGCGTCACAGTCAGCGACTTGAAAGGCATTCTGATGATTGTGACCTATCTCATGAATTGGCTGCTCATCCACATCTGCATCATAGGTCTTGGCATTGCCCTCAGCAAGAAACAACAACTCCTCTTCATCTAAAGCAGCACCATTATCCTGAGCTTGTACAAGCAGCATCTTATCTCTTAAGTAATCAACATTCTGTGGACGTTTTGGAGATGTGCAGTTCCTTGCAATGTGTCCCTCACCACCACAGTTATAGCATTTGATCGGCTTAGCTTGACCTTGATTTCCATTCCTTCCTCGATTCTGATTACCAACATAACCTCTACCAGCTCCACCTCTTGCTTGTTCGTACTGTCGTTCTTGAACTGGCTGCACCATAACCTTCCCATCTCTGACAAAGGCTTGATAATGTGGATTGGAAGCAGTTCTGAGATTATTGTTGGTGTGTGGAAGAGAGTTCATGTTTTGACTAATCAGAAGAGCTAGTTGATTAATGAAGTTTCCCACGTGTGCATCAGCATCAGCTTGGTTGAACATGGGATCAGGAATGAGTTTGTGATTACCATTACCCATGGGTATGACTTGTGAGGCTTTGGTTGTGATTCCGATGTTTGAGTAGAAGGCAGTTGAGTCATTTGTTAAACTTGCTTCTCCCTGAGCTTTGAACTGATCTAGAATCCTCTTTTCAAACATGGCATGCCTCTCATTTTGAAGAAGGAAGGCATAGAGTTTCTCATAATTCGTATTCTTCAATCCTTTAGTGAGCTTTACAGAAGTAACAAATTTGTGCCATTCGGGATTCATGTTGTTAACAAACTTTGAGTTCAGCTGAATGTTAGGCATAGTCATTCTGATGTTCCTCATGTCATTCACCAGCTTATGAAATCTCACATAGTACTCATAGATACTTTCATCTGGTTTCATCTTGAAGTGCTCAAATTCATCATACAGCTGTGATTCTCGGTCTTCAACAGTTAGCTCAGAACCAGAAAGAAGCATCTTGACATTATCCCATACAGCTTTTGCCTCGGTGTTGTGATTGATAAGCTTGTAGATGTCCTTTGGTAGACCTTGCAGTATAATGTTGGAAGCTCGGATATCTGCATCGAATATCTTTTTCTCCTTATCGTCAAGCTCATCATACATCTTTGGGCTGTCCATTCCATAAATCAGAGTTCCATCTTCAGCAGTATCAAGTACATCTCTAGTAGTCTCAACTCGGTAAGGTCCTTCATCAATGGATTTGAGAATGTTAACCCCATTTTCTTTTCCAAGACAGTACAATCTGATTCGTTGAGCCCAAGAGTCATAGTCAGTTCTATCAATCATGGGTGGACGAGTATTTGAGGCTGCAGCTTGAACATCCTCAGCTACTGACGAAGCACTGGTAGGAACGATGTTTCCCATGATAACAAATTCTACAGGATTTTACTATTCTTTGATTAAACCGGGGAATTGATTCTTTCACGGGATTTTACTAAACCAAAAGAACAACCGTAAGAATGTATCACGAAGAAGTAACAAGTCTAAATGAACAAGTAGCTAAACATACAACTCGCATAAGCAGTTAACTCGCTAAATAGCCAAGTCGCATTAGCATCAACTCGCAACACAATCAACTCGCTTAATGAATCAAGTCGCTAAATAGCCAACTCGCTTTAGTATCAACTCGCAACCCAATCAACTCGCTTGAACACTAAGTCGCTTAAATTAACTCGCTAGCGTTACAACTCGCTAAATAGCTAGTCGCTTTAGATCTCAAGTCGCTGAAAGAAACAACTCGCTTAGAACCCAAGTCGCATAAAGATCAACTCGCTAAACAGCTAAGTCGCATGTACCAATACGCATCAAATAACAAAGCAACTCGCTTTGAAGAAAAATAAGTCCGAGACTCAACTCGCTTCGTCCTTCTCTCACAAATAACCCCTTTATCAATCCAAAACAACCAAACCACAATGATTTAAGCCTTCCAATTCAAAACATAAACACCTATGATAATCCTAAACACAAAAGTACAAGCAAAATTCAAACTTTAACACTAGAATTTGTCCAAATGAATCAAACTCTCCTAAACCCTTAATACCCCAAAAACCTTATGAAATCCACCAAAGCAAAGAGCATGAAAGATGAGTGATCAAACCATGGCTCTTGATACCAATTGAAAGATATTGGATTTCACAAAAACTCTAAACCATAATCAAAGTATGCGTATAAGTATGTTAGAGAGAGAAAGTTCTAGTGAGAGAAAGGAAGAGAGTTGGGAACTATAGTGAGAGAAAGAAAAATATTATTATGAGCTCCAACTCTCTACCTTGGAAGGTAGAGAGTATTTATAGTCTTACAATGAAACGCCACACAACGGGCTGTGGATCAGGCATACAGTGGGTAAAGACCCGTCCGTCCTCCACGGTGTTACTTAACTAAATATTACTTAGCTTAAAATAACTACGACTACGAGCTTTCTAACGATTACATATACTTGAGGTGACCGACTCTTTAATACCTGGAATTTCTAATTCCTAACATATACAACAAGATCCTCAAATAAAAGTTAGTATGCACACAATATATACAAAACATTTTTTGTGTTTTTTGTTTTTTTTAACATAAATAAAGAAAAGAAATAATGTACAATAAAAATACCATTCTCAAGATGTGGCAGCAGCATTGGCAGCACGAATTCTATCCTTGATAAGTTTGACCAACTGCTCTGCATGCATCATATCATTGCCAACAGGTTCGGTAGAAAGCACCAGCTGGTGCTTTAACATTTGAGTCATAACCTGCACAGACAAAGGATATTGCAAATCCGAGAACATATATACATAATGACCACTTACTGTGTGTAACATATGCACATGAGCCATTGGATAAAACTTTCATTCCCATACAATCCAATCACCCTGATTATCCTAAACTAGAAACCCTTTTCCATCCTGATATATGGAGTCAAACAAGACATGTAAATAACCCAGCAAGAATAGACCAGCACCAGACGCAGGATGAATTTCAAAATAGTGAGAAACCAAGCCATACAACTTGACAAGGTCCTGTCTATCCACTAGATGAAGTATCTCATTCAGAAAGGTAAAATGCTTGATTGAACCATCTCTCCTATATAGTGTATTCACCTTGCCACCCATGAATTCTGTAAGTTCCCATCTATCTAAAGGAAAAAACACAACTGGTTCTTCATCAGAATCACTAGGATCAACAAATGTGATGAAGGAACTATTAGCAACATTCAGATCAAGAACCCTAGAACTCCTCTTCTTGGCTATACTATTTCGTCTTCCACCACGTGTGGAGGAAGGAGAAGGAATACTAGATCTTGGACCAGTTGGAGTAGGGATCACAGGGGTAGTATCTGGTGAATGAGCACCTTCCTTAGTATCAGCATAAACAGGCTGAGGTGCATCAGTGGAAACAGGTTTATCCTTCTCAGTAGAACTAGGTTGGTCAGTATCAGGAGGAACATGTTGACCAACATCAGAAGGAACAGGTGGTGTCGCATCAGTGGAAACAACCTTAGGCTTATCAGAAGGATCTACACCAAGGTTGTCAGTGGGAATGCTCTGAGACTCAGCAGTAGGTACAGAAGGAACTCCTTCAGAAGGATTCGTTGATGGAACATCAGGAGGAATAGTCTGAGATGCATCAGCAGGAAGAGTCTGAGATGCAGTAGGTTTTTCCAAAGGTATAGACACTGGTGTGGAATTCTGTACAGTGGACTCTTTAGAAGGCTCTTCAGGATGAACACCAACATCTGCAGTTGTGAGCAGAATCTCAGCAGAAGGATCAGCAGATTTCAACCTCTTGAGTTCAGGCCCTTCCAAGGAAGAATGATGTCTCTTCAATGGTGCATATGGATTGATGCCATCCATATTCAACTGATTGAGAATCCTCTCATATACACTCTATAATTCATCATCCTTCAAAGTCTTCACATACTTCATAGTCCAACCAGTATTATATATGGCACAACTCATATTCTTCACAAGTTCCCTCATGTCTTGCCTTTGCTCAGCTTGGGTAGGAGGCTTATCTCTCTTAGCCTTAGCCTTCCTTTCTGCATCTGCTCTCTGCCTCTGCTTAGTAAGAGCAATCAGGTCAGCAGCAAAGTTGTCAAAATCAAAAGCACCCCTAAGATGGATTGAGCAAGGGATGTGTTAGTAGTGACTCCACCCACAATTGATTGCCATGTGGAATCAGTGAAGCGTAAAGTAGCCTCATCAAGTTCTTGCTTTCTTTGTGGTGTGATGTCAGGAAATGTGTGAGGTTGACTTTGAAATTCTGCATCATATGTAGCTTGAACCTTTGCTGCCACCTCCCTATCACCCTTTTCAATCTCATGAAGGCGAAAAAGCCTTTCTTGTTCAGCCTTAAAAGCAACAGGATCCATTTCTTCTTCAACCATAGGAGCCTTTCCCTTATCCACTGGAGGAATACCCACTTGAACATCTTCAGAGGTAGCCTTGGGGTCAGAAGGAACATGCACTGGTACCTCAGAAGCAATGGATGAAGTGTCCATATGAATAGACTGATCAGTACCAACAGTACCAGTAGGGTAAGACACTGTATCAAAGGGAACCGGAATCTCAGCATTCTTGTTAGTGGAAATGGGTTCATATGGAAGTTGCACTTGATCAGAATGAACTGTTACATCAGCAGCAACAGAAGTACCAGGAGGAACCATAGAACTGGTCTCAAGAACATTAGGATTTAGATTGGTCCTCCTTCTGGTCCTTCTCCTGTTAAAGACCTGAACTTCTGGATCTTTCTGAGTTGTAGTGTCTCCCAAAGAAACAGAGGACAAAACATGTAGTGCATCCATATCAATATTAGTGCTCTCTGTATCTTGTTCCTCTTCTGAATCAGAAACCACAACCTTGCTCCTCCTCTTATTCACTCTAACCTCTAAGTCTATCACCTTTTAAGCAATTTAACAATAGCACCACCAAGAGTCTGCTTGTTCTCCTTAAGCTCATTCCTTGTTTCTTTTAGCTGAGCCTCCAAGTCATCAACCTTCTTAGTATATCTGTCAAGTAAGCTAGACATGTTCAATAGAATATCAGGATCCTCAGCTCCACCAACAGGATTTCCTGAGGTATTGGGATCTTCATTGGACATGGGAGGAGACATATAAAAATCACCACCAAAATTGGTTTCATCCTCAAAAGTATGACTAGGTGGACTAGAAGGTTGGAAAAATGGTTGGTCAAGATTGACCTCAGTCTCAACAGGAGTTTATTCCTGTGATTCAGAGGAAATGACAGGCTCCTCAGGAGAAACAACTCTAGGAGATGGTGGGGCTATAGGTGTAGGATATGGGGGTTACTGGTTATCAGTGGCAACTGATGCAGAGGCATCAGGAGCATTAGAGGCCCCAATATCAGCTGAAACTAATGCAGAGGCACCAGCACCATTGGGGTTTGGTGACATAGGGCCACCAGCTGCCTCATCAATATTGGGCTCTAAGCCATCAGCAGGAACACCTACACCAGCAGCTACATTGCCACTTGGCAACATAGAAGGTAGCAAGGGTCTGTGTTCTCCACCAAAATTGGTTTTTATTATTGCAAACAATTTAGCAGTTAATTTACTGATTGCCCTTGGGTTTTTATTAGAGGGTTCAATGCTTAATATCATCTGAAGAAATCTAGGATACATTAAAAACTTATGTTTGGTATCCTTTATATTTCTAAGCATTTCCTCAAAAATATATTTTGAAAAATTATAATTTCTCCCCTGAGCCAAACAAATTATAACAGTTGCAATTGAGCTAGAGAACTGATCCCAATCCCCAAACTTAGGACTAAGACACTAAAGGAGGGTATGGACCAAAAACCTCCATTTAGGGCAAAATTTATTTTTATACCAAATGAATTTCCCATTAGTGGGATACCCTATACTGGCCAAACCAATGATTATTTCTTTTCTATTCTTTTCAAACACACCCCTTCATTGTTTAGTTGTAACTGAGTCCTTATGAGTGACTCAGTGACGACACACTCTTGTCCATCTATGGTGGCCACAATCTCCTTGGTTTGACCCTCAGGAGATCTCTCATAAGCTGTGGCCCAGAATTGCTTGACTAAAGAGTCATAAACGACATATGGACAGAAAGTTAGGGCATACCTGAGCTTTGAACGAAGAAGGAAATCTACCATTGGATCATACACATCACTTCCTTTGGCTCTTTCCAAGAATGCAACTTTATTGTGATCGACCTTGTATGCCAGTGTCGCCATTAAATGATTTCAGAAGGTTGAAGATGAGCTTAGTTTGAAATGAGAGGGAATTGAGAAATTAGGTTATGGGATAACTGCAATTAGTTATTTAAGTAAGTTACTTAAAATAACCGTTTAAATCGGCAAAACATTCGCATAGAATCTTTTACCAATTTTGACGATAATCAAATCCCATATTTAATTCCCAATTCTATGACACCAGCAGCAATCAAAAGTCAATCAGCAGAAATCATTTAGTCAACTAGCAGGATCGACTGAAAGTTTGACCACTATTTTCATATCAAAGCTACCAGCAGAAACCATCCCTCATCAGCAGAAACACACATGAAGTCAGCAGGAATGAAGAAAAGTCAAACCCTGCTGTACTTAACTACGCATTAAAACTCTGCAAACTTAACCCTCATTAATTCAAATACCAACCAAGTCATTATTTCCATAAATTCTAACAACCAAAGATTGCACCTTGACTTTACCTATTTAACCAACTCCTTGCCTCATAGCACACATACAAACCAAATAACCCTAACACAATAGTCGAACACCAAAATAACCATCATGAATAACTCTCCCAACCATTCGATTGAGATATCTTCAGACTCATCTGAGGAGACTTCATCCAATGATGGATGGATGTACTACTTTCCTCCCTACAATAACAACCTGAGGTTCATGTCAACAAACCATCCACCATCACCAGCACCTCTTGGAAGTTCATCTGAAGATCAACCTTCTGCACCTTCCAAAGCTGAGTTCCATGCCGAGCTTTGTCGCAGCTTATTCAGATATAGATGATGAACATGGTGGAGCTTCCAAGCCTATGAATGTTGCTCCTTTTGCCATTGTGCCACCTGTGCCAGTTGCAGTCCCTGCTGATCCAAGACCAGGACCCTCCAACCTAACTCTTGAGAAAAGGGCTCAACTGGTTGGTCTTGTTGCACCCAGAGTGTGGGACTACATCAGTAGGTGGGGAAAGGAGCATCAGAGGATGCCAGAGTGGGCTAAGAGGAGGCCTGAGTAGGTGCCTGGGAGATGAAAGTTGGAGTCTGGAGGAATCTTATGTGAAGCTTGTTATGATGGAGTATTGATGTAATCAGCAGAATGTTAAAGTCTTGTAATTTTACACTGCATCTTAGAAAGCAGTGTTTTATATGAATAAAAGACTTTTATGCTTGTAGTTTAATCTTTGCTACTAATTGTGTGTTTGATACTTGATCTGCAAAATGGTTAGTAGTACACAGA
The DNA here is from genome assembly GCA_019973895.1 of Chrysanthemum seticuspe. Lineage (NCBI taxonomy): Eukaryota > Viridiplantae > Streptophyta > Magnoliopsida > Asterales > Asteraceae > Chrysanthemum > Chrysanthemum seticuspe. The sequence goes on along the minus strand of BPTQ01000006.1, from coordinate 196,197,566 downwards.
ATATACAAAACAAATATATACACATATACAAATACTAGCCGAGTACCCGCGCCTAGCGGCGACGGTTTCTAGTTTCGACCAGATCTTGACGGCAAATAATTTTTTCAACGGATTGTTTTTGTAGCGTAAACGAATCATTTTATGTATTGTTTTAGTAGCTTTTTTTTGTAGCCTAGCGTCAACTGTGTTCAGTTTCCACCAAATTTCTACGGTGAATAATTTTCTTTTGAGACACTATATTTGTAGCGTAGGGAATCCTTTTAAAATAATTATTTTTTTAATGGCATGATTGCTTTATTTTTCGATAGCATTGTTTAAACTTCTAGTATCCAGCAAAGATTGTAAGTGTGACAACCCGTACTTTCAGGTCATTTCTTGACACAATTTATGCCTCACTATTTCAACATTTATCGTAAACTTGGTTTACTTGTTCCAAATTCGCGTAACCTTAAAGGTTTAGCGGCGAATTCATGATCATAACATCACGTACATTTCATATGGACTAAGTTTAGTCTACATTTCATTGACATCATTTGCATCATGATAGTTCATTCATGACATTTCATTTCACATTTAACGCGTAATTTTTATATTAAATAAACGTTATCGCGTGAGTTATTATTTTAAATATTTAATCTGTTACTTTCAAAAATGATCCCGACATATTTTTTTACTTACATTTAGTTATATAAACTATATTTTGAGTTTACCTAGTGTTTTAAATTTATTTTGTACATAAATCGTTAAATTTATATTATTACGACGTTTTTCGTAAAAACTACACGAAAATTTTTATATCACTCAAATTTTACAAGGAATGTATTTTTACAATTTTTATTATTTCATTACATTCTATTTTGATCTACTAAAAATTATTCTTACCTAAAAACTACCCTTTATCTTTACTTATACATTTTACTACCTTTTTAACAATTACACAAATAATATACACAATTATATATATACATTATAAAAAGAAAAAAAAAATATATCTTGTGAAACATTTACCCCCCAAAATCCGGCCCTAGGGGATTGCCAATTAATGATTGTTGAAAATTTTCTTTGATTGTATACAAATTCACTCCAACCTCAATTATCTCATTCATTTTCATTCAATCATTTTTCAAAGTCTAGTGAAAATCATTTTCTCTCTTGGTTCTCTCCTCTCAAAACCGGCCATAGAAGAATATACAAAGGGATCATCAAATTTTGCTAGCTCAAGTGTTTTAACAATCTAGTTAATACTCTTTATTAGGTTTTGAAATAAAAACCAAGAGTGTTTAGGCTAAACCTTGTTCTTTGCACCTCATCATATTCACTTGTAAGCATGTTTCTTTCATTTTTCATGTTTCCTTTTCATTTCATATGTATCTTTTCATTTTTGGTACAAACATGCAAGACATATGTGATTTATACCATTTTTACTTGATTTTTGGAGTTTTATATATGTATGGTCATCCTATAATTATCCCCATGGGTATTCATTGGTCTTGATGGTGATTAGGAACCCATGACACCCTAAGAAGGTGTATGGTAGGATTAGATTAGCTTTGGAGTTGATTTGAAGGGATTAGAATAGGTTTTGTCCGAGAAAAACTATTTTCGATACGTATAAATTATGTTCTGTCCTTGTTTCGATTTTCTGGAAAAACCGACAGTAGGCACGACATTTTGGCCTTGATATTTAGAAAATATACTTTAAAACGAATCCGTGGCCGCTTGAACGGAATAAAACGGAGTTATAACGAAAAAGTTATGGATTTTACAAGTTTGACGATGAAAAATATAGTTTTCTGAAAATTCAGCATGCTGTTTTTAATTTGTACGAGTCAAAAACGAGCCTTAAGCTTCACAAATTATTTCGACTTATCAAAAATATATTAGTATACTTTGATACGAAGCTAAGGACGTATTATACGTAGAAAACGGATTTGAAACGACAAAGATATGCACGTTTTCATAAACTTGCCGTAACTATTATTTTCTGAAAAACTATATTATTTTTACGATACAAGTGTTACGGTAGCTGTAACGTCCATGTTGAGGGCTGTTTTTAACGAGGTTGTGAAACTTTTTGGAACGAAATGTCTTCTAATAAAATTAAGATCACCGGGCGTATTTTTCAAAACGACAAGCCGTTTGTATAGCGGAGTTGTAGTAAATTATTTACGGATGTTTAAACTTGGCCGAAACTCACTTTTTGAACCACAATTAGCCAAAATCACCATCTTTAACCCTTATTATCTTTATGTTCGAGACCTTTATGACGAGAACTCCTGAACTGAAACTTCTAGATTTCGATACAAACTTTCCAAAACCGTCGAGTTCGTTCTCTAACGTTCGACGTACACTATTTTACGACTAGTTTTCCAAAGCCATTTTTGTTAATTTCAAGAAAATTCCGACGTCATTGTTTTGCGACGAAAAGTGAAAATTTCACTATAAATCATTATAAAACCATTGTAGGATGACATTTTGACGTAAATACTTGAAAAGTGATTTTTGATTGGTCAAGACGTCAAACGAGTATTTTTCGACGATAAGTAATATTTTCAAAACTCGCAAATGGTATAAATAACATACGAAATGCATGCATAACATTACATTGCAACTCATTACATATCATATCATTGATAATAGGTCCCGGTTAAAGCATCACATTATACCTCAGTGTACTCACTTTTGCCATCATTCCAGTTTACCAAGTGAGTTTTCATAGCCCCGTTTTACAAGTTTTTACATTATTTCAAACCTACGGGGGAGAATACATTGCACAACATTTTTATTACGATACCAAGTATGTTAAATACATTTACATTGCTTGAGTTACAAAGTTGCCAGTTAAAAGTCCCCATTTCAAATGTATGAGCCGTTAATTTCCTAGAAGCGTGTGTGAGTGGATAGATCTATCGAGGGTGACGCCTCCATCCGGGTTGGTGAATCCCAACTGCCATACGGATGCATTTCATTCATAAAACATTACCAGAGTTGTTTGGCAAGACACTCTTTTGGGGCGTACATCAGTCGGAGCTTCGGTATCATGCGCTTAAGCAATTGTAACATTTTTACGTGACATAATTGTCATGCCTGTAACATTTTTTACGTGACGTGATCGTCATGCCTGATCTATACTTGCGTAGTCGTATAAAACATTTACATAAACCTATGATTTCTCACCAACATTATTGTTGACCGTTTTAGCAATGTATTTTCAGGTAACTAAGACATTCGCATGGCATGGTTAAGGGACCACATTTTGAGTCGCGGCATCGACTTACATCATTGTACATTATTGCACATTCTTTTCAAAAACATCGTTTGGACTTGTAACATATTTGTATTTCCGCAAACTCTGTAACCTTTTGGGACTGATGTTGTACTCTGAACGTTTTTTAATAAATATCCAACGATGTGTTTTTAAAACGGCACTTTAGGTCGTTCAATATAACTGTGATGTGGTGCTATGACAGTCAAGCCCCCAGGAATTCCATTCCGCTGCAAAACAGGTAAATTGGGGGTGTGACAGATTGGTATCAGAGCTACAGTTATAGAGAACTAGGTTGCATCATTGACCCTAGACTATAACTACATTATCATAGCATCTCATCATTTCATCATAAGTGCATGGTCACTTTGCAGGTGATTTATATGTACATTTTTCGAGTTATTTACTTTCATTTCAAAACGATTGTCACACGGATGCCCTTAAATACCCATCCCATTATCTTTTCCTCATATTTGACATGGAGAATGCCTTGTCAGTCCCTATCATAATTTTAACATCAGTTGACTCAACACCGATAACGTTGAATGACACTGAGACCTTTTAGGAGGACGAAGTTGCACCTACACCATCACGATCACTATTGATTCACTATAGGATCAGGACAATTTTTATCACTCAGTTGGGACAGATCATACCATTGGGTAGAACTTATAGGCTTAGTCCTAATGAACCTATTTTCTTAATTCACCACAAGGATTCCATTATCATCATTGTCATTATTTTCATCATCATTATCATTTCGAGCACCATCCGTACCATCACATCTCATACACGATACTCATATACCTGACTTGCAGCTTGGGAATCGTGCATGATTTGACACACCATTACCATCTACTACTAAGACTATAGACACTACATCATCTCATAGGTTTGAGGACTGTGAGAGTTCTAGGGCTATCGTTACTAGACCGCCTACTACTCCTACACTTGAAACACGATTAGACCACCAACAGGAACAGATAATAAGTACCTTTCTAGCTAATGTAATCCTTATCATTTATTATCTCTACGATAATCACCACCTTGTTTATTTCATTCCTTACTCCAATTGCCCAACTCTCCATCATTTCACGACAATACATCACTATCTTACTAGGGGTTAGGCCAACTTTATTCCCGACCAATTAGTAGACTGTTATTACTCGATAAGGTTCTCCCATGTATCCTACAAACCATCCAACAAAATTTTATTCCAAATTATCCTGCTACTATTTCATGAAATTATTTCACTTGATTTTATTTCGAACTATTTTATCACCATCTTAGAAACGTTGTTTCATAAAGTTTTAACGCAAGTTGTTTTATTACCAACTTATCAATGGGTTTCAGTCATTTTATCAACTATTTAATATCCTCATGCGAAACGATTTTCATGTTACTCTGAAAAAAAAAAAAAAAAAAAAATCATCGAGCTATTATCTTACAAAACAAAACGTTGAATACCAACTATTTGTCCTACATTCCCTCTTATGAGATAATAAACTTCATCGTTATCTAACACAAACTGCTTTCAACTATTTTACCGACCATTTCATCTTACTCCTGTACCATTAAACCAACAATTTACGACTTTAATAATACTTTATAAACAATGACCTTACTGATACTTTGCAAACTATTTTCTCATAGTATGATAAACCGATTAATTTACTACTATTTTATAAAACAACAAACAATTGCAATAGCAAGTTATAAACTATATTACAAATTTTTCCTGCAAGTAATATTACGGTCTTATAAACTATTTTACCCTTTTGGTGAGCTATTTTAGCCACTGTCTGATTTAAAATCATAAAACATGGTACGCTTACCTCACAGACTATTCGCCTTTACTTTACTGACTATTATATTACCAACCTATAAACCATCTTGATATTAATTGAACTACGAAATCTTCTATTATTTGACAAACGATAAATTGTTTTCTTGTAAGCTATTTTACAAATCATTTCACGAGTTATGTTATAATCTGAATTGTGTCTTACCAAAATATTTCACTACCATTGTTAAGCCGTTTTCTATCACTATATAAGTTGTTTTAAAATTCCCTTAACAAGTTGTTGCTTTAACACCAAGCCACAACTAAGATTTATTATTAAACTGTAAATGATAAAAATGTTTCTTTCTTACTCAATAAAGTGGTTTTACAAACCTTTTCATAAACTTTACTGTAAATTTTCTTACAAACTATTTATTCTCGTTTGAAAGCAAGGTTTTATAATCAGATATATCGTGCATAAACATTTCTTTCTGTTAACACTCTATAGATGCTTACGCCATCTATCTCTCACTCAACCGATAAGTTAGGATTTGACGAGTGACCCTTTTAGGAAAGACTTCCTATACCATCTGTGAGGAGGATTCCTCGATGCAAGAAAACAATGAAAGGATTTTGGAATTACCAACAAGGACTAGAACTAGGTGGTAGGATGATTCAAAACTCAACAAAAATCTTAAGACATCACGAGACATTCCGAACCACTATTTTGAATTAGAATCCAAACTCTATCATTCCAAAAGTACTAGCTAGACCGAGTTACAAGACTTAGTACTAATCGAATACACACGAAGCAACACTATAGGGATATATCAAGTCTTCTAACTGAAACTGTAGAACATTCTGTTAAGCATGGCCTCAACAATATGTGAACTTCCTTACAATGAGTGTCCCTTAAAGGAAAATTTGGTTAAATTAAGTTTATCGATATAAACTTCCCCTAAGGTATTGTGTTCTCTAGAAATTCCAAGTAACCTCAATTCCATATCAAGAGATGCCACAGATTTGAACATGTCGAACAATCAACGACTCCCCATCTACAAGTGAAATTTGAACAAACATTCTTTGACATAGTATGAGCTGATATTTATTGTCTTGCTGGCATGATAACGATCTCAGTGATGAACTATTTTAGAAACACTCAAGTAAGATTGAATACCTATGCCTGTAGATTTTACCTAACCTCGATTTATGGATATTATCCAACATCAGAAAATAAACATTCATGCAGACATACCTACCCGACTACTTCATCTTTTATAGTGCTTTCATTTTAAATG
>BPTQ01000006.1:196019204-196191120 GCA_019973895.1 Chrysanthemum seticuspe | reverse complement strand
ATTTTTACGTGACATAATTGTCATGCCTGTAACATTTTTTACGTGACGTGATCGTCATGCCTGATCTATACTTGCGTAGTCGTATAAAACATTTACATAAACCTATGATTTCTCACCAACATTATTGTTGACCGTTTTAGCAATGTATTTTCAGGTAACTAAGACATTCGCATGGCATGGTTAAGGGACCACATTTTGAGTCGCGGCATCGACTTACATCATTGTACATTATTGCACATTCTTTTCAAAAACATCGTTTGGACTTGTAACATATTTGTATTTCCGCAAACTCTGTAACCTTTTGGGACTGATGTTGTACTCTGAACGTTTTTTAATAAATATCCAACGATGTGTTTTTAAAACGGCACTTTAGGTCGTTCAATATAACTGTGATGTGGTGCTATGACAGTCAAGCCCCCAGGAATTCCATTCCGCTGCAAAACAGGTAAATTGGGGGTGTGACAGATTGGTATCAGAGCTACAGTTATAGAGAACTAGGTTGCATCATTGACCCTAGACTATAACTACATTATCATAGCATCTCATCATTTCATCATAAGTGCATGGTCACTTTGCAGGTGATTTATATGTACATTTTTCGAGTTATTTACTTTCATTTCAAAACGATTGTCACACGGATGCCCTTAAATACCCATCCCATTATCTTTTCCTCATATTTTGACATGGAGAATGCCTTGTCAGTCCCTATCATAATTTTTAACATCAGTTGACTCAACACCGATAACGTTGAATACCGAGATAAACCTTTTAGGAGGACGAAGTTACACCTACACCATCACGATCACTATCGATTCACTGTAGGATCAGGACAATTTTTATCACTCAGTTGGGACAGATCATACCATTGGGTAGAACTTATAGGCTTAGTCCTAATGACCCTATTTTCTTAACTCACCACAAGGATTCCCTGATCATCATTATCATTTAGAGCACCATCCGTACCATCACATCTCATACCCGATACTCATACACATGACTTGCAGCTTGGGAAGCGTGCATGATTTGACACACCATTACCATCTACCACTAAGACTATAGACACTACACCATCTCATAGGTTTGAGGACTGTGAGAGTTCTAGGGCTATTGTTGCTAGACCGCCTACTACTCCTACACTTGAAACACGATTAGACCACCAACAGGAACAGATAATAAGTACCTTCCTAGCTAATGTGATCTTTATCATTTATTACCTCTACGATAATCACCACCTTGTTTATTTCATTCCTTACTCCAATTGCCCAATTTTCCATCATTTCACGACGATACATCACTATCTTACTAGGGGTTAGGCCAACTTTATTCTCGACCAATTAGTAGACTATTACTACTCGATAAGGTTCTCCTATGTATCCTGCAAACCATCCAACAAATTTTATTCCAAATTATCCTGCTACTATTTCATGAAATTATTTCACTTGATTTTATTTCGAACTATTTTATCACCATCTTAGAAACGTTGTTTCATAAAGTTTTAACGCAAGTTGTTTTATTACCAACTTATCAATTGGTTTCAGTCATTTTATCAACTATTTAATATCCTCATGCGAAACGATTTTCATGTTACTCTGAAAAATCATCAAGCTATTATCTTACAAATCAAAACGTTGAATACCAACTATTTGTCCTACATTCCCTCTTATGAGATAATAAACTTCATCGTTATCTAACACAAACTGCTTTCAACTATTTTACCGACCATTTCATCTTACTCCTGTACCATTAAACCAAAATTTACGACTTTAATAATACTTTATAAACAATGACCTTACTGATACTTTGCAAACTATTTTCTCATAGTATGATAAACCGATTAATTTGCTATTATTTTATAAAACAACAAACAATTGCAATAGCAAGTTATAAACTATATTACAAATTTTTCCTGCAAGTAATATTACGGTCTTATAAACTATTTTACCCTTTTGGTGAGCTATTTTAGCCACTGTCTGATTTAAAATCATAAAACATGGTACGCTTACCTCACAGACTATTCGCCTTTACTTTACTGACTATTATATTACCAACCTATAAACCATCTTGATATTAATTGAACTACGAAATCTTCTATTATTTGACAAACGATAAATTGTTTTCTTGTAAGCTATTTTACAAATCATTTCACGAGTTATGTTATAATCTGAATTGTGTCTTACCAAAATATTTCACTACCATTGTTAAGCCGTTTTCTATCACTATATAAGCTGTTTTAAAATCACCTTAACAGTTGTTGCTTTAACACCAAGCCACAACTAAGATTTATTATTAAACTGTAAATGATAAAAATGTTTCTTTCTTACTCAATAAAGTGGTTTTACAAACCTTTTCATAAACTTTACTGTAATTTTCTTACAAACTATTTATTCTCGTTTGAAAGCAAGGTTTTATAATCAGATATATCGTGCATAAACATTTCTTTCTGTTAACACTCTATAGATGCTTACGCCATCTATCTCTCACTCAACCGATGAGTTAGGATTTGACGAGTGACCCTTTTAGGAAAGACTTCCTATACCATCTGTGAGGAGGATTCCTCAATGCAAGAAAACAATGAAAGGATTTTGGAATTACCAACAAGGACTAGAACTAGGTGGTAGGATGATTCGAAACTCAACAAAAATCTTAAAACATCACGAGACATTCCGAACCACTATTTTGAATTAGAATCCAGACTCTATCATTCCAAAAGTACTAGCTAGACCGAGTTACAAGACTTAGTACTAATCGAATACACACGAAGCAACACTATAGGGATATATCAAGTCTTCTAACTGAAACTGTAGAACATTCTGTTAAGCATGGCCTCAACAATATGTGAACTTCCTTACAATGAGTGTCCCTTAAAGGAAAATTTGGTTAAATTAAGGTTATCGATATAAACTTCCCCTAAGGTATTGTGTTCTCTAGAAATTCCAAGTAACCTCAATTCCATATCAAGAGATGCCACAGATTTGAACATGTCGAACAATCAACGACTCCCCATCTACAAGTGAAATTTGAACAAACATTCTTTGACATAGTATGAGCTGATATTTATTGTCTTACTGGCATGATAACGATCTCAGTGATGAACTATTTTAGAAACACTCAAGTAAGATTGAATACCTATGCCTGTAGATTTTACCTAACCTCGACTTATAGATATTATCCAACATCAGAAAATAAACATTCATGCAGACATACCTACCCGACTACTTCATCTTTTATAGTGCTTTCATTTTAAATGGATTTTATTTAAAATGTATTTATGCAAATCATAAACCTTGTAGGAATTTTTTTTTTCTTTCTTTCCTGAATTACCCGTTTTAACAAGTAAATTCTTTTTGGTCAACCTTTAACAAAACCATTGTACGATAAGAAACGTATAAACATCAATCTTTGATAAACAGTCCTATTTTGCATAACTACTCAATTTTGAAAAAAAAAAAAAAAAAAAAAAAAAAAAAAAAAAAAAAAAATTCAACCAAAACACTCAATATCGGAATAAATCTTGGAAATCAACCACCACACCACCTCACTTAAATATTTAAGTTTGTGACTTTACAACATGAAGCATGGAAACACTTCGATAATCAAACAATAAGCATTTTAGTCATAGAGACCAAGCACATTAGGCAAGTAATACTCAGGTCATGACATTCGATAGGATTAGAAACGCGAGGAATCGCAACTGTTACCTATAATCTATTCTTTTCAATAAGGTCCTTTCCGACAGATTTAACATTTTTGAAATCTAACACAAGACACGTGGTATTAATTCCAGTTGTACCTATTATAAGCTATTCGATTCACCTTAGACTACTGACAGTCATTTCAGGATTTCCATGGAACCTACTAGGACATGATTACCGTCTACTATCCTCAGCTCAATGGTTAGAGCGAGAGAGCAATTCTCACATTAGATAATATGCTCAAGCCAGTGTAACTTTCTAGAAATGGTTAGGCAAATCATTCTCCATCGACAAGTTTCTTTGCAACAATAGTTAGCTCATGAACATATTGACTACACCATTTGAGGCACTGTAAGGTTGAAGTATCAATCACTTATTCAAGGATTAAATCAGGAAAGTCCAATTCATTAGTCCATAACTCATTCATGAAACAAACAAAGAAGTTATACAAATCAAAAATCAGTTACCAGTAACAACATATAGCTAGATAAGCTACATCGTTATACGATGCAAAATTTGGAGATATGTCCCATAAGTCGCAAACCATTAGAATCTCAAGTGGGCAACAAATTATGCACAAGGACCCGTCCTGGAAAGGCGTGGTACGATTTAGAAAAACACTGGACGAACCAATTCGACCCAAATATTCTCATCTATTGTACTTCATTTTCTTTCCGATTTGTTATTACTTACGAGAATTTTAATTCCTTTCACTTCAACTATCATTTTAACGACACAGATTAAATCGTTGTAAACATCGAGAGTTATAACAACTAAACCGAACGTCACATCATCGTTCCTTAATTATACATAGCCTAGCTAACTATGTCTAATTCTGGAGGGATCATGTTATGTTGGGAGCGGTTATTTATAAATCTTAGTGCAAGCAAAATGTTCACATGTTCCAATTCAAAGGGTTACATATGAGAGATTCATCCAATATTTTTCTCTACTACGATGTTTTATACACTCTCAATCATCGACAACCGTAACTACATTTCTCCATGTCTTCTCTCCTCGATATTCATCATAAACTCAAAAATTCGATAGACCAACACGAACTGAATTCAGGGACTGAATTCCTTTTTGGATGGGCGAATGTGACAACCCGTACTTTCAGGTCATTTCTTGACACAATTTATGCCTCACTATTTCAACATTTATCGTATACTTGGTTTACTTGTTCCAAATTCGCGTAACCTTAAAGGTTTAGCGGCGAATTCATGATCATAACATCACGTACATTTCATATGGACTAAGTTTAGTCTACATTTCATTGACATCATTTGCATCATGATAGTTCATTCATGACATTTCATTTCACATTTAACGCGTAATTTTTATATTAAATAAACGTTATCGCGTGAGTTATTATTTTAAATATTTAATCTGTTACTTTCAAAAATGATCCCGACATATTTTTATACTTACATTTAGTTATATAAACTATATTTTGAGTTTACCTAGTGTTTTAAATTTATTTTGTACATAAATCGTTAAATTTATATTATTACGACGTTTTTCGTAAAAACTACACGAAAATTTTTATATCACTCAAAATTTACAAGGAATGTATTTTTACAATTTTTATTATTTCATTACATTCTATTTTGATCTACTAAAAATTATTCTTACCTAAAAACTACCCTTTATCTTTACTTATACATTTTACTACCTTTTTAACAATTACACAAATAATATACACAATTATATATATACATTATAAAAAGAAAAAAAAAATATATCTTGTGAAACATTTACCCCCCAAAATCCGGCCCTAGGGGATTGCCAATTAATGATTGTTGAAAATTTTCTTTGATTGTATACAAATTCACTCCAACCTCAATTATCTCATTCATTTTCATTCAATCATTTTTCAAAGTCTAGTGAAAATCATTTTCTCTCTTGGTTCTCTCCTCTCAAAACCGGCCATAGAAGAATATACAAAGGGATCATCAAATTTTGCTAGCTCAAGTGTTTTAACAATCTAGTTAATACTCTTTATTAGGTTTTGAAATAAAAACCAAGAGTGTTTAGGCTAAACCTTGTTCTTTGCACCTCATCATATTCACTTGTAAGCATGTTTCTTTCATTTTTCATGTTTCCTTTTCATTTCATATGTATCTTTTCATTTTTGGTACAAACATGCAAGACATATGTGATTTATACCATTTTTACTTGATTTTTGGAGTTTTATATATGTATGGTCATCCTATAATTATCCCCATGGGTATTCATTGGTCTTGATGGTGATTAGGAACCCATGACACCCTAAGAAGGTGTATGGTAGGATTAGATTAGCTTTGGAGTTGATTTGAAGGGATAAGAATAGGTTTTGTCCGAGAAAAACTATTTTCGATACGTATAAATTATGTTATGTCCTTGTTTCGATTTTCTGGAAAAACCGACAGTAGGCACGACATTTTGGCCTTGATATTTAGAAAATATACTTTAAAACGAATCCGTGGCCGCTTGAACGGAATAAAACGGAGTTATAACGAAAAAGTTATGGATTTTACAAGTTTGACGACGAAAAATATAGTTTTCTGAAAATTCAGCATGCTGTTTTTAATTTGTACGAGTCAAAAACGAGCCTTAAGCTTCACAAATTATTTCGACTTATCAAAAATATATTAGTATACTTTGATACGAAGCTAAGGACGTATTATACATAGAAAACGGATTTGAAACGACAAAGATATGCACGTTTTCATAAACTTGCCGTAACTATTATTTTCTGAAAAACTATATTATTTTTACGATACAAGTGTTACGGTAGCTGTAACGTCCATGTTGAGGGCTGTTTTTAACGAGGTTGTGAAACTTTTTGGAACGAAATGTCTTCTAATAAAATTAAGATCACCGGGCGTATTTTTCAAAACGACAAGCCGTTTGTATAGCGGAGTTGTAGTAAATTATTTACGGATGTTTAAACTTGGCCGAAACTCACTTTTTGAACCACAATTAGCCAAAATCACCATCTTTAACCCTTATTATCTTTATGTTCGAGACCTTTATGACGAGAACTCCTGAACTGAAACTTCTAGATTTCGATACAAACTTTCCAAAACCGTCGAGTTCGTTCTCTAACGTTCGACGTACACTATTTTACGGCTAGTTTTCCAAAGCCATTTTTGTTAATTTCAAGAAAATTCCGACGTCATTGTTTTGCGACGAAAAGTGAAAATTTCACTATAAATCATTATAAAACCATTGTAGGATGACATTTTGACGTAAATACTTGAAAAGTGATTTTTGATTGGTCAAGACGTCAAACGAGTATTTTTCGACAATAAGTAATATTTTCAAAACTCGCAAATGGTATAAATAACATACGAAATGCATGCATAACATTACATTGCAACTCATTACATATCATATCATTGATAATAGGTCCCGGTTAAAGCATCACATTATACCTCAGTGTACTCACTTTTGCTATCATTCCAGTTTACCAAGTGAGTTTTCATAGCCCCGTTTTACAAGTTTTTACATTATTTCAAACCTACGGGGGAGAATACATTGCACAACATTTTTATTACGATACCAAGTATGTTAAATACATTTACATTGCTTGAGTTACAAAGTTGCCAGTTAAAAGTCCCCATTTCAAATGTATGAGCCGTTAATTTCCTAGAAGCGTGTGTGAGTGGATAGATCTATCGAGGGTGACGCCTCCATCCGGGTTGGTGAATCCCAACTGCCATACGGATGCATTTCATTCATAAAACATTACCAGAGTTGTTTGGCAAGACACTCTTTTGGGGCGTACATCAGTCGGAGCTTCGGTATCATGCGCTTAAGCAATTGTAACATTTTTACGTGACATAATTGTCATGCCTGTAACATTTTTTACGTGACGTGATCGTCATGCCTGATCTATACTTGCGTAGTCGTATAAAACATTTACATAAACCTATGATTTCTCACCAACATTATTGTTGACCGTTTTAGCAATGTATTTTCAGGTAACTAAGACATTCGCATGGCATGGTTAAGGGACCACATTTTGAGTCGCAGCGTCGACTTACATCATTGTACATTATTGCACATTCTTTTCAAAAACATCGTTTGGACTTGTAACATATTTGTATTTCCGCAAACTCTGTAACCTTTTGGGACCGATGTTGTACTCTGAACGTTTTTTAATAAATATCCAACGACGTGTTTTTAAAACGGCACTTTAGGTCGTTCAATATAACTGTGATGTGGTGCTATGACAGTCAAGCCCCCAGGAATTCCATTCCGCTGCAAAACAGGTAAATTGGGGGTGTGACAGTAAGAATAACACATTCAAACATAGTACATAATAAGGTTCATGTTAACATGAACTGCAAATACATTTAAGCCACAGCCCCAGACACATTACGCCAAACATACCCACAAATCTACAATATTTAATATAGTAGAAGTTCTATTGTTTTTAACTTGTTGCATCATTTATATTGTCGCATGCATGTGAGTCTCTTTTGTGATCAAATTTTTTTTATTGTAATTTGTTATGAGTCAAGAAATATTTTGCAATATGACACTAATATCACGTGATATAAAATTTTACTTTGGACTTTTAGAAAAGTTTGAATTGACAGCTAACCATAACTTTATTTTCTGCCAAGTATAGCATTTGAGTATTGAGAAATCAAATTTTAATGTTTTTTTAGTTCTTATCAACTTTTGGGTCCCTTTTATTTTCTGCAAAGTATAGCATTTGAGTATTGAGAAATCAAATTTTAATGTTTTTAATTCTTATCAACTTTTGGGTCCCTTTTTCTTTGTTGTCCTTTGGTCATCAATCCAGATATCGAGAATTCAAATTTTAGATCCAAAAGTACACAGTCTTCTCACATCTCAAGGTTGAACACTTCAATAATTTTGGCACGTAGATAAATATATATATCCAATGAATAACAAAGCTAGAAAAAATAAAACATTTTATATAATGCCTTCTTAACTTTTCATTAGAGGATATAGACATAACGATTGAAGTCCCAAGTAAAAGTTTCTTGGAAGAATAAATGATGTATCGGAAAATAACATATTTTAGCCATCAAATACTTGATGAATATATTGAATATTATATTTGGTACTGTTTACATTTCTAAACCTGTTAACGGAAATTATCAAAGGCATTAAATGTTCACAGTTAATAAAAAAGCGCCGTTGTTGCCTCAAAATCTATCACCATGTGAGGTTGCTTACTGATCCGCTTTAATTAAGTAAACATAGGGTTCTTGTGAGCCGTAACTTGCGGACATCAGAAATTCTACAACAAACAAAAAAACACATTAGTTTTGCATTTTCAATTTAAATATAACAGAAAATACTATGAACAATATCTTAACAACTTAAGGACCAAATTTACCAACAAATGTTTACTACTAAGTATAACTTATCAAAACAGATTAAGGAAAAAAAATTACCTTCCACTAAAAGAAATTACAACAAAGTTTATAAAAAAATAAAAACAAACTACAACAAAGTTAAACGATAAACTTCACAAATAAATTCATACACCAAATGCTAAAAACCTGGCCACACGTTTCAGAAAACACCATCATATTTCCGGAGGTGACAGAAGCGAGAGAAGCAGATTCCGGCGAAGGTGTTGCACCGTCGGATTCCGGGAAAAAAATTGGCGGCGGCTGAAATAAAAAATGCCAAAAATATACAAAAATTCAGATCTACAAATATAATCTTCATATATATAAAAGAGAACCTTCAAAACTTGTTTCTTATATATAGATCTACGAAAAAAATACCTCAAAAGCTCAAAAGCCATTTTTTGTGATGGTTGGTCTCGGTGGTGGGGGTTATGTGGTGGAGAGTTAAGGTGAAGATGGGGTTTCGTTGTTGGATGGTTAAGGTTGTGGTGCGGTTTTATGGGGGATCCGTGGAAAGACTTGGTGGTGGAGGGATCGGGGTGGTCGTGGAGTTCATTGGTGGTTAGGTTATGGTGATGGTGAGGTCCGGTGGTTGTAGGGTTTCCGGGTGGAGATTCAGTGGTGGTGGAATTTTGGTGTAAGAAAAAGGAGTGCTTGTAGTTGAGATGTGAAGAGATGAGTGGTAGTGTGTGTTTTGATAGTGGGTTTATATGGTCTTGTTGGTTTGGAAATTTCTAGGGTTGAATGTTGGTATGGTGTATGTAAATTTAGGCTTTGATGATGGTTTGGATGGCTAAATCTTAATTCTTAGGTTCAGGAATCAGGATGGGGATATTGCTCTTTTGTAAAGGGTTATAGATATGCAAAATATACAACTTAAAATCCTCCCCTTAATCCAAAAACCTCCCCTTAGGCATAATCCTCCCCTCAAACACAACAATCAGGGGTTGATCATGCCAATATGGACAACCAAAAATTGAAACCTTGGACCGTCAAAAGCTTTAGTCAACAAATCAACAAAATTATCATCAGTGTGAATTTTAACAACTTAAATAAGATGTTTTTCATTAGCATCCCTTATAAAATGGTGTCTGATTTCAATATGTTTAGTTCTATGATGAAAAACAGGATTTTTAATAATGCAAATTGTACTTTGGTTGTCTATAAAGATTTTAGTGTTCATAAAATTTAACCCATAATCCAATAACTGATATTGTATCCAAAGTACCTGACCACAACAACTAGCAGCAGCAACATACTCTGCTTCACTGGATGATGTAGCCACTATGGTCTGCTTCTTGCATTGCCAGGAGATTAATCTCCTTCCCAGAAACTGACAACCCCCAGTAGTAGATTTTCGATCAAAGTTTGCACCAGCATAGTCACAATCACTATAGGCGTCCAACTCAAATGGAGACTCTCTAGGATACCAAAGACCCAAGTTAGGTTGACCTTTGAGACATTTGAAGATTTTCTTGACTGCATTCAAATGGGAAGTCAAAGGAGTGGCCTAATGTCTTGAACAAGCACTGACTGCAAACATTATAACAGGCCTTGAAGCCTTCAAATACATTAAGGAACCAATCATAGATCTGTACAGATGTACATTGACAACAGCATCTGGTTCATTATTTGACTTAAGCTTTGAGGCTTCATAAGGAGTAGTTGCAGTTCTCACATTTTCCAAATCAAACTTCTTGAGGATGTCATGTACATATTTCTCTTGACTGATGAACATACCATCTGACTGTTGCTTAACCTGAAGACCCAAAAAGAAGGTAAGCTCACCTATAGCACTCATTTCAAACTCACTCTTCATTAGCTCCTCAAATTCCGTGCACCAAGATTCTTTGGTGAAACCAAAGATAATGTCATCCATATAGACTTGGACAAGGATGATATCCCTGGAGTTATTCTTGATAAAGAGTGTCTTATCAATAGCATCTCTCCTGTAACCATGCTTCAGGAGGAATGAGGAGAGCCTAGCATGCCAAGCTCTAGGTTCCTGATGAAGTCCATAGAATGCTTTAACCACTTTGTAAACCATATCTGGATTATGAGGGTCCATAAAGCCTTTGGGCTGAGTCACATATACTTCTTCTTCAATTTCACCATATAGGAAGGCACTTTTAACATCCATCTGATAAACCATGAAGCCCATGTAGGAAGCAAAAGCCAAGAAGAGTCTAATAGCTTCAACTCTTGCTACAGGAGAAAACTCTTCATCATAATCAATGCCCTCTTCTTACCTGTGACCTTGAGCAACCAACCTAGCCTTATTCCTTACCACAATCCCCTTTGCATCTCTTTTACACTTCAAAATCCATTTTGTTCCAATTGCATACTTCCCAGCAGGCAAGTGAACAAGCTCCTAAACATTTTGATTCAAAAACTGTTGCATTTCTTCTTGCATAGCAGCTACCCAATCTTCATCCGCTAAAGCCTGTGCAACACTGGTAGGTTCAACTTGAGAGAGGAAACAAGCAAATAGACAATGCTGATAGTCTATGTGATTGTTCCTATGTTGATTCTAAATGTAGCTAAGAAATGCAGTTTCTCCAAACTTTGTCTGCTTTAGCTTACTTTTAGTTTGAACAGATGAAGTAGGGTCACCAATAATCAGATATTGTGAATGAACAGTGTTAACCCTTTTTGTAACATTAGGACTAACATCAAATGAGGTGGCCAAGTTATTAAGCATTGGGCCAAAGTCATCATCATATGAAGAAGAATCAAATATGCCTGTTCTTGAAAAATGATGAATGCCATCCAATTAAGAGCTTGAATATTGGGAATTGGCCAGATCAGATGGACTTGGAAATCTAGCAGGAGAATCAACTAAACCCAGAGTATCAACAGATGGAGTACTGGATGGAACCGCAGGAACAACATCACTAACATGAGGAACATGAACACTACCAGCAGAATTACATTCAGCAGCAACTGACCCATTACCAGGAGAAACAACTTTATCAGCAGCATTCTGACCAGCAGGATCAGTAACATTGCAAGCAGGAATAGATGCATTATCAGCAGCTTCCAGGTTCTTGCGGGCTTCAATAGTTGCCTGCCTTAAGAGTTCCTCAGTGTCTTTGGAGAATTCATAACCATTCTTTTCAGCATCATCCTTAGCTGCATGCTCTTGGCGTTGAAGCTTCACAAGTTCTTCTGCATAACCTAAGTCACTGTGTTTTTGACTAGAAGAATCCTTGTCCCCAGTACCTGAAAAGTGGTTAGTAGGAAAGGAAGGAACAACTATAAGTTGTTCATCACAATTTGAATCTGAATCATCATTTGAGGAACCTGCAATGTTAGTTGATGGAACTTGTGGACCTCCAGAATGATTAGATTTGAAACGAGTATAACCTAAGTGATCAGTTAAATAGTCAAGATCAAAGTACCATTCCTGACCAGCACCCTGAACATTAGGTTTATCCTCCAGAAATCTTAGATTCAGTGTTTCTTCAATCCTCTTGGCAGATATATTGTGCACCCTATAAGCCTTACTATGAGCTGAGTATCCAACTACAAAACCTTCATCAGCTTTCCCTTCAAATTTGCTCAAATAATCACTGGTGTTCAAGATAGTCATATGACAACCAAAAGGCTTAAAATAACTAATGGTAGGAATCTTCCCAATCAGAAGTTCATAAGGTGTCTTATTGTGAGAATGAGTTATCAAAACCCTGTTCAAAACATAACATACAGAACTGACTGCTTCAGTCCAGAACATGGTAGGTAACTTAGAATCAGCAAGCATTGATCTTGCTGCTTCAATCAGGGTTCTATTCTTCCTTTCAGCAACTCCATTTTGTTGTGGAGTCCTGGCATTAATGTAGTCCCTTTTTATTCCATTCGTTGCACAAAGTTCAATTAATTTGGCATTCTTGAACTCTGTCCCATTGTCACACCTTATAGCTTTAACCTTTTTATTCAACTGGTTCTCAACAAGGGCAATAAAGTTTTGAAGAACCTGAAATGTTTCATCCTTAATTCCCAAAAAGAATTCCCAGCAAAACCTACTGTAGTCATCAGTAACCACCAGACAATAGTACTTGTGATCAATGCTTCTGATAGATGTGAGACCAAAGTGGTCCATGTGAAGAAGCTGCAAATGATCTAAAATTGTGCTGATAGCAGTAATGGATTTGTAAGAAGCTTTGTGCTGTTTTCCCTTGTTGCAAGCCACACAATTATGCTCATTAGTGAAGAATTTGGAAGGAAAACCATGAACTAAACCATGCTTTTCCAGCTTGTTGATTGTTTTGAAATTAACATGAGCCATCCTTCTATGCCATTTGTTAGATTCATGCAAGGATGCTTTAGCCACCAAACAAGCTATTTCTCCTTCAGGCTGAACATCATTAAGATTAAATGTATACAGATTATGCTTCCTTGGTACCTTCAGCATTACTTGACAATCATCAGGTATTTGAAAGTCTTTAGAAAGCACAAGACATTTAGTATCAGTGAAAAGAACACTATTGTTCTTGTCACATATTTGAGACACAGAAAATAGATTGAAGTTTCTAAGTTCTTCCACATAGTACACATTTTCAAAGTCCATCTTGAAAGTTCTAATGGTTCCTTTCCCTGTCATTCTACCATCTCCTCCTCCAAAAGTAACAGTTCCTCCATGAATAGGGACAAAATCATGCAATCTTTTGGTGTTCCCTGTCATACTCCTAGAACACCCGCTATCAAAAATACCTAAATATTTATTTGTACGAGGATCATCCTATAAGTTAAAAGATATACAACAACATTAGTATACATGCAGACCCAAGTCACTACCGACTTGGGCCTGCCTTGTGGGTCATATTAGAAAAACTTGCAAATTGATGAGATCCACCATTGTGCTTGGAATCCTTCATGAATGATGGTCTATTTTGTCTCCAAGAGCAACCTGTTGAGGTCTTAACAGCAGTATCCCACCTTGCCCCTATTTTATTTAATGGGTCATTATAAACAGGCCTATATCCATTTTGAAAATAAGTACTAGTAGGTCTGATTAAAGGCCTAGGAACATTTCTTCTCTAACATGAGGAAGATGGTCTATTGTCAGAAACTGGGTTACCAGCAGAAACTGGATTACCAACAGGAATTGGTCTACTAGCAGGAACTGGTCTACAAGCAGAATTGGTTCTGCCAGTGCTCACATGTTTTACAGAAGGAACAAATGGAGGAATTTTGGTCACATCATTCCATATTGGTGTATGTCTCTGTTGATTAGTACAAACACCCATTTGTTTCTCATAAAAATCATAATCTTTGATAAGATGAAATGTACTACCACAAACAAAACATGGTTTCTTCTTAAAATGCTTGTTCACAACATGAGAAGTATTATCATAAACAAACTTATTCAAACTACAACCAAAATCAGAATTGTTTTTAACAGAATCAAAAGAACAAGAAATGTTTTTAAAAAAAGCTGTCTTTGAAGAAGATTCATTAACAGCAACTCTTGGGGCATGGTGAACTGGTAAAGGCTTGGGTGATGCAGACTTGGGGGTTGTAGACTCTTCACTTGAATCACAACTGACAAAGTCTTTAGAATAGCTCTCTGAGGTCCTATCATTGGAGCCGGTGTCAGATAAGTCATTAGACTTTTGGCAATAAGTCATATGTGATTCATCCAAGTCTGAGTCTGGGTTAGGTGGTCTACCAATACCATTTATTGAGGAAGGAACAATATGCATTTCACCTTGTTTTACAAATTTAATAGGTTTTCTATATTTTTCTTCCTCTTCATCGGTGACAAGATTAAAAACACTATAGTCATTAGGGTCATATACCTCATCTGGATCAATATAGTCCTTGAAGCCCAACCTCATCATAGTTTTAACAAACATAGAACTTCTCCATAATTTTTCTAGATTTTTAGCATGTTCTTGCCACTCTTTATGTCTAGCCACCTCTTTATCAAAATTAGCCTTTAGATCCTCTTTTTCTACATTAACTTTTACATATTCTTTCTCAGAAAATTTTAACAAGTTAGTGGTATTTTCCAAATATCTCTCTAACACCTTAATTTTCTCTTCAAGGGCCAATTGATTTTGTTGGTACCAAACCTTTTGCTTTTCTAAAGTTTTAACATTTTTCTTATTGTCTTGGACCTGAATAAAATTTTCTTTATATTGGCCATCAATGTCATCAGATTCTCCTTTAAGGGAATCATATCTAACTTTACAACCAAATATACAATTATGTACCTGAGATGTGATCCCCATCAGTGCAAACTCCTCAGCATCTCCAGTCTCAGCAGCATCCCTAGTCTCAGCAAGCAATTCAGTCTGAGGAGAACTGTCCTCCCTCCCGTCAGTTTCATGATTAGTCCAGTCAAGCAATGAATCTATAGACACCATGGCTGCAGGTTTAGGTACTTCAGTCTCCTTGAGCTTGAATGCAGAATATCTTCTCTTGTCACTTCCCTTCTTATTTGGGCATTCTCTGGCAAAGTGACCAATTTGATTGCATTCAAAACACCTAATCTTCTTTCTGTCAAACCTGGCTGCCTCCCTTCCCTGATAGCTGATCTTCCTCCCAGACTTCTTATCAAACATGTTGACTTTTACAGCAAGCATGGCCATCTGCCATTTTATGTCCAACTCCTCCAAGTCCCATTTATCCATCTGTTCAAAATCCTCATAAGCAAGCTGCTGTTGAGATTCTAACACATTACTAGATTTTTATTTTCTAGTAGAGGAGGTGTATGTTGTGGTTGCTGCTGATGAAGAGGTGGGACTTTCAGTATATGACTTTCTGGTGTTAGCACTGGTAGCACTAACAAATGCTGAATTTGTTGTAGTTAGAGAATAGGTGGAATGACCCTTGATATCAATTTCAAGAGTTCTAAGCTTGTTGTATAAATCATCAAAGCTTAAGTAATCAAGGCCACCCTTCACCTTGAGAGTAAGAGCAACCTGCCTCCAGGAAGAAGGTAGAGCACGCAGGAACTTGGTGTTGCATTCCTCATTGTCAGGTTTGGCCTTCATCTGATTAAGCTGGCTCAAGATTTTTTGAAACTTGTCATACCCCTTGTGCATGCCTTCTTCTTCAGAAATTGAGAACTCCTGAAAGCTTTGCTTGAGCATAGTCTTCCTCAGCTTCTTAGATTCTTTGTTACCTCTAAACCTTGCCTTGATAGCTTTCCAGATCTCTTTTGCATCATCAAGATGATGGAAGTCACTCATATGTTCATCTGGTAAAGCTTGGAGCAAGGTAGTCCTAGCCTTTGTTTCCCTCTTAAGAGCAATATGTTCTTCAGTAGTTGCTACTGGAAGAATTATCACATTCCCATCAGTATCTCTTCCAGTCTTCTTCTTACTGTTGCCCTTCAGAACAATGTTCCAGAGATGGTAATAATTGTTAGTGATATAATTTTCCATCTTCATTACCCAGATGTTGTATTAATCCTTCTTCAGATAGGGAAACTTTGCATTGTTGTTTGACATGGTGGTAATAACCTGCTGAATTGTTTGAGACTGAGTTGAAGAATTGTTTGATGACTCAGGCTTTTCCTTCTCATTGTCTGAGCCTGAAGTTGACATTGTTAGAGAGTGTTTAAGGTTTTGAGAGAAAAGGAAATCTTCTTTTAGAGATCCTCACCAGGCTCTGATACCACTTGTTGGATCAGACCCAAATAGATCTTATGAGACTTAGAGAACTGATAGTAAACCTGTGTAATCACAAGAAAACTATGGAGAACCTCTATTAAACTTATGTCCACGCGGAATATGAACACAAGACTTAAGAAGAAAACAAACACAAAATACTTGATCCTCTATGGATCTATATCGATCCACTAATAATGTTATTGAAAAGTGTACATAAACCCTAGTCGCAAGTTTCTTTTATACTATAAGAAACCCTAATTCAGCAGCTTACAAAAAAACGTAAAAGATATGCATTATCTCTTCCTAAAATAACTCATGCATATCTTAACTAATTACTAAAATTATGGATGCTACTATCCGCAGACACAAAACTATCTATCAGCAGTAACTGCACTATCAGCAGTAACTACACTATCAACAAAAACATAAATAACTATCAACAGGAACCTTTATCATCAGGAACCATACTGTTACAATAATTCATAACACCCATGCTTAATTGTTTGCTTGTTTGTGTGTCGTATATCTTTTATTGATTGTTTATTCTCATGTTTGAATTTGTAAAAATGTTTTATTTTATCTTTAACCTCGTCTTAATTACATTTAAAGGTATTTTACAAAAGGGATAAGTGTAGGGAGGATTACAAACGTTTTCAAAAAGAATGTGAACATGAGAATTACGATTATTAAAAAGATATACAAGTGTGTTTGTTAGAGTCAAATGCTTGTATCGAGTCATAATGGATGTTTTGCAGGAAATTTTTCCAGATTCTAAAGATATAAAATTTCCAGAATTTTTTCCAGAAAATCGCAGACCAGTTTCTGTCAGGATAACCTGACAGCTTCAGGGTCGCAACCTGACGGCGTCAGGAGGAGTAGAAACAACTTCTAACTTTTTCTCGTTTTCTGTGCTACTTATAAAATTTTGGAATTTTCCAGGTCGTAATTTTCTGGAAAATCTGTAAACATCC
The DNA here is from genome assembly GCA_019973895.1 of Chrysanthemum seticuspe. NCBI lineage: Eukaryota > Viridiplantae > Streptophyta > Magnoliopsida > Asterales > Asteraceae > Chrysanthemum > Chrysanthemum seticuspe. The sequence goes on along the minus strand of BPTQ01000006.1, from coordinate 196,173,457 downwards.
ATTCCACAAGAATTATATCCTAGTTTAGTAGAGTCATATATATTGTTACCGCCGATTTTACGCGAAGGTTTCGTTTTTTTTCTTCAAGTGTGCAGGTTTTATTTATCAAGAAGAAGATACATAAGATTTGGATGGAGCTTTTCACGCATATATTCTTCTTGGAAAGAATTTAACCACTACTTCACACACGAATCCTACCGAGCTAATCAGGGGAGTATTAGTTTCTTTCATTTTTAATTACCTTCCATTATCATAACTTTGATACTTTTGGGGAACATTGGGGACAATGTTCAGTTTAAGTGTAGGGAGGGAAAATAAAACGGGAACTTTGAAACTATGCTTATCCTTGACTATTTGCCTTTTCCAATTTTCTTTGTGTAATAAACCATGAGAAATATCGGTTGTGGTAATTTTTGCACCAAATTTAAAATTTTTCATGACCTGTAGGAGTGGGCCATTAGTCTTAATAAAGCGTCTCATGGATAGGAAGTTATATGACTAGCACAAAACCCTTTACCACTTAAATTCCACCCAAAATGTGAGGATCGCCCTTAGATTTGTAAGAATTAAAGCATTCCACTTTAATGCTTCGAGAGTGTACTGGTAGTATAATAGATTCTAGAACTTATTTTGTGATGCATTTCGAGATCGCTAGTGAGACTACACTTGTGTAGTTAGGAATAACTAAATGATTAGAGGCATTGGGATAACCCTTGTTTGATACCCTTATTATAATTACTTCTTCCACATCGGTTGAGTAATTCCCCCACACCCTTGCGTTGTACTCATCTTTGGTACACGATACCCCTAGTTAACCCCTCAGAGCCTATCATTTTCGCGGTTCTCGTGATGTTTCAGTTTTCCGGAATATCAATGAAGAGCATTGTTTACAATCCACCCCCAAATGTACACCCAAATCGCCTTAGCCTACCTTGTATGCACTCACTTTTAGTGCATTATTGTTATCATACTTAACCCTTAGTTCAATTATCTAGTTGCTTGCATAAGTTGCTAAGTCGAGTCATATACTTTGTACACAGTTTTGGGACGATTGGGACTCATGGGAAAAGTTAAATTTTATGAAGTGACGGGAAGGAACGTTAAATTTAAATTCCCTTTATTTGCGTAATAATGTACTCTAAGTGTTTTGATCTTTTCAATTCGGGTCAAATTAGTGTTAGAGTAATAAAAACTCAAGTGTAGGGATGTGCCTATAAATCGCTATTATTTTGATGTTATCATAGAGGATGGTAGAGTAAAAGTGTATGAAAAAAAAATGGGCTACCATCCTACATCTATATTTAAATTTATGGTTTTTTGTTTCAATTTATCTAGAGTTTAGAGTGTCGAGTCTTGGCTTAGCAACACCATTCTTCTCATGCTTGTAACATAAATATTTTTGACTTGCCACCACTAAATCGCCTATCCCACCAAACCCTTTATTTCCCTACCGTAAGCCTAACGTTACAACCCTTTAAAAGACCTCTTGGATAGTTTTTTATAGGCGCTTATGCCAAAGCGATGGAGGTTTGATCTAGTCTCAAGCCTATGGTAATCTATGTACTAGGACCGGTTAATGAGTGTTTATCTTCCATTTACAACTTGATATATTTCATATACACCCGAGAGATGAGAGTATCCAAACACCACTTGTGAGGTGCTAGTATGTAATTTCCATGCTTGTTATGACTTTTGCGGGGCTTATACGTGTTGTGAATTGTTCTAAACTAATGCTTCATGACCCCTAACTTATAAATTAATTGGCTAAAAGCACATTTGCTTGAGGACAAGCAAATACCAAGTGTATGGATATTTGATAAGGATTTAAAAGGTACACTTTTCAGGGGTCATTTAAGCCCTTAATCGATCACTTTTGTATCCGTGACTACTTAATTTCGTTCCTTTTCACTTTTTAGGTCTCTTGAAGACAAATTGCTGGAATGACACTTATTCGGACGAAAAGGCGTGAATATATGAAGAAAATGGCCAAAGTCAAGAATCAAGACACTCAAGCTGCTAGAACAGAAGGTGACGGCGTCACTGCCAAATGGCGATGCCGTCGCGACATTGTTTGTGACGACTCAGTAGCCAAATTGTAGTATTAGGGTAAGCCTCAGGAATTGTGTAAGCTATATAGTGGTCCCCATGACATAGTGGTCCCCATGACACTCGTACTTGCACGAGACTCCCCAAAAAAGCTTCCGTTGACTATGCTTCCTCGCGTACCAATGGAATGGGAGGGAGATTCCCCACAACACCCGGACCTAGGACTTTCAATGATGCCCGAGAAGCATGGAGGGGCAAACCTGACTATAATTGGGGACAAACCAAAGAATTCACCTCTAAGGATTCCCCATGGTCCCACGGACCTAGTCAACAAAACATAGAAGGGATGTTACAACACCTAGTTACATCCCATGAAGCTCAAATAGCCAAGCTTTCGGACCACTTTAACCAACAACAATCCGAGATGGATAGGAAGATAGATAACTGTTGGGTTTATTAAATACCCAAACCCCTTGATCTAGGATTTGAATAGAAAACAGCCCGTGTTTAGTCCGTTAACACAAACAGGTCACTGAGTGCATAGTCTCTAAGTGAGTCATCTTCAGGATACTCAGTATGAGGCGAAGAAGAAGTCTCTCCACTCAGTAAGGCAGAACTTAAAGGGTGAATACTGAGTCAAGAAGAAGATGATGGATTCAGTGAGTGATGATAATAACTCACTGAATCCCTGTTAGAATCACTCCTAAACTATATTTCAAGTGTCAGGGATTCATATGTAATAGTTAGCTTAATATGGCCTTTATGTTAGTTATTAAGCTAAGGCTTATGTAGAAGGCCCATAAGCCTTGGGGGTTTGCTGTTCAATTCATTCACTCACTTGAGGGTTTGCTGTTCAATTCATTCACTCACTTTACGCACAACATTTCTTATAGTCATATCGTGTGTGTTTGTGTGGTTTGTTCATCCGATCTCTTCTCAATCTCTTCTCTTGATGCTTGTGTTTCTAATATGGTGACCTAACAGTGGTATCATTCGTCAAATAGTTGGGTGAACATATTTTGTTTTTTGAAGTTTTGGTTTTACACGTAAACAAGCTTCAAACTTGGTCACGCTTAAAAACGTATTTTTTACACTTTTTAATCCAAGATTCTTGTCCTTTCAACGTTTTAAGGTGTTAAAATATCTGTTTTTGGCAAAAAGTTTCAAACTTTACGTGTGGATCATTGTTTTTAAGCTTGGTTTTGTACGTGGGAGGTGTTCTACGCATAACGTGTCTTTTAAGCTTTGGATCATCAAGTTTCACACTTTTGTGTTATTTTGGTGATATTGAAGCTATTTCATCACAAAAATTTGGTTTGGAAACATCAGTTAGCAGAAATCACTTTTGGCTATTTTCTACGCGTAAGTAAAACCCTAATCTTACGCGTAACTTTTCCTTGGTTTGATCTTCAGTTTTGTGGATTACTCAGTGTTTTTCTTGCTTGGATAAGCCTGAAAACACTTCGACTTTGGATATCTTTTGCACTGTGATAGTGTAAAAGATCTTTTAGGTAAAACCCTAAATTTACGCATAAGCTTAATGTGACAATTCGTATTTTCAGGTCATTCACAAAACATTATTCATGCTTCATCATTTATCATTTATCGTAAACTAGGTTTACGAGTATCAAATTCGCGTAACCTTAATGGTTTAGCTGTGAATTCATGAACCAATCATCGAGGATATTTCATATAGACTAAGTTTAGTCTACATTTCATTAACATCATTGTCATCATATTAGTTCATGCATGGTTTTGCATTTTACATTAAACGTATAATTCTCATATTAAATCAACGTTATCGCGTGATTAATTATTTTGAACAATTGATCCAGTACTTCCAAAAATTATCCCGATATATTTTTATACTCATATTAAGTTTGTAAAAATAATATTATGAGTTTACCCAGTGTTTTAAATTTATTTTGTATATAAATTGTTAAATTTATATAATTACGACGGTTTTCTTAAATATTACACGATAATTATTATTTCACTCAAATTTTGCAAGAAATGTATTTTTATAATTTTTATGACATCAATATGTTTTATTTTGACCCGTTAAAATTTATTTTTAGTTAACGCTACCTTAAATACTCAAATGTGTATACAAGTTACTACTTATCCTCAAATAACTTACAACTACTTACATTTATTCTACATCTATACTTAGTAAAAAAATATATATATATTCTTAAACAATTACACCCCCTTGTCGACACAAGGGGGGTTAGTCATCAAAATTTGACAAATATCTCACTATTAAATGTATTATACATGTTGGGGTTTAGCTCCCAGAACAGGGTTAAGACAATCAATGACAGTAACAATACCACTAGGTGGTTACCGGATATCACTTGGAATCGTGTGATCACTTTCCAAAGTAAACTATTCGACCCTAATGCCTGGGTATCATGAATATCTACTTGGGATAAGACCAAATGCAGTTAGAGAATTAGGCACAATTCTATAACCCTTTCACTAGTAAGTGTTTACGTTTTCTGTGTGTTTCTCATGCATGTTCAGATCTCCTATATATAGGAGGTTACTCTTGAGCTATTCCAATGGAATTATGAGTATTAATCGGCCCATTAATAGCCTCATAATTATCACCATTATAGCCGTTAGTGGTTACATGACCAATTAAATGTGGTCATAAAGAAGTTGTAACTGCCATTTAGCAGTACTTTCCATAAGCAGTACTTTCTACTAGTAGTACTTTCACTTGAAGTGGAAGTACAGCCTATCAGTGGAAACACTGCTTATCAGTACTTTCATCGCACTATCAGTGGATACACCACTTCAGTGGAAACACTGCCTATCAGTGGAAACACTGCTTATCAGTGGAAACCACAAGCAGTACTTTCCACAAGCAGTACTTTCACCAAGCAGTACTTTCACCAAGCAGTACTTTCACCAGTACTACCAATACAAACCACTATAAGAGTCAGGGTGTTCATGGACCTAATGGGTGTACACTCCGTACCTCCTAACCCATTACAAGGTGTGAACTAATCCCACAAGTGCACTAAATTTTCCAACAATCCTCCCCAAATTTAGTTCACTTCCTTTGCATGAAAAATAAACATCAATCAAAACATGTGCATAAACGAAAATGTCCTGAGGATTGAATTTCCATCTTAGTAAATTACACGTTCAAATATTCGAGAATCAGGGTGTTCTAAGAATTGAACCCTTCAACCCATTTGAATACCTGAAGATAAAATACACACAAGTTTTCAAACACTTAACAGCTCCTGACACTATACAAGCCATGTGTCCATATCCAAATTCATAAATGTTGTAAAAGCTAAAAGTCCAAAGCTTCCTGAAGCGGCAAAACTTCAACATTTACATAGGTGGTTCCTCTTTAGTCATGCTCCTGCCAAGCACTTTTTTAAAGAAAAATAACCATTAAGAAGTAAAGACTTCATCCTCCTTTCAGCAGGTTCTGAGCACAACCTTGGGATGTAAATAAAACATGTGCTCCAGTCCACTGAATGTTCCGCTTTCCACATTGAACTCAGCTCCCAAGTTTCCTTGGGAGGGAGTTGGGTGTCCTAGCATTCAGTGACTAAGTTGGACTTAAACCCATCCCTTTAGCAGACTTTATAACCAAGTCTCTAGCCAGACCCTTCGTCAAGTGATCAACAAAGTTCTGTTGAGATCTCACAAACTCTATAGATACCAACCCATTCATGATAAGCTCACGAATCATGCTATGCCTGACACCTAAGTGTCTAGACTTACCATTGTACATCTGGCTATAAGCCTTAGCCAATGTAGCTGCACTATCACACCGGATAGAAATAGGTGCTATAGGTTTAGGCCACAATGGAATCTCAAGAAGCAAGTTTTTCAACCATTCAGCTTCTTTACCAGCAGCTGCTAGAGCCACAAATTCAGATTCCATTGTTGAACTGGTGATGCAAGTTTGCTTCTTGGATGCCTAAGAAATTGCACCTCCACCAAGTAGGAATACCCAGCCACTGGTAGACGAATTGTCTTCAGTGTTACTGATCCAACTTGCATCAGTGTAACCTTCCAACACTGATGGGTAACCAGTATATGAGAGACTATAATCCATAGTTCTCTTCAAATACTTCAGTACCCTTTGAACTGCTTGCCAGTGATGAGCACTAGGATTACTAGCATACCTGCTCAATTTTCCCACTGCAAAACCAATATCAGGTCTTGTACAAGTCATGGCATACATCAGGCAGCCAATTACCCTGGAATACTCAAGTTGAGATACAGCCTTGCCATGATTAGGCATCAGCTTCTCACAAGTATCCATAGGTGTACTCACTGGAGTACAATCAAAGTAATTGAATTTCCTCAGTACCTTCTCAATATAATGAGACTAAGAGATAGAAATTCTATTACTTTCATGTTTAATCCTTATACCAAGGATAACATCAGCCTCCCCCATGTCTTTTATGGAGAACCTTGATGACAAAAATTCCTTTGTCAGGTCAACCTGATTTTGGTCAGTGCCAAAGATCAACATGTCATCAACATATAGACAAATGATGACTCCTGTACCAGATTCATCAAATTTGCTATATACACATTTGTCAGCTTGGTTAAGAACATAACCACTAGACAAAACCACTTCATCAAACTTTTGATGCCATTGCTTAGGTGCCTGTTTAAGTCCATAAAGAGACTTAATCAGTTTACACACCTTGTTTTCATTACCTGGCATGATGAAGCCCTGAGGTTGGTTCATATAAACCTTCTCTTCCAATTCACCATTCAAGAAAGCTGTTTTCACATCCATCTGATGAATAACCAGATTGTGAATAGATGCCATAGCAATCAGCAGTCTTATGGTACTGATACGAGCCACAGGGGCATAGGTATCAAAATAGTCTATTCCTGACTTTTGTTTAAAGCCCTGAATGACTAGTCTAGCCTTGAACTTTTCAATAGTTCCATCTACCTTCATTTTCCTTTTGAAAATCCATTTGCAACCCAGAGGTTTGCAACCAGGAGGTAGATCAACCAACACCCAAGTGTTGTTGCCCATGATGGAATCCATCTCATCATTGATTGCTTCTTTCCAGAAAGCAATGTCCTGGGACTTCATTGCTTCTTCAAATGTTTTGGGGTCATCCTCAACAATGAAGCAATAGGAGTATTGGTCTGAGACCTCATCCCTAGTACCTTCAACTAAGTATAGTTGAAACTCAGGTCCAAATGACTTTGGAGTCCTGACCCTTTTGCTCTTCCTGAGCACACGTTCAGGTTGCTGAACCACTACCTCATCAGGGACCACTGATGGTTCATCATCAGGGACCTCTGATACACCAGTGCCATGAGTTCCATTAGAAATCCTATGACTTGGTCTAGGGACTGATGAGAATCTATTCTCATCAAAATCTGCATCCCTTGATTCAATTATTGTGTTAACTGAAACATGTTCATTAGGTTCAATAACATAGAACCTAAAAGCCTTGGAATACTCAGCATATCCAACAAAGATGCAGTCAATGCCTCTTTCACCCAAAGTCTTTTGCTTTGGTTCAGGGAGTCTTACAACAGCCCTACAACCCCAGACCCTGAGATAGTTCAGGTTGGGTTTCCTTTTAGTCCAGAGTTCATAAGGGGTAACCTTGTTCCTTTTATTTGGAACCCTATTTAATAAATAGCAAGCTGTTAACATAGCTTCACCCCAGAACCCTTGACTCAGTCCTGAATAGGACAACATGGAATTAACCATCTCCTTCAGCACCCTGTTTTTCCTTTCAGAAATACCATTTTGCTGAGGAGTATAGGGAGCAGTAGTTTCATGGATAATACCAACAGACTGAAAGTACTGAGTATCCATGTACTCACCTCCCCTATCAGTCCTTAATCTTTTGATCAAAGACCCAAGTTGTAATTCAACTTCAATTTTAAACACTTTGAATTTATCTAATGCTTCATCCTTGGTATGTAACAGATATACATAACAAAATCTGAAAGCATCATCAATAAATGTCACAAAGTACTTCTTATTCCCCAAAGAAGGAGTGGCATGCAAATCACACAGGTCACTGTGAATAAGCTCCAAGATCTTAGTCTCACGACTAACACCCTGAAAGGGTTTCTTGGTTATCTTGGTCAACATGCAAGTTTTACACTTTTCAGTGTCCATGTCAAAAGCAGGGATTAAACCATCCCTAGACATATCTTGCATCCTTTTATAGTGAACATGACCAAGTCTAGCATGCCAAAGGTTAGAATCAGTCTGTTCATATGAGGTCACAAAAGCTGAAATAACACTGTCAGTTGTAATATTAAGCCTGAACATTTGATTACATAAATAACCAAAACCAATAAAAACACCATTCTTAGAAAGAACAAATTTATCAGATTCAATAACTTGTTTATATCCATGATTATTCAAAACACTACTTGAAACCAAGTTCTTCCTGATATCAGGAACATGAATAACATTAAACAAAGTTACAATCTTTCCTGAACTAAACCTAAGATCTACACAACCATGACCATGCACCAAGGCTGTTGACTCATTTCCCATGTGAAGAATAGAACCATCATTCAGTGACTCATAAGTCTTGAACCAGCTTCTATCTTTACACACATGAACTGTTGCACCAGAGTTAACCCACCACGCAACATCATCATCCTGCACATAAAAAGATTCAGATACATATGTAACATAATAAATCTGAAAAGACTTATTAAACATATTCTGACCTTTCAGTGAGTTGGCTGAACCACCACTCCCTGAACCATTAGTGCCTGATCCATTGGCTTTACCACCAATTTTAACACCCTTGCAGTCCCTTTTAATGTGACCAGTCTTGCCACATTTCCAACAAGTAGGTGTTGCCTTCTTGTTAGGATCTGCCCTTGTGTTGTCATGATACTTGCGTTTGCCTTTGTTGTCATTGTACCTGGTGGAGTTGTTATGCTCCACCATATTGACAACAGATGGTCCAGCAGCATTGCCACTCTTTGGCTTGTCATTATCCTGCACCTTGAGAGATTCCTCAATGCGCAGATGACTGCCCAACTCAACCAGAGTTAACTCCTCCTTCTTATGTTTCAAGGTATGCTTGAAATCTTTCCAAGAAGGAGGGAGTTTGTCAATAACACAAGAGACTGAAATAGCCTCATCCATGTGCATATTGTGTTGTGTAAACCTTCCAAGTATTCCAAGAAGTTCATTGTATTGTTCCATAACTGGTCTTGAATCAGTCATTTTGTAATTTGTGAAATTACTAACAAGGAACTTCTTACTTGATGCATCCTCAGCCATATATTTGGCATCCAAGGAATCCCACAGTTCTTTGGAAGATTCAAAGTTCTGATAAATATCAAACAAAGAATCAGACATACCATTCAGAATAAGACCTCTGCATATGTAGTCATCATTCTCCCACTTGCTCCTCCTCCTGATCTGCTCCATAGTAGCATCATCACCATCATCAAGAATTGGAGTAGTCAGCACATAGACCACACTCATGCTTGACAGCAAGAAGTGCATCTTCTTCTGCCACCTCCTAAAGTCCACCCCTTCAAACTTGTCCAGCTTAGCAAAGTTTGAAGCCATGTGTTTCATTGCAGCAGTTGCCATTGATTATCACAAAATAATTTACTTTGATTGTTGGGGTTTAGCTCCCAGAACAGGGTTAAGACAATCAATGACAGTAGCAATACCACTAGGTGGTTACCGGATATCACTTGGAATCGTGTGATCACTTTCCAAAGTAAACTATTCGACCCTAATGCCTGGGTATCACGAATATCTACTTGGGATAAGACCAAATGCAGTTAGAGAATTAGGCACAATTCTATAACCCTTTCACTAGTAAGTGTTTACGTTTTCTGTGTGTTTCTCATGCATGTTCAGATCTCCTATATATAGGAGGTTACTCTTGAGCTATTCCAACGGAATTATGAGTATTAATCGGCCCATTAATAGCCTCATAATTATCACCATTATAGCCGTTAGTGGTTACATGACCAATTAAACGTGGTCATAAAGAAGTTGTAACTGCCATTTAGCAGTACTTTCCATAAGCAGTACTTTCCACTAGCAGTACTTTCACTTGATGTGGAAGTACAGCCTATCAGTGGAAACACTGCTTATCAGTACATTCATAGCACTATCAGTGGATACACCACTTCAGTGGAAACACTGCCTATCAGTGGAAACACTGCTTATCAGTGGAAACCACAAGCAGTACTTTCCACAAGCAGTACTTTCACCAAGCAGTACTTTCACCAGTAATACCAATACAAACCACTATAAGAGTCAGGGTGTTCATGGACCTAATGGGTGTACACTCCGTACCTCCTAACCCATTACAAGGTGTGAACTAATCCCACAAGAGCACTAAATTTTCCAACAATACATTCATTTTACACATACATATCCAAGTTACAAAGCAAAATCATTTTCCTCTCTTCCGTTTCTCTACACAAACCGGCAACCACAAGGATCATAGAAGGAAGCTTCAAAATTTTTCAAGACAAGATTATTACACACTAGTATCACTCTTTGTATAGGTTTTGAAATAAAAACCTAGAGTGATTAGGAAAAATCCATTGTTCTCATAAACCTCATCAATTACTAGTAAGCATTTCATACATATCATTATTTTTCATATTCATTTCTATGTTCATTTTTATTATGCACAAGTAAAACATGCAAGTTGTGTGATGTTTATACCACTTTTTAAGGTTTTTTTTAAGTGTTATATATAAATAATTCATCCTATAATTACTCCTTGTTATATATTATTTTTGGTGATGTCTAGGAACCCATGACACCCTAAGAAGGTGTATGGTAGGATTAGAATAACTTCGGAGTTGTTTTGAATGGGTTAGAATAGGTTTGGCGCGAGAAAAACTCATTTCGACAAGTTTGCAAAAGGGTCTGTCCTTATTTTCAAAATCTGGAAAATCCGACAGTAGGTAAAAAATTTTGGCCTAGATATTTAGAAAATATACTTTAAAACGAAACCGTGGCCGCTTGAACGGATTAAAACGGAGCTATAACGAAGAAGTTATGAATTTTTCAAGTTTGACGACAAAAGATATTTGGTACAGAAAATTCAGCTTGTAATCTCGCCCTTTTACGAGTCAAAAATGAGTCTTAAGCGTTATAAAATGTGTCGACTTATCAAAAATATATTAGTATATATTATCACGATTCCGAGGACATATAAAACGTAGAAAACGGACTTGTAACGATTAAATTACACGTGATTTAACAAAGTTGCCGTAACTTTATTATATAAGAAAAACTAATATATTTCTATTAGACAAGTATTACGGCAAACAAGTGACCATGTTGAGGGTCGTTTTTAAGATTGATGGAGTACTTTTTATAAAATGATGTCTTCTAGTAAAAGTAAGTTCGCCTGGTCTATTTTCCAAAGTGTTCAACCGTTCGTCAAACGGAGTTGTAATGAATAATATACGGTCGCTTAAACTTTGCCGAAAAACCATCCTTAAACAATATGTTGGACACAAGTACCATACTTTAACTACATTTCTCTCCTTGATCGAGACCTCTAGAATGAAAACTTAAATGCCAAAACTTTGAGATAATGATACAAGCTTCCCAAAACCGTTGAGTTCGTTTCCTAACACTCGACGTGCACCATTTTACGACTAGCTTTTTAAAGGCCGTTTTGTCACTTTCATGAAATTTCAACGACATTATTTTACGACGAAAAGTTATAATTTCATAATAAATCATTAAATGACTATCGTAAGATCTCATTTCAACGTAAATACTTGTAAAGTATTTTATAACATGACGAGATGTCATAAACATATATTTCGACGATAAACATTATTTTCAAATGTACAAGTGGTATAGATATCATACGACTTGCATGCATAACATTACATCATAACTTATCATAAAACATATCATTCATAATAGGTCACGGTTAGAGGTTGCACCTCATTTCAGTATTGCCTTTGTATCATCATTATCATTGCAACAGGTGAGTTTTCATAGCCCCGATTTATTCAAGTTTTTACTTATTTCAAACCTACGGGGGAGAATACATTGCACATCATTTTTATTACGATACCAAGTATATCAAATTCATTACATTGCTTAAGTTACCTCATTGCCAGTTAAATGTCCCCATTTCATAAACATGAACCGTTAATTTCATAGAAGCGTGGGTGAGTGGATAGATCTATCGAGGGTGACACCTCCATCCGGGTTGGCGGATTCCAACCGGACGGATGCATTTCATTTCATAATCATTATTTGAGTTGTTTGGCAAAACACTCTGTTGGGGCGAACATCATAATCAGTCAAGCTTCGGTGTCATGTGCTTAAGCAATTGTATCATTTTGTGACATCATTGTCATACATAATTTATACTTGTGGTAGTCGTATTAACATTTACATAAACTCTATGAACTCACTCAACCATTGTGTTGACACTTTTAGCAATGTATTTTCAGGTAACTAAGACATTCACTTCATGGCATGCATGTGGACATATCATAGAGTCGCGGTGACGACGCGTCTCACATGGGATTTATATACTTTAAAAACATCGTTTGACTTGTATCAAACTTATTTTCCGCACAAGTTGATTTTTATTTGGGACCTATCTTTGTAACTCTGAATGTTTTTAATATATCGAACGATGTTCTTTTCAAACGACACTTTAGGTCGTTCAATATAACTGTGATTGTGATGCTATGACAGTCAATCCCCAGGAATTCCATTCCGCTGCAAAACAGGTAATTTGGGGGTGTGACAGATTGGCATCAGAGCTTCAGTTATAGAGAACTAGGTTGCATCATTGACCCTAGACTATAACTACATCATCATAGCATCTCATCATTTCATCATAAGTGCATATTCACTTTACATGCGGTTTATACGTACATTTTTCGAGTTATTTACTTTCATTTCACATCGATTGTCACATGGATGCCTTCAAATACCCTTTCCATTATCCTTTCTTTAGATTCTAATGTGGAGAATGCCCTGTCATTCCTTAACACAATTTTAACATCAGTTGACTTTACACCAGCCTTACCACACATGTTATCCGATGTGGACACTGAACCCTTTGAGAAGGGAGAAGTTGCACCTACACCATCACGATCATCATTGATTCACTGTAGGATCAGGACAATTTTTATCATTCTGTTGGAACAGATTATACCATTTGGTAGAACTTATAGGCTTAGTCCTAATGAACCTATTTTCTTAACTCACCACAAGGGTTTCCATTATCATCATCGTCATCATTATCATCTAGAGCATCATTTGTCCTAATGACAGTCAATCCCCAGGAATTCCATTCCGCTGCAAAACAGGTAATTTGGGGGTGTGACACTTAAGCTTACGCGTAGAACTCATTACGCATAAGATTATTCTTACGCCTAAGCTCTGTCTTACGCATAAGGTAATCCTACCCCTAAGTTTTCTACGCTTAACTTTCTGTTTACGCATAACTTTAGTGTTTTCTCATCTCTTACGCGTAAGCTAATCCTACGCGTAACTATTACTGTTACGCGTATCTTTGGTGTTTTTACGCATAAGTGGTACTTTGCTTTTCTGTGATTTCTACGCCTAAGGATACTTCATCAACAACGGTTCATTCGACTACAAAGATTCATTTAACAACACAAGTTTTTCAACATGTCACAACCACCATACTCTAACTATTTTCCTTACACTTATCATCAACAACAACAACAACAACTAAGTCCACAACATCAACAATTTAATCATCAACAACAAATTTATCAACAACAATTTAATCAACAACATACTCCACAACTTGGAGTAATTCCACCACCACAAATGGTTCAACCTCCACCTAGTCTTCAAGTACAACCTTACACAAACTTCTACAATCAACATCCATCCAGGAATACTATGAAGGAATCGACATGGTTTAGCAAGATGTGTGAAGCCTTAAGTAGCCAACAATCAATTCATGAAGCTGGCTCACTTGATAGACCTCCAATGCTCACTCCCGGAAATTATGATCAATGGGTGATAAGGTTCTTTAGGTTTTGTGATCTAAAGAAGCCACATGGAAAGTTTTTAAAGAAGGTCATTATGGAAGGTCCATTTCAGATGCCTACTGTTATCATACCCGCAGATCCAGATGCCAATCCACCAAGAGATGTTGTCACCAACATTGCAACTATATCCGACCTCACTGGTGATGAACTTCTACACTTTGAAGCCGATGAACTAGCAATGCAATACATCCTTTTGGGACTACCCAATCCGATCCTTCGAAGTGTTGATGCTCAAAAGACAGCTAAAGCAATGTGGGAACATATTCATCTTCTAATGGAAGGCACAACACTCAATCAGGAAGACATGGAATCCAAAATCTACTTGGCTTATGAACACTTCATGATTGAACCAGGAGAGACATTAGAGTCATATCATCATCGCTTTTCAGACATCATTAATGATTTGGACAAGCACAACATCATCATGCCTCGAATTACTGTCAACACTAAGTTCCTAAGTAGTCTTGGTCCGGAATGGGAGAAGTATGTCATTTTTCTCCGTCAAGCTAAGAACCTTCATCATGCTACATACGGATTGTTGTACGACTATTTGAAGCCTCACCAAAAAGAAGTTGACAAAGAAAGGACTATCCGTGGACTCCCGACTTCACAGTCAATTCCTGATAATGAACAACTTGCTTTGTGGGCTCAAACTAATCTTCCTCCTCAAACAGCTCAGCAACCCGCTCCTCAACCAACTGCAACCATGACACCATATGATCAGTCACAGCAACAACCTCAACAAACTCAATTGGTTCCATACAACAACAACAATGCTCAAGCACTTTACAGTGAAGCTGATGAGGACTCTGCTGCTTTCGATGAATTGCAACAAGGATTTGTTATGATTGCTAAAGCCTTCGGTCGGTATATAAACAAATCCAACAATCGCATTCGTTCCTCATCCAACACAAGGAATCAAGCTGTTGTGAACAATGGACGCGTTGAAGTTCAGAACCGTGGTTATGGTCGTCAGATGGGAGGTGGTCAAGGGTTTAATGCTATTGGAAGGAATAACATGGGTGCTCCGCAACAACAAAGGGGTCAAGTGGTTGAACAGGGGAATGCTCAGAATGGGGTTAATGGTGTTCGTTGTTATAACTGCAATGACAAGGGTCACCTGGCTAATGCATGTCCTAAGCCGAGGACAAGAGGCAATGCTTATCACAAAGAGGCATTGCTCTTGGCACTTAAGGATGAAGCTGGTGGAACTCTTACCAACAAGGAACAGAGCTTTATGGCAGATGCAGATTCTGATGATGATATGGAAGACTTGCAGGCTAATGCAGAAGTGATGTTGATGGCACAAATGCAAGCTCTACACATGAGTGACACAGGCCTAGTGTATGACACTGATGGCTTGTCTCAGGTACCGGAAAAAAATATACTCATCCCTGATCTGATATCTCCGCCAATTTCTCCATCCGACCAGGATCAGAGTGTTCAACATGAGCAATCCACATCTCATTCCGATGATTATCAAATAGATCCCGTAGTTATATTTGACGATCAAGATGACCTTATGGTTAATATATATAATCAAGTTGACTCCGTGATTATATCTGAGGATCTAAATAATGATCATGTTGAGACTCACGTTGAACAAAATGAGCTTCGGTCTAATAGAGAAATTGAGCTCCTGACCTTAATTACAGACCAACACTCTCGGTTGGAAATTTGCATGAAATTAAAAGAGAAAAATACACTGTTAATTAAGGATAATGAATGCTTAATTCGACAAATCAATTTTTTAAAAACTCAAGAAAAACGTGAAAAAGGTTTTGAAGTCGCTTTTGCTAAATCTCATCAAAACAAAAAATCATTAGAATGACAGATACGTGATCTAGCCGCTTCCAAGAATGCTTTGTTGTCTCAAAAAGAACAAATGAAACATGAACATACAAAACAACTTAACGCTCTTACTTTGGAAACGTAAAAAGCCAAGGCTGAGTTGTTAACTTGTCAAAAACAGTTCTCTGAGTATAAACAGCATTCCACGAAACGAATAGATAACTATCTTGAAGAAATTGTCGACTTACAAACCAAAATTAAAGAGTTTCGAAATGATGTTTACAAACATGGTGAGTCAATCACAACCATTCAAAAGTTTACATTTAAACCTAATCCAAATGGATATGGACCAATTCTTGTTGATTACAAACCTAAGTTTTCAAACAGAGCATTCAAACCAAATCCTGATGTTTACAGTGCAGAACATAGAATTGATGATTCAATTATGACTGTTGTTGAATATAATCACATGGAGGAATTAGATGCAGATGACGAGAGTCGGTCAAAAATGGAAAATGTCGTTTATAACAAACCATTTAACTATTCAAAAGCCGTTAATTTTGTCAAACAACAAGATACTTCTAACAAACCTTTTGTTATCACACCAATTTCTGAAGTTAGTCCCAAACACAATGGTGCACAAATTAATGGTCCTTTACCTTCACTTAGTGAAGTTAAAACAAAAGCCGAAAGTTGTCGCGTTATAAAATACTTTGACACTTTCTTATCTGACCTCAAAATTTTAGAACGTGAGATTGAATTTCATTCTGAAATAAAAGTTGAAAATTTTCAATCGCCAATGGCGCGAGAACAAAGAGATATTCTTCAGAAACGACTTTTACCCCATGTTAAAAATTTTAAAACTTGTGCACTATATTGGGAACGGGATTTTCACAAGGAACTTGGTCTCATGAAAACAGTTTTTGAGAAAACTGAAACATCGATTTCAAATACTAAACGTAAAAAGAAATTGTTGAGAAAAGATGTTGATCGACTCTTGGAAGATGTTATCTGTGCTGATATCAATAATCTTGTTTTATTACAATCTGTTGCATATGCATCTGATCATATCTCTGCAGATTCTGTTGATTCCGTTGATATTGTTGAGAATACTGATAATGTGCATCAGATCGAATCTTTAAAAGTTGAAAATGAACGATTGATAAATGAACTTTCAAATTCAAAACGTCGTTTTCAATGGTGTCAAAAAGATTGTCAAAATCGTGAACTTGCTTTGCAAAACAAAATCCACCAGTTGAAATCAAAAACGTTTAATCCCAAAATTGAGCAACTGGATGATCTAAACGTGTCTTTGAAATGTCAAATCTCAAAATATGAACAAGAACTTGCAAAAGTTAAACATGAATATAGTGTCATATTTGATTTACTCAAATAGACTAGAAATGAAGCATCAAACGAACTTGATCATTATCTTGCACACACTAAAGAAGTCATGAATTTTTCTGGAAATCTTCGTTCTGAAAATCAAGATTTAGTGCACACTATCATTAAGTTAAGGGAAATGTTAGGAAAGTATGAACAAGTTCAGCCTAGCATCATTAAGATAATTGCACCTGTAACACTTAGCAAACGTGAACCCAGAATGCCTACTGACAAAACACAAGATACTAATGTGTTTCCCTCTACTGAAACAGGAATAGTTGCCTCTTTTCCCAATGTCCGCACTTCACAGCCTAGGAGCAATACAAGGAAGAATAGGAAGTTGCGACCTAAGAAAAGATCAATAAAGTATGCTGAAGTAGAAGAACACCCAAGGATTTTGAATAAGACTCAGGTTGCACCCACTTTAGATATTGCGTCTGGCAAATGTAATGGAAAAATTATTGTAACGAATGCTAAACCTTTAAGTACTTTTGATATTCAGTCTGAAGCTTCTTGTGTTATTTGTCGTAAAAGTATGCTTTCTGATTGTCATGACAAATGTGTCTCTAGAGCTATCTTGTCTCGTTTAAGGAATCCTAAGAATCAGAATACCTCTAGGCCCACTAATACTTCTAAGTCTATGCTTGGTAAACCACCCTCTTTAGATTCTAAGAAACGCATTGATGTCCCTGTAGCTCCAGTATCACCTCCAAGGAATGTAGTACCACCTACTGCATTCACTAAGACTAAAGCTAAGACTAGTTGGAGATGGCAGAAATGGATACATAATACACTAGGATTTAAATGGATACCTAAAATCATTGATGTGTGTATATCTACTATAACTGCTTCGGAACCCTCTAACATTTCGCGTTCCACATCTACTTCTATTCCATCTGTGTCGTCTGTGTAATGTAGGTGATACAGATCATCCTTTGGATTGTTGATAGCGGATGTTCCCGACACATGATAGGCAATCTTAAACTGTTATCAAACTTTATTGCAAAGTTCATTGGCACTGTCAGATTCGGGAATGATCAGTTCACAGCTATCATGGGCTACGGAGATTATATCAATGGCAATATTGAAATTAGCAGGGTTTATTATGTGGAAGGCCTCGGTCACAATCTCTTTTCAGTCGGTCAATTCTGTGATGGAGATTTAGAAGTTGCTTTTCGGGAGAAAACTTGTTTCATTCGTGATCTACAAGGAAATGATCTAATGTCTGGCTCTCGCAATTCTAGTCTATACACAATCTCAATGCAAGACATGGTTGCTTCATCTCCCATCTGTCTACTTTCAAAGGCAACATCAACAAAATCCTGGTTATGGCACCGTCGTCTCTCACATTTAAACTTTCAAACCATCACCAACCTTGCTCGACACAAACTTGTTGAAGGTCTCCCGAGATTCTGATATTCCAAAGATCACCTATGCTCAGCTTGTGAACAAGGGAAAAGCACTCGTGCTCATTTTCCTTCAAAGGTGGAACACAACTCTCAACATGTGCTTCATCTTCTTCACATGGATTTGTGTGGCCCGATGCGCGTGCAAATGATTAATGGCAAACACTACATCTTGGTAATTGTCGATGACTACTCACGATGGACTTGGGTCTACTTTCTTCGAAGTAAAGATCAAGCTCCACAGATGATCATCACCTTTCTCACAAAAATTCAAGTCCAGCTCCGGAACACCGTCCGCCAAATCAGAACAGACAAAGGAACTGAGTTTGTAAACCAAACTCTTCAAGAATTTTATGAGAAAGTGGGAATTGAGCATCAGACATCTATTGCACGTACACCAGAACAAAACGGAGTTGTTGAAAGACGAAACCGTACGTTAGTGGAAGCTTCAAGAACAATGTTAATCAATGCTAAACTTCCAGATTACTTGTGGGTAAAAGCTGTATCAACTGCATGCTATACTCAAAATCGGTCAATGATTACTAAACACCACAACAAAACACCTTTTGAGCTTATCCACAACCATAAACCAAATCTCAAACACTTTCATGTATTTGGATCCCTTTGCTACCCAAATAATGATCGTGATGACTTTGGAAAGCACAAAGCCAAAGCTGACATTGGAGTCTTTATAGGATATTGTGAAAATTTAAAGGGTTTTCGGATCTGGAATCGTCGTACAAAGCAGGTTATGGAAATGATTCATGCTAATTTTGATGAACTTACATAAATGGCTTCTGAGCATAACAGCTTGGAACCCGGTCACAACCGTTTAAACTTCCCTCAAACCCCATCATCAGCTGAACTAAGCCCCCAGCTTACTCGTCAACAAATGGAAACGCTATTTGCTCCACTGTCTAGTGATGACATTGATGAACGTGCTCCAGGTGTATTCGCTGCTTCCGCTGCTCAACCTGATCACACTCTTATACCTGATACACCTGCTACAACAACTACTGTTGAAGAAGCACCACCAGTTGACTCTACAACAACAGTTAAACAAACTGCTTCCAACGACGCTGAACCAGCTGCTGATGTTCTTAATGAAGTACCCCCACCTGCAGATTTTGATCCAAATGCGTTTTTTAACACGTTTGCCAACGAAACGGCTGCACCTAATGTCGCGGAATCCTCAACAAACCATTTGAATCCTCAAAATCTGCACAATGTATACCAGCATCAACCCTCTACAAATCGTTGGACAAAAGATCATCCTCTTGAGAACATTATTGGCAACCCAAATCACCCAGTCGTCACAAGACAACGTTTTCACAGAGATGGTGAACATTGCATTTGTGCACTCACTGTCTGCCAAACTGAGCCTAAAAACATTAAAGACGCATTGACAAAAGACAACTGGATTGAATCCATGCAAAAAGAACTCAACCAATTCAAACGTCTTGAAGTATGGGAACTGGTTGAAAGACAACAGGGTTCTACCTCATTGGTCTCAAATGGATTTGGAAGAACAAATTGGATGCTGAAGGGAACGTAATCAGAAACAAGTCACGTCTGGTGGCTTAGGGCTATAGACAGGAAGAGGGTATTGACTTTGAAGAATCATTTACTACGGTTGCTCGTCTTGAGGCTGTTCGGATTTTTCTCGCGTTCGCGGCTCATATGAACATAACGGTCTTTTAGATAGACGTCAAAACTGCTTTTCTGAATGGACAACTGAAAGAAACGGTTTATGTCAGCCAGCCAGAAGGATTCGTTTATCCCGATTTCCCGAACCATGTCTACAAACTGAACAAAGCTCTATATGGTCTCAAACAAACTCCTCGGGCATGCTACGATAAGTTATCATCCTTCCTCATTGCTAATAAATTCACCAAAGGTTCGGTCGATCCTACACTTTTCATACAATATCACGGGGCTCACATCTTAATCGTTCAAATCTATGTGGATGACATCATCTTTGGGTCAACACATTTAAAATACTCATATGCTTTTGCAAACTTAATGACAAAACATTTTGAAATGTCAATGATGGGTGAACTCACATTCTTTCTAGGAATGCAAGTTCATCAATCACCCCGTGGTATTTTCTTAAGTCAGTCCAAATATGCCCTTGAATTGTTAAACAAATTTGGAATGCAAAACTGTGACACCTATGCCACACCAATGGCTCATACCAAGAAGCTAGACGCTGATTTACATGGGAAATTGGTGGACTCTACCAAATACCGTAGTATTTTTGGGTCTCTCATGTATCTAACAGCTAGCAGGCCTGATATTGTTTTTGCTGTATATCTTTGCTCCTGTTATCAGTCAAGACCAACTAAAACCCACCTCTCAGAGGCTAAAAGAATCCTCTAATAGATCAAGGGAACCATTAATTTGGGGATCTAGTATCCGAAGGATTCTGCTTTTGAACTAATAGCTTTTTGAGACGCTGATTACGCAGGATGCTTAGACTCACGGAAAATTACTTCTGGAGCATTACAATTTCTTGGTGATAAACTGGTGTCATGGCAATCGAAGAAGCAGGATTGTACATCGCTCTCCTCAACAGAAGCAGAATATGTAGCCATTTCGGGAATTTGATGATGTCTGATGCTTGGAATTGTTAATTATTGAACACATCTTAGCCAGAGCCATGTAGCTTTCTTGCAATGCCACAAATGGATCTTTATGTTCAGAATCTATTTCACTCCCCTGCAGAAGAATCAAAGAGAAGAAGAAAACGTGCAAAGTCGATATAGCACACAGAAGGTCGATATAGTGAATTGCAATTTCCCTCCAAACATAATTTTGAAAAATTTTGACTTTCAAAATTTGAAATTCACTATAAAATTCAATTCTATTGTTGTAGGAAAAATTTGAGTTATGACAATTTTGACGCCAAATTTTACCCGAAAAATTTGAATTTGTGCCCAAAAATTTGAAATTTTGACCAAAATTTTCGCAGTTAAACCAAAATTTGAATCTCGCGTAAAAATTGAAAGTTTAGACTCCACAAGTTAAATTTTACTCAAATTTTCCTGCCAAAAATTTGAATTTTTTTTTTTTTTTTTTTGATAACTTGTGTTGATGGATCTTTGTAGTCGAATTAACCTTTGTTGATGAAGTCTCCTTAGGCGTAGAAATCACAATAAACCAAGTAGCACTTATGCGTAAGAAACACCAAAGTTACGCGTAACAAGGAGAAGTTACGCGTAGAATTTAGCTTACGCGTAAGTAGGGAAAAGACGCTAAAGTTATGCGTAGACAAAAGTTAGGCGTAGAAAGTTAGGCGTAGGATTATCTTATGCGTAAGACTAGGCTTAGGCGTAAGATAAATCTTATGCGTAGGATTTCTACGCGTAAGCTTAAGCTTATGCGTAATTTTAGGGTTTTGCCCAAATGATCTTTGACACTATCACAGTGCAAAAGATATCCAAAGTCGACGTATTTTCAGACTTATCCAAGTAAGAAAACACGGAGTAAACCACGAAAATGAAGATCAATCCAAGGATAACCTTACGCGTAGTTTTAGGGTTTTGCTACGCGTAGGATTACTCGTAAATATGATTTTGCTCAAAGTTGTTTCTAAACCAGTTTTTGTGTGATGAAATAGCTTCAATAACACCAAAAGACACAAAAGTGTGAAACTTGATGATACAAAGCTCTTAAAACAGTTATGCGTAGGACTTAACCCTCGTACAAAAACAAGTAGAAAAACAATGATCCACACATAAAGTTCCAAACTTTTTGCCAAAAACAGTAAGTTTAACACCTTATAACGTTGAAAGGACAAGAATCTTGGATTAAAAAGTGTAAAAAATACGTTTTTGATCAAGCCAAAGTTATGGATACGCAAGTTAAGCATGAGACCAAAACTCACTTCAAACAATACGTTCACCCAACTATTAGGCGATTGATACCACTGTTAGGTTACTAGTTTTACAAACACAAGTAATATAGAAAGAAATAGAGGCGATTGAACAAGATCCAAACACACACACAATAATAAGGCACAGTTATGCGTAGATGTGAAATGAGAGAAATAACTTGAACAACCAACCTTCAAATGAAGGTCTACATAAGGTATTTATAGGAGTAAAGCTAGGGCAACACTCCTAGTTTCCATCCTTTCCTTAATGGACTAAGGCCTAGTCTTATGGGCCTTCTACATAAGCCTAAGGCTAATTACAAACATAAAGGCCATAATAAAGCTAACTATTACATATTAATTACTAACACTTGATTATGGTTTAGGAGTGATTCCAACAATATCCCCCTCAAGTGTTAGTAATTAATATGTAATAGTTAGCTTTACTTTTGCCTTTATGTTTGTAATTAGCCTTAGGCTTATGTAGAAGGCCCATAAGCCTAGACCTTAGTCCATTAAGGAAAGGATGGAAACTAGGAGTGTTGCCCTAGCTTTCCTCCTATAAATACCTTATGTAAACCTTCATTTGAAGGTTGGTTGTTCAAGTTATTTCTATCATTTCACATCTACGCATAACCGTGCCTTATTATTGTGTGTGTGTTTGGATCTTGTTCAATCGCCTCTATCTCTTTCTATATTACTTGTGTTTGTAAAACTAGTGACCTAACAGGTGTGCTCAAGTCATTTGGATGCGAACACAACTCAAAGACTATGGTTACGTGTTTGACAAAATCCCGATGTACTCCGACAATTGGAGTGCTATTGCGATCTCGTGCAACTCAGTACAACATTCGAAATCAAAGCACATCGATCTTCGATATCATTTCATCAAGGACCACGTGGAACAAGGTACTGTTGAATTATACTTTGTGGGTACAGAATACCAATTGACAGATCTTCTCACCAAAGCCTTATCTCCTGCTAGGTTTAATGAGTTGATCCACCGGATTGGTATGTGGTGTTTGACTCAAGAGGAACTGGATGAACTCTTAAAAAATTCTTAACAACTAGTCAAACACCAAAACCTCTTTTGTAAATATTGTTTTTCTTTTTCAAAAACAAAATACAAAAGTATAAAACCTGATAAAACAACAAAAATATTCTTCTATCTATATTTTTTGTTCACATGGCAAGTACAATTCTTCCGTCAACACTTACATCTTTCAAAATTCAGTATTTTTTCCATCAAGTGTTGAGGGGGAGAAAACAAATATTTTTCAGTTTCATAATACATTGTAATTGCATGTTACCTTATCCCGGTTGTTTTCTTTAATAATGGTGGTCACATTTCTGGTTTACTGACACTCCTCGGACTAAAATTTATAAACTTTCTTTATTTCTTAAGTCAAGGAGGAGTGTTGTCAAATTTCTTTCCTAAAAATTTGGTAACCAAAATAGAAGTTAACGGCTTTAGATGTAAATGGTAAAGGTGGAGGGACTGAATGTGTCAAAATGGCAAAGTGTTTTTTTTAACAAAAACCTTCCACCCAAATCATTTAATTCATCACATTTAATATCTCACCAAACTTAATCCTACGCCTAACATTCAATCTCTCAATCCGCTAGCTTGATCTTCATTTTGTAAGTGGTTTCATAATCTAAACGTGCTTGTAAACAAAGGTTTTGATTTATATTAAAACTAACGGGTATATTTTCACTTATGAACGATTTGGTGTTCTACGCATATGCATATGAACACCTAATCAAGTGTGGGTATTTGTGGTGAAAAAGATAGTGTCAAAACATTTATATAACATCATTGAAACTATTTTGATAATAAAACACACCCAGATACACGAATTGAGCGATATTGTGAATTAGGGTTTATGCGAGAAATTGGGTATTTTCAAATGAGAACGCTTTTGGTTAAAAGGATAGTTGAGTGATGTTGTTCTTATAGTGAATTGATGATATCTAGGCTCAGAACCAACCCAGAAACACTAATTTATCTTTAATTAGAAACTAGGGTTTAAGTTCATACGCATTTGCGACTACGCGTATCCTGTGAAGGATATGCGTAAATAGTGACCTCTACGCATAAGGTTGACTCTTACGAGTAAGCCTTACGCGTTAGGTTAATATACCCTTACGCGTAATCTCTACGCATAAGGTTCCCGTTTTCCTACGCGCAATATTTCTTACGCGTAAGTCAAGAACCTACGCATAAGCTTGCGTTTACGCGTATATCACTCTTGTTTACGCATAAGCTTGCCATTTCTACGCCTAAGCCTTGTTTAACCTTAATTATGAATTGTTACACGTGCAAACTTGTAAATAATTAAATCATAACGCCACGAAACCAATAATGTCACTAATAAGCTTAAACGTTTAATATGTTGTGAAAAATAAGTGAAAATATAGACTTTAAAACCTAAAGTTAAACAACTCACGAAAATTATCATGACGTCATTGGACTATTGGACAAACAAGTGACATTGGACTCGTAACAATCATCAACATATCACACTCAATAATTAGACAATAAAACCATCTATTGACTAACATAATGTCTTTCGATATGTTGGTTCTTTTGGCTAAATATCTTTCAGATCACGACATGGATGCTCAAATGCAGAATGTGGAAGCACCAAATGTTCTCACCATTGCTGATATCTTCCCTCATGGTTATCCGATGAAGATAGGAAAGAACAACCTTCGTGTTGATTTTGATACTCTCACCTGCTCGGAATCCTCTTGTTTAATTGCTGTGGATATTCTGAAGAATCATCCCTATCAAAACATGCTCACCAATTCTGCTTCAGTGCCTGAGATCTATATTCACCAGTTCTAGAATACAATGCAAAAGATCAAAGGACAAAATGTTGTGACAGTGACGCTCAATGACAAACAAGTCACCATCACACCTGCAGAATTAAGGGCTATTCTTCTCATCCCTGACATCGAACCAACTGAATACAATGCCGCACCAACTGAAGAGACTGTTCTACAATTCCTGATCGACATTGGTTATGACGAAGCTTCAGGAGTAATCTCTAAGCATTCATACGTGGATCTTAAGAATATTCCTCAACCATGGAGAACTCTGTACATCATCATCACCAAATCTATTTCTGGTCGTGACAGTGGCTATGAGCATCCCAAGCTCATGGAACTGCAAATCTTTTGGGCTTTGGTCAACATGAAGCACATCGAAGTCGAAGCTCTTATATGGGACGACATGATGACATTCCTCAAAAAGCTCGGCTCAAAGATCCCTTATATCAGATATACAAAACTGTTGATCCAAAGAGCACTTGAGTATAACCCTGATATCCCTAAGAGAATCAATGACCCCAACAATCACGACATGTTTTATGAACCTACTATAACAGTCAAATTTAAGGAATCAACAACAAAGAAACAAGGTGCTGTGTTGCCGGATCACCTTCTCTCGGATGCAATCAAACAACTTTATTCATACAAAAGGTACCTGGTAGCAGTTGAAGAAGGAAAAGTTGGTTTTCTCAATGAAAAGTCTTCTGGTACACCTACTAGGAAAACCAGAAGAGGCAGTGCAAGAAGTGTTGCAAGCATTGAGAGTCAAAGAAAGTTCCGAAAGAGGAAACCTCCACTCAAAAGGACAGTTCCCAGTAAGGAAGCTGTTCCTATTCCCATTCCCAAGTCTAAACCACAAAGAAAGCTAGTGGATGAAAGATCTGATGAAACCGAATCAGATGAGGAGGTTACCTACTCTGAAACTGCAACCGATATCACTCCAACAGTAGCTAAACCTCCCAGTCCAAAAGCTGACCAAGGAAAAGGGAAGACTCCCGTAGTTGAGCTTGAAGAAGAAAGCTCAGATGAAGAGCCACTAGATACTGACTACATGAAGAAGTTCAAAATCATTAACTCCAACACAAGGCAAAAGAGTTTGAACAGGAACAAATGCGTGGCCCCGGAGGGTCAAGTGGTGGTGTCCAATCTACACCAACTCCTGATGCGGTTAATCAACCCGATAAGGGAGCTGGTGCCACCACTCTTGTGCAACAACAAAAAAAGCCCCTGGAGGAGTCTATTGATTATGACTTCGAGGAACCAGAAAAAGAAAAGTCTGAGAAAGAAAAGGCTGATGAAGAGGCTGCAGCTCAAGCCAAAGCAGAGGAAGAGGCTCGGATTTAGGCTGAAGTAAAGGCTAAATCTGGACAAGATGACAAAGTGAGTTATGATGATTATCTTCTTCACAGTCCTACTCAATCTAAGGATGAAACTTCTGAACCTCCTAAGGACCCTGAATCACCTCACGACTCCTCATCATCTGATTCATCTTCTCATTCTTCACCCCCACCATCCAAAGGAACAACCAGATCCACATCTAAATCAGTGAAGAAACCAACTGACTCTTGGATATCTCGGGCTAAGACAAGGATTGTTAAAGCTGTCAAGCAGGTCAGGAAGAAAGATGTGACCAACAAAAAGCTGAATCAACTTGCTGACAGAATCAACCTTCTTCAAGACGGGATAAACGAGTTGTTGACAGAAAGGGAACAAATCCAGAAGTTCATCAAAGGAGGTTTCCAAAAGGAATTGGAGAAGACAGCAAGAGATTATACTCACAAGTTTCTTCTTGACACTGTCCCTGGTGTGACTAGAGAAGTATTCTCCAAACAACTTACTCCAAACATCGTCGCATTGGTTAAACATATAATGGCCAAAGAATCTGATCTTTCTGAAACTGAGTTAATTGCTAAATTGGTGATGCAAATATCAAAACGATCTGCAACTTTTACTTCGGATGAAGCTAAATTTTTTAAAGGTCTACTAGATTATCAACTCAGATCATCATGCAAAGAATCAGCAGATCAACCTAAACGACCAAGAGATGACGATGACACGGATAAGGACTCTGCACCTAAACGTCCAAAGAAGTCTGGAGAACCCTCCTCTATGCCACCACCACCCTTAAGGACTCCAACAATAAGACGATCTCCTCCTCGCTCTTCTACTGACAAAGCTCAGGACTCTGAGTTACCACCCCAGACTGAGAAAATCGGTGATCACTTCAAGTATACTGGTGGTGACGATGAGGAAGACCCTGAGCCCCAACAACAACCCACCTCTCCCGGTTCAACAAAGAAACCATGATCCTCATCAAGGCCAAAGAAGAAAAAGAAGTCTCCTAAGGCTGATGTTGTCTCATCGCTAGACGAAGATGACACCGAGTTTGAATGGTTCTCCACACTTGTTGATACCACTCCCGCTCTTACTGATGATCCAGATATGGTAGAAGGTCGTACGTTGGAGCATGCTAAGTTTCTGCAAGAGAAGTTCCGTGTGAAGAAGATGACGAAATCAGAGTTGAAACGAATCAAGAATGAAGCATTTCAACTACTCAAAGATAGCTCAGAAAGTGCTATTAAAGTTGAATATCACCTTGAGAATATCGCACGAGCCATGTCTAACAACATTGATTGGCTCAACCCTGAAGCAAACATCGACTTCACCAAAAGAGACAACCCTCCATACTACACCGACTGGTCTAAACCTCTACCAACAATTGGCCAACCAGATC
The DNA here is from genome assembly GCA_019973895.1 of Chrysanthemum seticuspe. Taxonomy (NCBI): domain Eukaryota; kingdom Viridiplantae; phylum Streptophyta; class Magnoliopsida; order Asterales; family Asteraceae; genus Chrysanthemum; species Chrysanthemum seticuspe. Next base: position 196,145,349 of record BPTQ01000006.1, on the reverse strand, counting down.
AACCCAGGATTCCATTTCGCTACTTCTTCAAAAAAGATTTGGAATTTCTTCTACACGGTAGTGATGGTTCAAAGAAATACGCTACATCACTTACACTTCCGTTCCCGGTAGCCATATACTCCAACTGCATAACCATCGAAGAAAAGGCTACCTACATGTTTTCCAACAGCGTGGAACAGTATGATATTGATGCAATGTATGGGATTCACCATTGGCCAGAACGCCGACGAATCTACTACAAAAGCTGCCAGGTTCGCAAGTCTCCACATGAAGTGTACAGTGATAAAGGGATCGTTGCTGTTAAACATGTCACTCTTTCGTCTAAATGGGACTACACCTTCCTCAAGACTATAGTGGTCAAGAGACAAGATGAAAGGGACTATGAATTATGTGTAGCGGACTTTCAGAACTTGTCTCTCAACGACATTGAAGATCTGTATCTTGCCAAGGTACAGGGAAGAATGAGACAATTCTCGACTGAAATTCAACGTGAATACATCTAGTCCTTACTCATCTTCATAAGAAGCATAGTGATCCAGGAACGTGTAGAAGATTTACAACTTGCTGTTGAATCGTATCAGACCCGTGTCAACTTCACCAGACCTCAGCTAGAACTTCCTGACATCAACCAGCTTCCACAATACACTCTCGTCAGCAAACCATTCGGAGTAGTTTACCGTAGTGAACTACAACACAACTGCTTGATGACGTGTAGAGATCTTCACAAGTTTGGGGATCACACACTGAAGAAGGTTAGGGACGGCTTAGCTTATCGGTTAAAGGAGATACATGAAGGCATTGGGTCTCCAAAGCGATGGAATTCTAAGGACAGACGGGATGTTAAGAGGATCATCACTCAGATAGATGAAAGGTTGTACAGAAGGGACCAGCTCAGAACTCTGGAGAGCTTCGTAGGTGGTCGTCCCAGGATTACTCTCACAGGCTATCAACGCCCTGTTCGCATTCCTGGAAAGATTGATGGACTACCTGGTACCCCTTAAACTGTTTTCAATTTAATATTAATTTGGATGTGTGATTTTATATTGACAATGGCTTGTGCACACATAACAGTGTACAACCCGTTAGTGTAATGAAAGGACCCTCTGGTACGCTTCAGTGCTACAATCCTATCAAAGGAGCGAAAGCTTCTTACTTTTGAGTAAAACCTATCAAACCTTTCACTTTTCAAAGTTTTGCTCAAAAGAACAAGTACTTCCCCTTACGGTTTCAAAATCTCAAAAGTTAGGATTACTTGTTGAGGGGGAGTATTTGCAAAAACTTTGTTCACAAAATTGTTCTTCGTGATAATCTTCCCACAAAACTCGAAATGGTCATATTTAATATCAAAACGTTATAAAAAATAACATTTATATGCCATTTTTGAGGGGGAGAAAATTATGGTGATAATAAATATGTTGATTTGCTATTGAATCGTCGTATGAAAAGACATAACCCATGAATTGACGGGATCTGAACAGTCATAAATTGAAAAGATTTGTCTTCCAAAGACTTATCCAAGTAAATTGTACCTATTCGAGAAACTCTTGATAGACATGAACTTTGACGGGTTTGACAACCTTTCGAGGTTTGTCCACACCTTCAAGGTAGTTATTAGAGCTAGTTGTCACCTAAAAGCTGACAATGTAACTCTTTAACTATGCAAAGTAACCGTGTCCCTCGGGGAATTGTCTATCTTTAGTCGATCAATTCAAAAGTGCGCGCACTTCTCTCACCGTGCAAATTTCTGGCTAAACACTTAAGCACGTGTGGAGGAGGAGTATTTCTGCAAATGGTCAAAATCTTACAGTGGTACAAAATGTTTTTCAAACATAACCGCTTTGAGAGATTTTCAAGGAAATGGTTTTATGGCAACTTAGGTTAGTCATGGAGTTATAAGGTGACTAAGGTTAGGAATAACCATCCTATGTTCTGCCAGAGCTGGAGGGATCTACCCAAGGACATCACAAATAGTTTGTACTTAGAAGTCCTTAGGTATGATTATAAAAAGGAGAAAATGAGAATCGGAGAAAGAAGGAGTTGAAGAATTAAAAAGAAATGCAAAGAAAAGGGTGAAAAGAAATAGCCCTCCAGATTATTCAACTTAGGGCAGACACCGGGTTCAATTCATATGCTACTGGTTGTCACTTGATGACGCCGGTATTGAAGATGAAAAGTCGTCATGGACCCAGTGACGCATGCACTAAACCTTCTTAACCACTCAAGTTTCTCTCAACAGAAGCTTGTTTCATTCTCATAGGGAACCCTATGTAAACTATCGGCTTTCTCTTAGAGATTGCTGGTATTGAAGAAGGAGACCCTCTCCCTTGTCTCCGCTCAGGAAAAACAAACTGCACTATTGAGTCTAGAGCCACGAAATTCATCAAAATATCTCTTAGGTACACTTGACATTTCATCACTTGTTGTTCAACAATAAGAACAACAGTGGTACGTTATCGAGTCCTACACAGATCCTAGCAATATGTCGAGAACATTTATGAGAGGTTCACTATTGTGATCCTCAGGGATTGAATGGAAACTCCTGCCAGGGTCAACATCAAACAGTCCTGACAGCCGGTCACTTCGGTAACTCCCCGTGGATTACAGTGTGTCTCAAACGGTCTACAGTTTCGGTAACTCCCCGTGGATTCGGTGTACCTCAGCGACTCATCTGAACTGTAGGTGTGCTTCGGTACGTCATGTTATCTCACTTGTGGGACTCTAGTTCAGGAACGGCCTTTGTGAGAATTAGAGATGTGTTTTCACACTATGCTGTTAACACCCTCGAAATTCAAATTTGTAAGTGCCGGAATCCGCTTATTACTAACCATGTGTATGTTTTCCTCTTATGGAAGCTCTGGAGCGGACTGATCGTGCAGATTCTTCACATGCTCATACCAACAACATCACTAATGCAAGTTCTCTCAAAAGGCAACACAAAAGTCAGAATGATTCTTCGTCAAGTCAAAGAATCTACAAAGTTTAAAGACTAAGAGAACTTCATCAGTACTGTAATCCAACGTTAAAGAGCATGTGAGCATGTTGGAGAAAGACGTGGAGACACTGGAGCAACGAAGCAGATCGGATGCAGACAACAACATACTATCACTTTCACCACAAAGAACAAAGTACTAAAGAACAAAGAAAAAGATGACATCAAAGCAAAACTCTTTGAAGGAAACAATTTCTCTACACTGGGGAGTTTGTTTGAATCAAGGAACTTCTTCTCACAAGAAAGAAGAATGTCAGAAGACGTCAATGCTACTATTACATCAGCACCTACAACGTTTATCACTCTTTAATTCATCACTAACACTTAGGGGGAGATTGTTGGAATCACTCCTAAACTATATTTCAAGTGTCAGTGATTCATATGTAATAGTTAGCTTAATATGGCCTTTATGTTAGTTACTAAGCTAAGGCTTATGTAGAAGGCCCATAAGCCTTGGCCGAAATCCAATAAGGAAAGTAAGGGACTAGGAGTGTTGCCCTAGCTCCCTCTCCTATAAATACCTTTGTTATACCCTCACTTGAGGGTTGGTTGTTCAATTCATTCACTCACCTTATGCATAACATTTCTTATAGTCATATCGTGTGTGTTTGTGTGGTTTGTTCATCCGATCTCTTCTCAATATCTTCTCTTGATGCTTGTGTTACTAATATGGTGATTTAACAATCCCTAAGACTCCTCTCCAACTACTTACACTGAAGACAAACTGAAGTAGAAGACTGAAGGATGTAAAGACTGAAGAAAGAGCGGGACATGGCGGGATAAGTTTGAATCAGATAAGACGAAGTACTTATCAACCAAAGTCAACTTTCCCTAAATAGAAAAAGATCAGGCTCAGTGTCATCACTGAACTTAGGAAACTAGTCTTGTCTCTTACCTAGAATAGTATTTGTAAACAGAGACAAAATACATCAGTATTTTGTCTTCTGTATGATGTCAGTTTGTCACTTAGGAAAGAGTCAAATATCATACATGTATAAATAGCATAAGAGATGGAGTGAAAAGATTAAGCTTGTGAATTGTAAAAACACACACACACGCAAGCCTTCTTTTTACTCCTCCAAATACAACTTTATCCCTGAGATAGCTCAGTGGGTTCTAAGAGTTGTGCTCAGACTTAGCCTGAGCTTAGAGAGGATTCACCAACCTTTGTCATTTCAATCCCAAGTGCTATTCCGCAAGTACTTGGGTAACGTATTCTTTACGATTCATTTCTATTAAGAATATGATGTTGAAAATTATCTAGTGTGTTTTACTTACGTTAATTTCAGTCATTGTTCACTATTAACTTGTTTTATATTTCTAAACTATTTTAAACGATAGTGAACGGGGAACAACAAGTGGTATCAGAGCAAGGCTAATTACAAAACTCGTTTTTAGGCCGCTCTAAAAGTTTTTAAATTAGGATCCTAAATGGCGGATTTTGATGTACCCCAACTAGTCGACAAAAAGGGTGGAGCTTATACAGCTAATGCCCCTCGACTTGAAGTTGGCAAATTCAACTAATGGAAAAAGCGAATGCTTTGCTATTTGAATGGAATGGAACCTTACTACGTAAAATGTATTAATGAACGTCCATTCGTCCCAAAAACAGCTGAAGGTTTGCCTAAAACTGAAGCTCAGTGGACTCAGGATGAAAGAAGAGTGGTCAACCAGGACCAAAGACTCAAGAGTATCATCATATCTTGTCTCCCTGATGATACCATGGAGTCGGTTATTAACTGTAGTACAGCTAAGCAAACCTGGGAAGACCTGGTCCATAGTCATGAAGGTCCATTTGATACCAAGGAAAACAGGATAATGGACCGGAAACTTGAGTATAATACCTTCAGGGCTAAGGACTCAGAAACTCTGTCTCAAACTTACACCCGGTACAAAACTTTGTTAAATGAACTTTCAAATGATGGTGTAAAATTGTCCAAACATGAAATCAATGTTGGTTTTGTAAACAGTCTTCCTGAGAAATGGTTGAATTTCTCTCAGGGACTAAGGAATGTTAACCACATTCAGAGTCTTGAGCTTCCTGAAATTTATGGGAAATTTGTCTATGAGGAAAACCTCATCAACACTGACTTGAAAAAGTCCCAGGAAGTCAAGAAGTCCCTGACAACCATTTCCAATCCAGTGTCAACTGCTTTTTATTCTAACAATGTGATTCAAGATTTTCCGGAAAACTCTAATGATGAGGCAGATGAGAGGACAAGCGAGGAGTACCTGAACGATTTAAATATTAAGTTTCAGGAAAGAGCACTCCTCGCTAACACCAAAAGGTTTATTCGAAGAAACAAAAGTTTTTCAAACGCTAAAGTTAATGAAGACACTGAATGTTTTAAGTGTCACAAAAAGGGTCATTTTGCAAAAGACTGCTTTTCAAAAACAATTTCTGAACCCTCTTACAAACCATCAGGGTCAAACCAGTCTTCAGGCTTTAGCAAATTTCAACCAAAAATCTTTCAGTCTCATCAAAGATTTCAAAGCAAATCTGATCAAAACAAAGATGTTGATTATGAAACCAAGTATAAGAAAGAAAAAGCTAAGCTTGCATTGCTTGAGGCCAATCCCTCAGAAACAACCAGTGTTAAATCTGTGCAGGGTAAAAACAAAGGCCTCGTTGCTGAAACCTTCGACTGGGATGAAGAGCCAGTATCATCTGATGATGAAATGGTGCATGTCAGTGCACTGATGGCCCTCTCAGAAGAGGACAAGCTAGCTGTTGGGAAGAATCATGCCAGAAACGGGGAATGAGTCAACATCACAATGAAGAAGAGATACGTCAGGGATCCTATTTGGCATCTAGATAGTGGATGCTCAAGAAGCATGACTGGTGTGAAGGAGTATCTGCACAAGTATGTAAAAGAACCAGGACCCAAGGTAGTATTTGGTGATAACTCATCATGTCCCACTGAAGGTTATGGTTCAGTAAACTGCAATGGAATAGTTTTCTCTAGAATTGCTTACGTCAATGGTCTCAAATACAATCTCATCAGTGTCAGTCAACTATGTGATGCTAAGTACATTGTGCAATTCAATGACAAACAATGTACCATTTTCAATGCCAATAAAGAAGTTGTTTTGATAGCCCCTAGAAGAGATGATGTTTATGTCTTAGACATGTCTACTCTTTCTCAAGATGGAACCTGTCTCTTTGCCAAAGCCACTGAATCTATCAACTGACTGTGGCACAAGAGACTCTCTCACTTAAACTTCAAAAGTATCAACAACCTGGCAAAACAAAACAAGGTCCTTGGCTTACCATCACTGGTTTTTGCAAAAGACAAACCATGCTCTGCCTGTGAAAAAGGTAAACACCACAGAGCATCTTTCAAAACCAAACAAAATTTCTCCATCAAGAGCTGCCTTCACCTCCTACACATGGATCTCTTTGGACCTGTCAGTCCTAGATCAATCCAGCATGAGAAGTATACACTAGTCATTGTTGATGAATTTTCAAGCTTGAAGAATTAGGAATCCATCTGGACTGACATCATTTTGATTTATCATTTGTACTAGTGATAGGAACCTTGTAATTTGATCAATAAACGATGTATGTTTTGTTAAAATATTCAGTGTTCCTTATTGTATTCATTAGTACATTCAGTGTAAGAAGAAGCCATTTGCTCACTTACACTGATCAAACACTTAGGCTATTTGTATATCCAAATCGGGGGAGACTGTTGGGTTCAGTAAATACCCAAACCCCTAGATCTAGGATTTGAATAGAAAATAGCCCGTGTTTAGTCCATTAACACTAACAGGTCACTGAGTGCATAGTCTCTCAATGAGTCATCTTCAGGATACTCAGTATGAGGCGAAGAAGAAGTCTCTCCACTTAGTAAGGCGGAACTTAAAGGGTGAAGACTGAGTCAAGAAAAAGATGATGTATTCAGTGAGTGATGACAATAAATCACTGAATCCCTAAGACTCCTCTCCAACTACTTACACTGAAGAAAAACTGAAGTTGAAGACTGAAGGATGTAAAGACTAAAGAAAGAGCAGGACATGGCGGGATAAGTTTGAATCAGATAAGACGAAGTACTTATCAAACAAAGTCAACTTTCCCTGAATAGCAAAAGATCATGCTCAGTGTCATCACTGAACTTAGGAAAGTAGTCTTGTCTCTTACCTAGAATAGTCTTTGTAAACAGAGACAAAATACTGTTAGGAATTAGAAAATTCCATAGTGAAGAGTCGGTCACCCCAAATGTTATCTAGCTTAAATTAGCTCGTAGACTTGTCGTTAGTCAAGTTATTTAGTAGTTTATTTATTAGTTTGTAGCGTAGAATAGTTTAGTGCAACACCGTGGAGGAAGGACGGGTCTTTACCCACTGTATCCCTGATCCACAGGCCGATAGGAGGTCGTGTATTGTGTAAGTATAAATACCCCTTCCATCCATGGAAGGGGTGGTGCTTTTCAATCTAATACTCTACAATTTGTGAAGTAACTCTCTACCAAGAAAACACCCAACTCTCTAACTTTCTCTCTCTAATGGCAAACATGTATTTTGATCTCCCAAGACCACCCGAATCATCAAACACATAAATATTTGGATCATATCAATTGGTACCAGAGCCAAGGTTTATTGTGTTATGGTGATTTGTGTGGTTTCGTACCATGGTTGGTGTGGTTTTGATACTTGTTTACTGGTTTGTGAATTTGTGTGGTCGGATTACTTCTTTATGGGTAAACTGGTTTTTAACAACTCTTTTGTTTCTGCTGGTCAAATGGTTACTTGGTCCAATCATATTGCTTACTGTTTTTATTCTCAAAGTTTTTATTAACAGTCTTGAATATTATATGTTTGTGACTTTTGTACCGATATTTGTGTAACAAATCTGTGAAACAAAAGTGGTCTAGTAGTCTTTTTAATGGTCAAACTGGGTCAAATCTGTCATATGCTGCAGTTTTTGTCACGCATTTTCTGGGTTTATCATGAATATGGTCGGAATATGGTCGGAAAACGCATCGGAAAATGTCAAATTTCATGGTAGCGACTTATCACTATCTGTCCAGATTCATTGAATCTTGCTAGCGACTTGTATTTACAAGTCGTAGCGATTTGACCATCATATAGCAACTTGGTTATTCGTTGACTTTCTTGAAAGTCAATAGCGAATTATGTCAAAAACAATGTAGCGACTTGCTTTGATGAAAAAGGTTAGCGACTTGTGAGTTTTGACTTACTAGCGACTTAGATCTATAATGCTAGCGAGTTGGTTTGAAATATGTTAGCGACTTGTCTAATCCGCTTTGACTTTTGAGTCTAGCGACTGGTGCTAATAATGGTAGCGAATTAGTACAAGAGCTAGTGACTTGACTCAAAGACTTATTTTGACCTAGCGACTTACAGAAAGGATGAAGAAGAAGTGACCACATGACTTGACCACAAAACCATATACCAACACCATGAACCTCAGTTTCAAACATCATTGGTCCATGGTTATATTAACGAACATGAGAAGACTCGAAACTATCTCAACAGATCCGAAACATACGAATCCAACATCACAACTTCACCAACAACTCCCAATCTATCCTATCCTCCATCTTCTCTAGCACTAACAAGACTCGAAACGAAAATGATAAAAAGATCTCAGTTTCGAATTCGTGTATGGTTTATCAAACTCATAGATATTATATGATCTACACACAAATTTTCGAATACATCACAGATCTATTAGGCACTCATCCTTCTTGATGTGTCCGAATGTATAAGTCAAATCAAATAACAAATCTGCTAATTGATTTACTTGATTCGGTTGATAAACATAATCACAAACATCAATTGTACGAATTAAACAAATGAGTTTAACAATCATGTTAAATCATTTGTCTGGCTCGTGTATACTCATAAACAAGAAGGACCGAAAGATTACACCTACCCGTGACCTTGTCATTAGATATTGAAGCCAAATCGATGAACCTCAAGCCATCCCTGTGGCGAGGTCAAAAGAATCATGATCTTGAAGCCATCAAACTTCAAAGGTTCAGAGTACTTTGTCTTTACAGCTTCAATAGATCAATATATAAGAATTATACTTCTTGGTTCACTTTGAGGGTATTTGCTTGATTGAAGATGTGAGATGAGATTGAGATGAATGGGTGAATGGAGCGTTTTTTTTTTCCAGATATGTTTGGGAAATAATAATAACGTTAGGATGGAGGCGAATGTTTGAGGAGATATGGTTTAGGGTTAGGTCAACTGTGAGAAAAGTTATCCTTATACCGGTTATTAATACTTCTGGAAGTGGATCGTGGGTTTGATAAATTCGCTGATGGGCTTTGTGAATTATCTTTGTGTTCGGGCTTTGAAAATTTAGACTGGGCTGGCAATTCTATCCGAACCTGGGATATAACTCGATTTGGAATGATAAAAAGATGTATCCAAATTTTTCGTGTTTACACAAATTTTTGGATATATTCGTCGTATATCGAGTGGTATTTTTAGAATGGTATATTTTCACGGAAGGATACAAATTCACGGCTGGAACGAAAAAGTGAAAAATGACTACGGGGTTTGTGTACGGTATTATTGAAGTGACGTTTTTTTTCATATGTGGTCATCACTATTAGCCGATGAAAAACCACTGCATGTTCCCCTAAAACAGATATTCATCGAAACCAAAATTGTCATAACACATTCAAGCTAACGTTGTTTGCGGTTCTGTCTTGATTTTGTAAAATCCCGCGAAAGAACCTATTTCTCGGTTTAAATCATAGACTTTTAAAATCCCGTGATAATGGAAACATCCTGGCATTAGTAAAGTGCATTTCCGGATCTATCTTACGGTTTATTCTTGGTTTTGTAAAATCCCACGAAAGAAACTATTTCTCGGTTTAAACCATAGAGTTGTAAAATCCCGTAATGATGGAACCATCTTGGAGAAGAGAAAGTGTAATTCTGGATCTTTTGATGCTGGTGCCACGGTTTCTGCTTCGAAGAAGGGATAAAAGGGTGTACTTCATGAATTGGATGTGTGTTTGGATATTCGTCATGGCGGTTTGGTTACTTCAAAGTTTTACGGGGTTATGCTCATTTAACCATGGTCGGGATGAAACCATTATCAAAGTTCATTTAAATGTCAAAGAAGGCTAGATTTGAGCAGTTCAGAAGATGTGACATCGGCGTTAATTCAGTATTATTTATTTGAGGTTGAAGTGAAACATCACGGGCGAGTGTACTTAGTATCTGAAGGTATCGGGGATGGTTGGATGAAGATTCTTCGAGATCCTTGTTCAAGCTTATTATCAAAAACGAAGACTTGGAAATCTAGTTATTGTTGGGTGACTTTTACCTTTTCTTTTACCACTTGGGGGATTTGGGCTCTTATCACCACAAAATAACTATCACTTAAAGGAGTTACGTTGTAGTGCTCAGTGTCACATTCATTTGTGGATTTTCAAGAGGTAATGTACGTCTATTACTTGATGGTTGGTTGGTTGAAGAGTATAGAGTACTTAAGAGATTCAATGGAGCATGAATTCTCGGCACCGCTCTTTGTTACACATGTGCAAGTTTAAGTCACGAGTTCGGGTTAGTTTACTTCAGGGTCAAATTCATCATATTGGGTTTTCTCCATCAGCTGTCACAACAAAGAGCCTACTGAATGATAATGGGGTTGATCACATGTTTTGCCAAAAGAGATTGAAAAGAGAGAGATTATGACGTATGAACACATCAGTTCATGCCTCGTACTCTAAAGAAAAGAAATGCGTACGTTTCAGTGCGCATTATCTTCGAAAGAAGAGAAATCTTCTTATGACGTCTGTTCACTTCAGTTCAGGCCTCGTACTCTAAAGAAAAGAAAAGTGTACGTCTCAGTGCGCTTTATCTTAAAAAGAAGAGAAATCTTCTTATGATGTATGAACACAACAGTTCATGCCTCGTTCTCCATAGAAAAGAAAAGTGTACGTGTCAGTGCGCTTTATCTTCTGAAGAAGAGAAATATTCTCTATTATGACCATTCTCATCAACATGCTTCATACCTTTTCCATGCGCTTCAGTCATCAAGTGAACCGGGCTACTGTTGATTGTTTTCTGATTCCACTTTCTCAACTATAATGACGATGGCGACATCCTGTGCTAATTTTGCGGGGGAGAAGTGTGAATAGACTACATTTGGATAATGTTCACTTGTTTAATCAAGAATGGCATCTCCGTATGCAATTCTTGAGGGGGAGAAGAAGTGTGAGAATACTGCATGGTTGCTTTATATATGAGAATATATGGTCAAACGGCTCCTAACTCATGTAAGAACCGAGCTTCATCTTATCGGATCATCTTTACATGGAGTTTCTTCTAAGAGCCGTTGGTTGACATCTTCACTCAGATTGATGAGTTTATTGACAAAGTGCTTCCGGTTAATGCTTCACGTATACATCAACATGATGATTCCGAACAATCTCTCTGTTCTTGTTTGATGTGATTGGTAGTTTGGTGTTACCATATTGTGTGTTCGTTGCGGCCTGATTGCTGATTTCCTTGATGAACATCTTTCTGTTCTTGTTTGATTGGGAGGGATTTTAGTTAAGGGGATTTGCAAGATGTAAGTTAATTGGGATGCTTTTTGGTGGGATGCTTTTTGGTGTGAGTTGAAGATGTTAACACTCTATTCCCCATTCGGACAATCTTGAAGAAGGTCGAGTCTACAGTCAGTTCTACATTCTCTGCTACATGTTAGAAGACTAAAGACGAGTTGCATTTGATTATCCAAAGACTTCTTCTTAATCTGGGCATTTATTAAAAGATTGTCGATTTAGGGGAGAGCACTAATTGGGGGAGGGTGAAATGTCTGATTTAAATCCCCAATTAGACTTGCTCACATTCTGCAGCAAGTTGATTCTCACAGATACATCTGAGCTAATGATGTTCTTCTCAAATGATTTCTAGTACATGGGCTTACAATATGTTGCTGATTCTGAAGTGTCAAAACCAGCAAGGGGGAAGGAGACACGTATCTAAACGCGAGTAAACTTGATGAACTTAATACTTCTAAGTAATTGAAGATATCCCGGGAAGAAAAATGTTATTACCGCAGAGAAACTCAAGGTTTGACTCATGGCGAGTAAACTTGATGAACTTAATTCTTCTAAGTGATTGAAGATATCCCGGGAAAACATATGTCATGACCGCAGAGAAACTCAAGGTTTACTCATCAAGGCGTTTAGTGTTCTTATTCCAACTATGTGGGGGAAGAGATGGAAGAGTTAGTTTCTGGTGATGAAAGAGGTACACAAGTGTGTGATGATTTTGATGTTATCACAATCATCAGGGGAGAGAGATTGTGTACATTGGGGATGCTCAGCTGTTTTACTTGAGGGCTTAATCTGTGATTCAGAGATATAATCACTTATTCCGGTGTTGACATCCGCAGAGATTGTCACCCGCAGAGATAATCAGTGATTCGGCCTGCTTCTTCAATGTTATCGGTTATTCTCTCTTTGGGCATTCGGGTACTTCGGGTTCTTGAGCTTCATACACTTTCTTCAGGGGGAGAGAAAAGTATACATCGGGGTTATTCTTTGGCTATTGGACTTAATCTGCTACTTCGATGGTATAAGTTTCTTTGTCTTCGGGTATGTGTATTCGGGTTCGTGAGCTCTAGTCTAAGAGACTGACTGCATCATTTCAACTACGTGGGGGAAGTGGTCTCTTGACACCTTTCGGAATGGATCGTTTCAGACTTCAGTGGAAAGGAAATTTGAGAAGATTATTTAAATGTGGGATGATACGTTGTTGTTGTTTTATTGGATGATATAGCCTCGAACGAAGAATCACGGTGATTATTCTTAAAAGGAGCAGCTGGGTTTATGATAATGGTGTGCTTCTTTGTGCACCTGGCTAAAGCAAGCTTGAAATAGAGCTTCGATTCTGCTCGACATAAGGATTTTCGGTTTGGGGGGAAGCTACCAAAGTCTCACTTTCAAGTGGCTCAATTTCTCTATTCGATTCAAGAGTCTTGGAAGCTTTGGTGGTGGAAGCTTAAGAAATGATGACTTCTATCTTCTTCAACGAGGCTGCTCGATATTCTTATCTCGGTACTCGTATCATCATCTTCTTTAACTATATCATCTATTCTATCCTTGTATATATTTATTCGAAAATCAAAATACAAAAATATAAAACCAACAAAAAGAAAATAGAAAAATATAAAACCAACAAAAAGAAAATAGAAAAATATAAAACCTTCAAAAAAAAAAAAAAAAAAAAAAAACCCATAAAAAATCAGAAAATTTAAAAAAAAAATTCCAAAAATATGTTTTCTCATGACATGTCTTCTGGTATCGATAACATCTATGGTCTTAGAAATGTCATTCAATAATGGCACGGGACCATAGATGAAGTTCGAGCAGGAGGTGTAAATATTGTTTTCTAAACATGTCAAAAATTATGGCTTACAGTTATTTCAGACTGTAACCCGGGCTTCAAATAATGGCTTGCAGTTATTTCAGACTGCAACCCGTGCTTAAAACTATGGTTTGCTATTATTTCTGATAGCAACCCGCTCTTCAAGGAAGGAAAGTGCTACGCTTTAACGATTTTCACAATTTTCGTGCACTTATCCTAAAACAATTTGAGGAAAGTATGTCGAAGGACTGCTGTTCCTATACAAATGTTTTTCTGTCTAAAATTCTTCAGAAAAATATTTGTTGTTTTTCTAAAATGGTGGTAAATGAGTTGCTTTAAAAACAATCAGATTCAGAGTTTTTGTGAAAATTGAAAACTCAATCAATGACTTCAGCGCTTTTAATCTTTTCAGAAAATAAGTCATTGATTGAGGGGGAAAATGTTTTCAAATTTATATCATCTAACGGACTTTCTTAATTATCCTTCGTGCTTATCTGAAAAAATATAATTGCCTATGTTGAAGGACTAGGTTTCTAGGATATGATTGTTAGGTTTAGATGATTAGAGTTTGAGAAACACATTATACCCATACCTTACATGATCTGATTGATATGTTAGATTGACTTTTATTAGTCGATTGTTGTTTGGGTGTTGTCGACCACCATATATTTGTATGTGTGTTCACTAACATATGCAGGTATTTTGGTATATAAGAATGTTCCCGATCCGGATCCCACTAATGAACATGATTGGATGCCGCAAGGAAAGGGTAACTATATCTTGGGTTGACAAATGAAGAAACGGAGCTTAATTGGACTTCTATGGAGAGTTGGCATAAATGCAACGTAAGAGGTCTCACTGCATCAGCAGATGGTTTTCTTCTAATTAGCTGAAGAAACGGAGCTTAATTGGACCTCAGTTGGCATTCAAAATGCAACGTAAGAAGAAGTCTCACTGCATTTGCAGACGATTTTTCTTCCAACCCTACAACAACAACAACGGAAGCTTCTCAACCACTAACGTATCTTTGTGCAGGATACCATTTTTAAACAATTTTGAATAAATTTGAATAAATTGTTTTGAAAATGGAATATATTGTTTTGAAAATATATTGGACTAAATTTTGAAAATCACCGGACTTCAATTTATCAAAACTTAAGTCACTCAATTATCGACTTCGGTCATCGATTGAGGGGGAGAGTGATTTAATTTAAAATATTTTCATACAATATATCTTCAAAAAGGTCCGTTTTGTACAACAAAAGGTGGTGATCTAAAGATTTAATGTAATGTCATGGTATGATTTTTTCTTTAGAATCAAGGTCTTTCAAAATGAAATCTTTTCTGTTCTTGTTTGATTGTGAAATTGTTTTATTTTACTTAAAAGATCTCTTAAAAACTATCATACCTGACACTAACAATCTTTAATGTCTTAAAATGGTCCGTATCTGTCATCTTTCAAAATTGAATCTTGCCACGTCTTTCCCTAAATTTTTCTAAATGATTTAAATCAGTTGGGATCACAAATCTCAAATGGTTTGATATTTCTGATCGGGGTAGAGATCGTGGTTTAAATCTCAAATCTGTTTAAATGGAATTGTTTTTAGTCCTTTAAAGGCACTCCTGCCTCCATGTGCCAAATGATTTCAATATACATAATGCACATGTTGAGGAGGAGGATTTATCCAAAAACCAGATGAGTATTTAAACAAGGCCACATTTTCTCCCATGTTTTCTAAACCTTATTAAATCACTTGGGATCCAAAATCTCAAAGGATTTGATATTTTTGATCGGGGGAGAATTTGTGATTTAATAATGAAATTTGATAAAAGTTGATCGTTTTGATTCAGTTGTGCAGGTTGCTCTCTCATATGTGCTAAACGCTTTCGAATCTCGAAGCACATATTGAGGGGGAGCAAAACCATCGAGGTACAAAAGTTTAAAAAAAAAAAAAAAAAAAAAAAAGAGATTATAAAGTACCTTGATTGTGTTTTCAAATGGTTTTCTTAATGGATTTTGTGATTGTGGATGTGCTTCAAAAGAACTCTTGCCTCTATGTGATAAAAATGATTTCAAAAATCCTATGCACATATTGAGGGGGAGAATTTTACCATGAAAATCAAATGGCTTTTTCGTATGAAAATTGTGATCAAAGAAAATATTTCAAAGTCCTCTTGCCTCCTTGTGCTAAACAATTTCTAAATCATACGCACATGTTGAGGGGGAGGTTTTCTAAATGATCAAAACTATTAAGGTACAAAATGCTTTGATCTCGTATCACAAGTACCTTGATTGGTTTTCCAAATGATTTTTCAATTGGTTTCATGAAGGAAAGAACAATACCAAAAGACCGACCAATTTATTTTATGCATGGAGTTATAAGGATGGTTAGGTTAGGTATTTGTTCCCACGATCCGCCAGAACCGGAGGGATCTACCCAGGGACAATCCACTAGATAGTGTAGAGTCCTTAGGTATATTGAAAAAAGGAGAAAAGTGAGGAATGGGAAGAGTGCCGACTGAGACTGAGCTAGTACTGGAATAAACCCAACAAGGTTCTAGCTATGAAGTCTCGGTAAGCACTGAAGGGGTTGAAGAATGAAAAAGAAATGAATGATAAAAGGGTGAAAAGAAATAGCCCTCCATCAATTCAACCTTAGGGCAGAAACCGGGTTCAATTCATATGCTACTGGTGGTTACTAAGGTAACACTGGTATTGAAGACAAGACATCATGGACCCAGTGATGCACTGCACTAAACTTCCCAAACTACTCAAGTTCCTCTTAAAAGGGCTTGTTTCATTCTCACGGGGAACCAACATTATCTATCGACCTTCTCTTAGAGATTGTTGATATTGAAGAAGGAGACCCTCTCCCTAGTCTCCGGCACAGGAACCAAAAATGCACTATTGAGTCTAGAGCCAAGAGATCATCCACAATATCTCGTTAGGACACTAAATTCTTGAAGACTTGCTTTTTCACACAATGTGGAAAGTAAGTATATATTAAGAGTCCTACGCATTATCCTTGTGGTATTGCCAGAACATCCGAGTGATATGAAAATATTCACGATGAAGATGGAAATCCTTCTAGAGCCAACATCAAACAAGCTCTTGGTGGGTGACATGTGAGATCTTCTCGTAAGATTAAGCTTGTGACAACTGGATAGAAACAATGGGGCGATTCAATCTTGAATCAACCTTGGTCCAGGAATGGAATTGACGAATGCTTTTGGAAAAACCATTCGATGTGCAAACCTTCTTTTCTCTAGCACGTGGAATGTGTACTTATGTTTTCAAATTCAAAAAGTATCTCTGATTGAAAAATACTTTTAGAAAAACCGTTCGATGTGCGAATCTCTTCTTTTCGCTAGCACGTCGATTGTGTACTATTTTCAAATACAAAAAGTGCTTTGATTGAAAATTGATCTTTCTCATAAAACCTTCGTCGTATTGCAAAACTCTTTATTCTAAGCAATACGCGATTGTTTTCAAATTAATTTTTCATCAATCAGTGAATCTCAATTCGCTGGTTCACTCACTCCGTGTTGTCTTCTTTGAGACGTTCCGGTTTGAGAACAGCTAGAACAGCTGCGAAACCCTGTCAAGGAGATTCTTAGGAATCCTACCTGATCACAGGCAGTACTTGTACTGATCAACGGGGAACCGTGGGCCGTGTACCTCAATTCAACGAAAGTGATCAAAGACACTTTCGTGCGCTTTATTGCTAACTGTTGTTTGTAGGTACATTTGGACGGTTGCAGCTGATCAGAATTGAGGAGTCAATCCAAAGCCGCATGCTCACAGCATCCACACTTAATTTGAAGAAATCATGACTGGTGCATATCTACATAACCTGGCTCTGATATTTCATACTATGCTTCTGCTTCGCTGCTGCAAATATCATGAACCAGTAAGGCTTCCGCTACTCTGATGGAAAGATGTCATGATTCAAAAGTGTGAGCATGTCGGTCCGAAAGTCACAACTTCACATGATGGCAACACAATAAAGGGTGATCCAGAGATTTACTGTGGCTGATGATCTCAAAGAAAGCTCAAAGATCATCAAAGATGTGGATCAGTTCAAAGACCTCCACTCAAAGTACAACTATGCGGACTTTGAAGAATCGCTACAAAAGCACAAAGATTGCGGAAATGAAGAATTCTTGTCTACGAGCTCAAGAACAAAGTCAAGAATTGAATGCTAGGATTTGAAATGTAAAACATGGGTTGACCTCCCTTAGGGGGAGATTGTTAGGAATTAGAAAATTCCATAGTGAAGAGTCGGTCACCCCAAATGTTATCTAGCTTAATTTAGCTCGTAGACTTGTCGTTAGTCAAGTTATTTAGTAGTTTATTTATTAGTTTGTAGCGTAGAATAGTTTAGTGCAACACCGTGGAGGAAGGACGGGTCTTTACCCACTGTATCCCTGATCCACAGGCCGATAGGAGGTCGTGTATTGTGTAAGTATAAATACCCCTTCCATCCATGGAAGGGGTGGTGCTTTTCAATCTAATACTCTACAATTTGTGAAGTAACTCTCTACCAAGAAAACACCCAACTCTCTAACTTTCTCTCTCTAATGGCAAACATGTATTTTGATCTCCCAAGACCACCCGAATCATCAAACACATAAATATTTGGATCCTATCAAATACATCAGTATTTTTTCTTCTGTATGATGTCAGTTTGTCACTTAGGAAAGAGTCAAATATCATACATGTATAAATAGCATAAGAGATGGAGTGAAAAGATTAAGCTTGTGAATTGTAAAAACACACACACACGCAAGCCTTCTTTTCACTCCTCCAAATACAACTTTATCCCTGAGATAGCTCTGTGGGTTCTAAGAGTTGTGCTCAGACTTAGCCTGAACTTAGAGAGGAGTCACCAACCTTTGTCATTTCAATCCCAAGTGCTATTCTGCAAGTACTTGGGTAACGTATTCTTTACAATTCATTTCTAATAAGAATATGATGTTGAAAATTATCTAGTGTGTTTTACTTACGTTAATTTATGTCATTGTTCACTATTAACTTGTTTTATATTTCTAAACTGTTTTAAACGATAGTGAACGGGGAACAACAATAACCTTTTTAAAGCCATGACCAATAGTGATAGGAAGACCACCGAAAAGGTTAATGCCATCTCGACTCATTCTCCCGAAGCCTCCGGTGTAAAAATTAAGATCCCAAGTAAGTACTTAGAAACTAGGGATACCTCTTCATCCAAGCACGTTCAATTCGTCAATGCCATCACCTTAGTGAAACCCAATAGGAATAGTGACGAAGTGAACCATGAGACTATGCTTGAGGTTAGTGAAACTCCTAAAGAAGAATCAACCAACGAAGTAGACAAAGTAGGTGATGAATACTTCAATAAGTTTCCTACGGAAGAAGAACTTTCACGCCACCCACACTTAGTACGCGACCTTCGTCACATGTATGTTAGGAGAAGACCTCGAACCATCTTTGGAAATACTTGGAATCTCAACATACCATGTTGCATAGGACATCTTTTCGTGGAAAAGGCTAACATTGATCGCAAATCCCCAATAGACATCATGACTAGCACATGTTATAATTGGGTGATGAAGAAACCTATCCCAAATAAGCAAGACCCTGATAATCCTAGAGTTAGTTGTAATTTCCTTGGTAGAGTTAAGGGATTGCCCGTCTATGTAGGTAGTTTCACGTACCTTATGTATTTCATAATTTTGGAGAATATTAGTACGGCCATAGATCCTAGCTTGTCCCACGTAATTCTAGGAAAGCCATTCATAGAAAACACCGGGATGACTTATGATCCGTCGTTAGGAATAGTTAGATTCAAGGATGAGACCGATGATATAGCTTACCAAATGCCATTTAAGATTGAGAAATTTGCATCACTATCCAATGATGAAAAGGAACTTAAGCTATCGGTATACTATAGGAATGAGGAGGATAAGAGGAGAGGAGTAGATTATGTGATGAATAACATATTTGGGTTCTATAAGGATTGTTTGAAATTAGGACCGGATGTCACACCCCCAAATTACCTGTTTTGCAGCAGAATGGAATACCTGGGGGATGACTGCCATAGCATCACAGTTACGGTTATATTGAACGACCTAAAGTGTCATTTTGAAATTACATCGTTTGATTAAGTAAAATAATCAGAGTTTACAAAACATAAGTCCCAAAAGATTTCAAATGTACAAAAATGAGTTTGTTAAAATCAAACAATAGTTAAGTGCATAAAATATACGTAAGACGCGTCGTCACCGCGACTCTATGATAAGTCCACATGCTTGTCATGAAGTGAATGCCTTAGATACCTGAGATAAAACATGCTAAAAGTGTCAACACAATGGTTGAGTGAGTTCATATAGTTTGTCTAACATGTGAAGCTTTTAATGAACGTTCATGCAGCAAAGGCAAAGTTTTTGGTCATTGAGAATAGTCCACAAAGCAAAGGCATTGTAAATCCACTCAGTTACAAGTTCCGCCCGTACAAAACTTGCAACCTGTGTGTTCACAACCCACTGCCAAAAGTAGTATGTCTAGTAGTAAAATATATGTTGTCATATAAGTTCACCATATAGCACCACGTATATAATAATGTATGCCAGGCAAAGCCCCTAGAATAAATAATATGCGTCTCGTAACATAGTGAACGAGAGGTTGGCCGACCTCTAATAGAGCTATCCATACTACCTACTGGTAGGAGACTAACAATGCGAATGTACGAACGGTACATCATACAAAAATTATATACAATTAAGAAAGCTCCGAAGATGGGAGACTTTGCACGCTCCACCAATAAGGCGAGACTTAGATCGCTCCACCGATACGACTAGACATTAGGTTAAGAACGCTCCGTAACATGGGGAGACATAATATAAAGTGAGTACGGTTCATTAATACAAATCATAAATTCGTAATTAAGTTCAAGAGTTCTTTTCAAAAGTTCGTAATTAAGTTCAAGAGTTTAAGTCGAGTTCAAACGTTCAAAATCAAATCAAACAAGTTCAAAATATATCAAAAGGGTCCTTTACAAGTTAAAAGAGTTCAACTACATGTCAAAAGGTTCAACTCAAGTTCAAAGTGTTCAAATATATGTGAAAAGGTCCAAATCAATTTAAAAGAGTTCAAATATATATGTCGAAGGGTTCAAAATCAAGGAAAGTGGTTCAAATAATAGTGTTCATAACATAGTAATCAATTTAGTTCGGGCATAATCTACTTACGAGCATAAAGAGTGAAACAAAAGATTAACAAGTTCATGATAGTTCAAACAATATAGTTTTAGTTTAGATTCAACATATAGTTTGCAGATAATCGTAATTGAAATTAAAATAGTTGAGCATGTATCTCCCCCAAGGAGTTTGTAAAATGATTAAACGAGTAAAAGTGGGGCTACGAACCCACGTGATGCAATGATTATGATGACAAAAGTGGATACACTGAAATGAGGTGCAATCTCTATCTGCAACCCAATATGAACGATATGTTCTAATGTAAGTCATGAAACAATGTCGTGCATGCAAACTCATATGATATCCATACCACTTGTGCATTTTTGAAAATGAAGTTTATCGTCGAAATACACGTTTATGACATCTCGTCATGTTATAAAATACTTTACAAGTACTTACGTTGAAACGACATCCTACAATAGTTTCTTAGTGATTTATCAAGAAATTATAGTTTATGAGTAGTTTTCGGAAAAGTTCGAGAGATCGTATATTACTCGTTACAACTTCGTTTGACGAACGGTTGAACATTTTGGAAAATAGGCTAGGTGAAGTCACTTTTACTAGAAGACATCGTTTTCTCAAAAGTACTTTATCGATATGAAAAACGGCTCCAAACATGGTGACTTGCGATAACTATTTTGGACTAATAAAAATATGTAAGTGTTAATACTTGTGAAAAATAGTTACGATAGCCATATTTAAAACGCGTGTAACTTAGTCGTTATAAGTCCGTTTTCTACGTTTTATATATCCTTAGTTTCGTGTTAATATATACTAATATATTTTTGATAAATCGACTCATTTAGATTATGTTTAAAACTCGTTTTTGCCACTTAAAAACACCTTGACAGCTTGTATAAATTCAGAAAATTAGTTTTCGTCGTTAAACTTGAAAATAGCGTAACTTCTTCGTTATAAATCTGTTTTAACCCGTTCAAGCGACCACGGTTTCGTTTTAAAGTCTATTTTCTGAAAATATAAAACAAATCAGTCCATGACCTGTCGAAATTTCCAGATTTTACAAAAATGGACAGCCCTTAATTTCATGTTGTCGAAAATGATTTTTATAGTGTAATACTTGTTCTAACCCTTTCCAATCAACACCAAAACTATTCTAAACCTACCATACACCTTCTTAGGGTGTCATGGGTTCCTAAACTTCATAAAAAATGATAGGGTTCATGGGAATAATTATAGGATAATTTATACTAATAATAAGTAATAAAAACAAGTAAAAGTGATATGAATACATATAATACTTGCATATCTTAGTACTAGAATGATAAAATAGCTCAAGTAAGATTATGAAAGAGTAGTATAAATCATGAGAAGCTTACTAGTAGTATGATGAGGTTTAAAGTAACTAGGTTCCTAATTACTCCCTGGTTTTTATTTCAAAACCTAATATAGAAGTAAACTAGAGTTTGATTATCACTAGAAGCTTGAAAAATCAATGGTTTCTCCTTGTGTTCTTGCTTGGCCGAACTGTAACACCCCCAAAAATCGGGTTTTAACGGAAGCAGACAAGTTTTGGGTGCTACTAATCGGTATCACAACACAAGCATAAAGTAAAAGGTTTTTCTTAAGAAAACTCATTTATTTAATAAAATCAATATTTACAATAAAATTTAATGCGGAAATAGGCCCATAATAAATAAGCGGTCCCCAAATACAAATATCAGAGTCATCTATGACCATGTCATGCCATTGCCCAAGCGCCTCCAAAAGTAAACAATCGCCTCAATACCTGAGAATACACGCTAAAAGTGTCAACACAAGGTTGGTGAGTTCATAGGTTTTCATAAAAGTATTGCGAGTTCAAAAGATCCTTTCGATTATTGTGGTGCCCACAATGTTGCGAAAACAAGGTTTACCTTTAAGCAAAAGAATAGAAAGGTGGACCACAAGGTTTTCAAGTGCAAAATCAATTCACATAAACAAGTCAAATTTAACCGAGGCATATCCTGCCTAATTCGCAGTAACAAAATATTTATCCGCAAAAATAGTTCATAAACAACCACTTGGACCATATCAAAAATCAAACACTACAACGAATATAGTGTCACGCAAGCTTAACTATTACGCAGGCTAAGTTATGAAACCATCACTAGATAGCACGAGCCGTGACTATCTCTAAACATACTAAAAAAAAACGACATGTTATACGTCCCCCACATGAGCCATGTTGGTCGGACGGGGTGGCCATTCCCAATAGATCTATCCATAACATTCACACCATCCTGAGCCAGGATGTAACAATTCATAACAACGCTTGGGTTTCTAACCTTAACCTAGCCCGTAATAGCTCACAAAAACATTTTCAGGTCCAATCCAAAACAGTTCAAGCACTTGTGTCCACATAAAACATATTTAAACCAAATCACGCATTTCATCAAAATCAGTTATCAATAGCGTATTCAAATCAATCAATCATTTGCATTTAATAAAAACGAGCATGTATTCTCCCCCAAAACAGTTTAAAAGCAAGTAAAAGTAGGGGCCATGAACTCACCTCAAAGCGAAGCGACGCAAGAATCATAACTAACAAGACTGGCATCTAGGAGCAAGCACAACTAAATCATGAAGGAAGGCACGTCGATATCCAAAGAGTACAAGTACATCGATACTACATCGTCACGACCTAATAGTATACGTATTATCTCAAAATACGTCTCAAAAAGTAAAATAATATAATATCCGAAAGGCAACGTGTCTTAGTTTTCGTGGATTATTCGTATCAAACGTTTCCAAAAATTCCAGTATCAATATCTCAAAAAGTTTAGTTTTAACGTTTCGTGTGGTGGTAAGGAATCATAGACGCCAAACACAACTCACGCCAAAATTATACTAAAATGTAACTCACACCAAGGATGTAACTCACGCCAAGGCATAATGTATATCCCAATACATTATAAGGAGTAGTCAACAAGAATTGACCAAGACTCAACTCGAATCTAGAAGATCATGACCAAAAAGACGTCAAGACAATAAAGACACCTAATTACTTCAATCAATTGGTAAGTTTCGGCATTTACCCAATAATCCCAAATAACTTGTATAAAATAATTATGTTTTATAAACAATGATAAGTTTGAAATTGACAATGCAAACAATAAATGTTTTACCACTTTAAAGAACACTTGTTTAGAATTCTCAGGTTTTTATAACGATAAAAGAGATTTGACTTTAAAAATATAAGTTTAGAATATTTTTATAAATTTTGGCATAACGCGTTTATTTATAAAACATTCCCAAGTCATCGTGACTTTAATAGATTAATTCTCAAAACAATATTTCTCGAAAATTGATAATTTAACTTCTCGCTATTAGTTTAATAATCGACAATTGAATATTTAAGTCCGCTACGAATCAAATATATTAAATTCGTTTCGAGTCTAATATATTGTATCCGTCTCCAGTCCAAAACGTCCAATTTGTTCAATTCGTCCAATAATAACGATCCATCAAATCTATTGTGTCCAAATATATATATAGAATCTCGTATATCAAAGTCCGCTAAGTATTCATTTGCCAAGTCCAATAATATAAATCCGCATATTTCCAATCACCTTCCGTATCCAATTCAAATTCTTAATCCCAATTAGTTAACCGAAACGTACCAAGTATCAATAATTTCGAGCAGTCAATCAAACTCGATAATCCGATGATCAAATACCCGTGATATCCATATTACAAAATAAATAAAGTTTTGACAAGATAAACTATTTTAATTATTGACAAACAAACCAACACACGCTAAGTGAGTTTTATCCCAAGCTTGACACAAACGCACTTAAATCAGGTTCACTCGAAACAACCAAGAAAACTCAAACACTATAACAAACCACCCTTGTGGTGTTGCGACTGAACTAAGCAAAACGCCCTATGTGGAGTTTCTGTTGACCAATCACAAGCAACAATAACATTACGGATATAAAACTCCAACTTGCGACTAGAATGACTTAGACCCGACACTAACCAACACTAGACGCAACATTTCATTTTTTTTTCTTAAACTGATTATAACACCACACAAGTAGTAAGTTCACTAACAACATTAACCACTAGATTCAATCCGTGACCCACACGGGTCTTGACCTGTGACCCTAACGAGTTTAACTGACCCGAAGCAAAATAATTATAATAATTCTCCTTTCCAAACAACACATATCCCAGGCTGCTAATACAAAAGCCGAGACTCAATACGGGCTTCGACCCGTAAACAACACAACCCTCACGGGTTTCACATCAATGTAATACCAACACCACTCCTCGTGGCTTTGTACCTGACCCAACTCACCGAGTCGACCCGACCCACTGAGTCGACCCGACTCGGTCTCAAAACAACCAGCACTTTTGAATCAGTTTCCTTACCACACGAGATCAACATCGAAACGTTTTTAATGTTGTTTTTAAATCCACAAAACGATAATAAATCGTTAATAACCTATTCTTGCCACGAAATCCATTTCAAAACTGTTTTCATTTCAGTTTATATCCACGTAAAACAACATGACACTTATAAACGGTTTTCATATCAAGGATGGAGACGTGCGCGAGATGACTTACCAAGAGGAATAACGTGATGAAAAGGCGACGGCTAGGTGAGGAGAATAGGGGTCACAAACACGATCACCAACCCGAAAAAAATCAAAACCCAGATTCAAAACACCCAAGAATACGCTCTAACCCGATCTATACATCAACTCTTGTAACTTGCTTTGGAAACAATGGTAGAGGCGGTGGTGACAGCTGAGGATGGTGGCGGCAGAAAGTGGAAGAGGTGTGGGTGGCGGCTGCTCAAGGTTGAGGAGGAGGGAGGAACAAAACAAAGAAAACTGCTACTACTAGGGTTGCAAGAATAAAATCAGTATCAAAATAAAAGTTTTAACTTTTATATTGCCCCAAGGGCTGAACTTGCCAATACTCATAATGCAAGGGTGTCGGGGTAATTTAATTAGAGGGACCAATCTCGCAATATTATCAATCTTTTGTAATATTAGTTACGGGACACATTTGGACTAGCAAACGGACTCGAAAAATTTCGAAACTTGCGCCTTTGTTCACGAAATCATTTTTCCAATAAAAATGAGTATTTACTCGTCCACTTTCTCGCAAATAGAAATAGGGATCAGTTTGAATGCTTCAACGAAGTTACAATTGTGCCGGTACACGTTGTGTCTAAGTTTCACGTTTCATGAGACAGCTTTCTCGTTTTCGCGTCAAATGAGCTCAGGAAAATTCGTAAATGAAAAACAAACTTAATTCCTCGAAAAATAAATATCTGAAAAATCGCTGGATGTTATAGACTTCCCTCCTTAACGGAATCGCGTCCTCGCGATTAAATTCGAGTTATCCGTTAGATTTGAAAAGAGATGAAGATACTTTCTCAAGATTCCACTTTCACGTTTTCACGCGAATTTGAGATATTTCTTAGAGTTTCCACCGATCAGTAAAAATAGGAAAACGACTTTGCTCAAGTCATTTGACCTCACGATTCACGATTTTGATAGGTTCCTCAACACCGCTTAGGCGTTCGTCAATATGGATATCCTCCAGCAAGGACAACAATTTCCCTCAACAGCGAGGCATTACCTCAGATTACGCACATGAAAGCGTCATGAGTAACTAAGCTCTGACGGTAGCTCAAAGCTCTAAGCTGCCAGTTCAACTCTAGCAAGAGTCTTAAAAAGGATCAACACAACGAAGATTAAACTTTCCACATTTGCTAAACGTATCACACAATCCATGGTGAGATTTTAAGTATAGCTTCGTGCCCAATCATGGAGTCTCAAAGATTCATGTCATTCATCCATCGTAGCTCTTCTAATGCTCGTGTGCAGTTTGTTTTCGCTTTTGATCTAAACAATCTCTCGACAGTTTCATGAACAGTTTTAGGATATCAAGTTGGGTATCACCCACTTCGATTCGGCAAATTATCGAGCGACATTTTCAACCATAAAGTGCCTCGTACCACGTGGCTATGGTTATAAGAGATTCCAACCAATGGGAGGTGTCTACCCCCAACCATTGCCGAAATCGATCACGCGGACACGCAACATGTCCTTAAACGTTTGGATGGTCCTTTCACTCCTGCCAACAGTCTGTGAATGATACCCAGTACTCATACCACAACTTGTTCTCATGGCTCATGAAGTGACGACCAGAAATTTGATGTGAAACGATTATCAGATTAGAGGTGATAGAAATCGGCACTCCATAATGTACAACAGTCTCCTTCACGTGTGAGTGAGCAAAGTTGTCCATAGTGTCCGTTTCTTTGATTAGTAGGAACTGAGTAGGTTTGGTGACACGACCAACAATTACCCAGATGGAGGCGCGAAATTCACTTCCAGGTTTCAGTTCATAATACAGCAGCCAAAACATTTTGTAGGGTGACCACAGAATGATTTGTCGGAAAGTTGAAAGCAGTTTGAAAGACAATAACGGCAGGGCTCAATATATCATAAGGAGGTAGCAAGAATCACAGATCTTCCCAAAGGGCGAGCGAAGGATTAGACATCAGCTCCAAGGATCGTGGTTCAAGTTACTCCTTAAAGTCTTATGGTTTCTGTTGGGCCAACAGAATCTTCGTCGAAAAGAGAGTTAAGCAGATTCAGAGTGCGACTCTGAAGGATAGCATTAATTACAACTAGCGATCAATAGATTGATTCCGTAGTGCACTTAATACTTAACGCAGAAAGATACAGCATTCAAATCCAATGTCAGTATTTCCAAAAGAAATTCGACTACCAGTCGATATCAAAAAAAATTCTAAATACAATTGAACAACGATGGTTCCAAAAAGTTATGCTAAAAGCATACACATCGATAGAGCGCAAGGTGCAACATCAAAAGAACATAATTAATGGAATAATCATCGATCGAACATAAGGCTTGGGGTAGAGGCGTCCACAACAAGACCAAACAGAACCACGAGAATAAGCTAATCCAATTTCACCATAGGAACCAAAATCGCAGAATCTAACAATCTAAATTCAACGTAGCCAAGATCGAATCCAAATATTCCAAGAAGCCCGGTGAGCTTATTACAACTTCACGCAACCCAAATGCAAACTTGTGATCAATCGGGTCTAACCTGACCCGATGCAAAACAAGGTCTTACAGTTTCAACGATTCCAAAAATAATCCGAAGTCAAATAATAATGAGACGGCGACGAATAGCGATTCATAACAAAGGAAGGATATCGCGATAAACAAGAATTTGTGATGCCAGTGTGTTGTGTGTGAAGAAAAGCTTTTATAAAATTTCATGCTCGTATACACACACCAAAACTTTTCCATTTCCCGAAATCAAACCAAAAACCAACCGGACATAATTCTATCATAACTACTCCAAGTATCGCAAAATTCACCTCTGAGTCGGACATAGGTGATCAGGCTATGTCCCACTGTCCCTGGTTGAATATAGGTGATCAGTCTATATTCACCCGAGGTTCAATGAATTTTGATATACTTGACTTAGTTACTACAGCCTCATGTCTTTCACTTTCCAAAATCCATTTTCAAAAGATTAAAACAAGTGTCCACACGCAAGGACGAGCGAAGAGATTGTGCAGGGAATCAGACGCAACGCTACAACAGATACGATGCGTAAACATAAGTATGTCGAAGATACTTATAACAGATAGCGAAAGATAAATGGATATACTATCCAATAGTAAGGCACACATCTCATCAAATATATCAGCAATCAAAGTCACAAGTGAGGCATCAGCTTGGCAGGCAGGCACGTGTCGGTCATAGGGTTAAATTTTCATAAAAGTGGTTATAGTCTAGGTTTTGAAAATTTACCCAGTTCTCTATAACCTAGGCTCTGATACCAATCTGTAACACCCCCAAAAATCGGGTTTTAACGGAAGCATACAAGTTTTGGGTGCTACTAATCGGTATCACAACACAAGCATAAAGTAAAAGGTTTTTCTTAAGAAAACTCATTTATTTAATAAAATCAATATTTACAATAAAATTTAATGCGGAAATAGGCCCATAATAAATAAGCGGTCCCCAAATACAAATATCAGAGTCATCTATGACCATGCCATGCCATTGCCCAAGCGCCTCCAAAAGTAAACAATCGCCTCAATACCTGAGAATACACGCTAAAAGTGTCAACACAAGGTTGGTGAGTTCATAGGTTTTCATAAAAGTATTGCGAGTTCAAAAGATCCTTTCGATTATTGTGGTGCCCACAATGTTGCGAAAACAAGGTTTACCTTTAAGCAAAAGAATAGAAAGGTGGACCACAAGGTTTTCAAGTGCAAAATCAATTCACATAAACAAGTCAAATTTAACCGAGGCATATCCTGCCTAATTCGCAGTAACAAAATATTTATCCGCAAAAATAGTTCATAAACAACCACTTGGACCATATCAAAAATCAAACACTACAACGAATATAGTGTCACGCAAGCTTAACTATTACGCAGGCTAAGTTATGAAACCATCACTAGATAGCACGAGCCGTGACTATCTCTAAACACACTAAAAAAAAACGACATGTTATACGTCCCCCACATGAGCCATGTTGGTCGGACGGGGTGGCCATTCCCAATAGATCTATCCATAACATTCGCACCATCCTGAGCCAGGATGTAACAATTCATAACAACGCTTGGGTTTCTAACCTTAACCTAGCCCGTAATAGCTCACAAAAACATTTTCAGGTCCAATCCAAAACAGTTCAAGCACTTGTGTCCACATAAAACATATTTAAACCAAATCACGCATTTCATCAAAATCAGTTATCAATAGCGTATTCAAATCAATCAATCATTTGCATTTAATAAAAACGAGCATGTATTCTCCCCCAAAACAGTTTAAAAGCAAGTAGAAGTAGGGGCCATGAACTCACCTCAAAGCGAAGCGACGCAAGAATCATAACTAACAAGACTGGCATCTAGGAGCAAGCACAACTAAATCATGAAGGAAGGCACGTCGATATCCAAAGAGTACAAGTACATCGATACTACATCGTCACGACCTAATAGTATACGTATTATCTCAAAATACGTCTCAAAAAGTAAAATAATATAATATCCGAAAGGCAACGTGTCTTAGTTTTCGTGGATTATTCGTATCAAACGTTTCCAAAAATTCCAGTATCAATATCTCAAAAAGTTTAGTTTTAACGTTTCGTGTGGTGGTAAGGAATCATAGACGCCAAACACAACTCACGCCAAAATTATACTAAAATGTAACTCACACCAAGGATGTAACTCACGCCAAGGCATAATGTATATCCCAATACATTATAAGGAGTAGTCAATAAGAATTGACCAAGACTCAACTCGAATCTAGAAGATCATGACCAAAAAGACGTCAAGACAATAAAGACACCTAATTACTTCAATCAATTGGTAAGTTTCGGCATTTACCCAATAATCCCAAATAACTTGTATAAAATAATTATGTTTTATAAACAATGATAAGTTTGAAATTGACAATGCAAACAATAAATGTTTTACCACTTTAAAGAACACTTGTTTAGAATTCTCAGGTTTTTATAACGATAAAAGAGATTTGACTTTAAAAATATAAGTTTAGAATATTTTTATAAATTTTGGCATAACGCGTTTATTTATAAAACATTCCCAAGTCATCGTGACTTTAATAGATTAATTCTCAAAACAATATTTCTCGAAAATTGATAATTTAACTTCTCGCTATTAGTTTAATAATCGACAATTGAATATTTAAGTCCGCTACGAATCAAATATATTAAATTCGTTTCGAGTCTAATATATTGTATCCGTCTCCAGTCCAAAACGTCCAATTTGTTCAATTCGTCCAATAATAACGATCCATCAAATCTATTGTGTCCAAATATATATATAGAATCTCGTATATCAAAGTCCGCTAAGTATTCATTTGCCAAGTCCAATAATATAAATCCGCATATTTCCAATCACCTTCCGTATCCAATTCAAATTCTTAATCCCAATTAGTTAACCGAAACGTACCAAGTATCAATAATTTCGAGCAGTCAATCAAACTCGATAATCCGATGATCAAATACCCGTGATATCCATATTACAAAATAAATAAAGTTTTGACAAGATAAACTATTTTAATTATTGACAAACAAACCAACACACGCTAAGTGAGTTTTATCCCAAGCTTGACACAAACGCACTTAAATCAGGTTCACTCGAAACAACCAAGAAAACTCAAACACTATAACAAACCACCCTTGTGGTGTTGCGACTGAACTAAGCAAAACGCCCTATGTGGAATTTCTGTTGACCAATCACAAGCAACAATAACATTACGGATATAAAACTCCAACTTGCGACTAGAATGACTTAGACCCGACACTAACCAACACTAGACGCAACATTTCATTTTTTTTTCTTAAACTGATTATAACACCACACAAGTAGTAAGTTCACTAACAACATTAACCACTAGATTCAATCCGTGACCCACACGGGTCTTGACCTGTGACCCTAACGAGTTTAACTGACCCGAAGCAAAATAATTATAATAATTCTCCTTTCCAAACAACACATATCCCAGGCTGCTAATACAAAAGCCGAGACTCAATACAGGCTTCGACCCGTAAACAACACAACCCTCACGGGTTTCACATCACTGTAATACCAACACCACTCCTCGTGGCTTTGTACCTGACCCAACTCACCGAGTCGACCCGACCCACTGAGTCGACCCGACTCGGTCTCAAAACAACCAGCACTTTTGAATCAGTTTCCTTACCACACGAGATCAACATCGAAACGTTTTTAATGTTGTTTTTAAATCCACAAAACGATAATAAATCGTTAATAACCTATTCTTGCCACGAAATCCATTTCAAAACTGTTTTCATTTCAGTTTATATCCACGTAAAACAACATGACACTTATAAACGATTTTTATATCAAGGATGGAGACGTGCGCGAGATGACTTACCAAGAGGAATAACGTGATGAAAAGGCGACGGCTAGGTGAGGAGAATAGGGGTCACAAACACGATCACCAACCCGAAAAAAATCAAAACCCAGATTCAAAACACCCAAGAATACGCTCTAACCCGATCTATACATCAACTCTTGTAACTTGCTTTGGAAACAATGGTAGAGGCGGTGGTGACAGCTGAGGATGGTGGCGGCAGAAAGTGGAAGAGGTGTGGGTGGCGGCTGCTCAAGGTTGAGGAGGAGGGAGGAACAAAACAAAGAAAACTGCTACTACTAGGGTTGCAAGAATAAAATCAGTATCAAAATAAAAGTTTTAACTTTTATATTGCCCCAAGGGCTGAACTTGCCAATACTCATAATGCAAAGGTGTCGGGGTAATTTAATTAGAGGGACCAATCTCGCAATATTATCAATCTTTTGTAATATTAGTTACGGGACACATTTGGACTAGCAAACGGACTCGAAAAATTTCGAAACTTGCGCCTTTGTTCACGAAATCATTTTTCCAATAAAAATGAGTATTTACTCGTCCACTTTCTCGCAAATAGAAATAGGGATCAGTTTGAATGCTTCAACGAAGTTACAATTGTGCCGGTACACGTTGTGTCTAAGTTTCACGTTTCATGAGACAGCTTTCTCGTTTTCGCGTCAAATGAGCTCAGGAAAATTCGTAAATGAAAAACAAACTTAATTCCTCGAAAAATAAATATCTGAAAAATCGCTGGATGTTATACGAACCACCCAAAAGAGAGGAGAGAAAATGCTAGTTTGTTTTCACCTTTTGATATGTGTTATGTATGTGTTTTGGAAAATATCTAGTATAATACCCTATCTAGTCATCAAAAGGAGTATGTGTACATTTATCATGTAAAGATTTTTATAAAATGGTGACTAATGGGGGGGGGTCGGCAAGGGTAGAATAGGGAAAAGGGTTTTGTATTTTGATGACTTAAATGTATATAAAGTTAAGTGTAGTGTGTATTTTGTACATATAATTAATTTTTAAGTGTAGCGTTAGCTAGAAATCGATTTTAATGGAACAAAATAAAATATATCGAAGTCATAAAAATTATAAAAATTCATTTCTCACAAGTATTGAGTGAATAAATAATTATCGAATAGAATTTACGAAAACCGTCGTAAATATATATATAACAATTTATATACCAAAATAAATTCAAAACATCGGGTAAACTAATAATATAATTTTTATAGTCTTAAAATGAGTATAAAAATATATCAGGATAATTGTTGGAATTGTCGGATCAATTATTTAAAATAAATGATGGTGCGATAGCGTTTATTTAATAGATAAATATTCGTTAATGAAATATGCAAACCCATGCATGAACTAATATGAAAATGATGTTACTGATGATATGTAGACTAACTCTAGTCTATATGAAATGTTCTCAATGATGTTCCATGAATACGCGGCTAAACCCTTATGGTTACGCGAATTTGATACTCGTAAACCTGGTTTTCGAAAAATGACGAATAGTGAATCATGAATATAGATTTTTCTCCGGGAGTGAATAGTGTTTTGTGAATAGTAAAATTTTGAAATAAACTCTCAAAATATTAAATCGACTTCAAAAACGATGAATAGTAACTGATGAATAGTAAATTCCTGAGATGAATAGTAAAAATTTTTAAAGTTTGTAAAATGACCTGAAATTGAGAATTGTGACATTCTTCCTCTGTTAGAGGAATCACGTCCTCATGATTCAATTATTGATAACTATAGTCCGAACCTCGACAAAGGTTCTAAAAGTTCATGCTCATGTGTATAGTCTAAATGATTACGTCAATGCTCATGTATTTGGGTTTCTCATCCAACTAGGTACGTTCTGGTGCTATCGTGACTATTTCCCATTCTAAAGACATGCTCTGTTATGGTTAGGTTTAATGAGGCAAACTTTCCCATTCTCGAGCATAACCCTCAAAAGACTTTTAGGTAACCGATTTTTACTTAATCTCACAACTCATCAAACAAGAACTGCCATGAGATTAGGCTAAATCGGTTTGAGTAACAACTTGACTCTTAGCTTGATTTTTGAAACTCATCATACAAGAACTGTCACTAGAATCAAGCTAGGAAACAGGTGGTTTTGAAGAAAGACTTTTGAAAATTTGGCTCAATTATGGAATTGCTTACACATATAAGACTGATACTCCCTTCATTGCATGATTCTTCCTGAATTAGACATAGGTGATCAGGCAATGTATAATTTAGGAGTAACTATGCAATCCTTGGACTAATCGACTCATATGATGATTAGTGTTGAGTCAACTGATGTTAAAATTGTGATAGGGAATGACAAGGCATTCTTCACATTGGGGTATGAAGAAAGGATAATGGGTATCTGAAGACATCTATGTGACAATCGATGTGAAATAAAAACAAATAATCCACATAATGTGCGTATAAAACCGCATGTATAATGAGTATGCACTTATAATGATATGATGAGATAATATGATGATGTAGTTATAGTCTACGGTCAATGATGCAACCTAGTTCTCTATAACCATTTCTCTGATACCAATCTGTCACACCCTTAAATTACCTGTTTTGCAGCTGAATGGAATACCTGGGGGATGACTGCAATAGCATCACAGTTACGGTTATATTGAATGACCTAAAGTGTCATTTTGAAAATACATCGTTTGATTAAGTAAAATAATCAGAGTTTAGAAAACATAAGTCCCAAAAGATTTCCAATGTACCAAAAATGAGTTTGTTACAATCAAACGATAGTTAAGTGCATAAAATATATGTAAGACGCGTCGTCACCGCGACTCTTTGATAAGTCCACATGCATGCCATAAAGTGAATGCCTTAGATAACTGAGTAAAACATGCTAAAAGTGTCAACACAATGGTTGAGTTCGTAGAATTTGTCTAACATGTAAAGCTTTTAAAGAACGTTCATGCAGCAAAGGCAAAGTTTTTGGTCATTGAGAATAGTCCACAAAGAAAAGGCATTGTAAATCCACTCAGTTCCAAGTTCCGCCCATACAAAACTTGCAACCTGTGTGTTCACAACCAACCGCCAAAAGTAGTATGTCTAATAGTCAAAAATACGTTGTCATAATAGTTCACCATTAAGCACCACGTATATAATAATGTATGCCAGGCAAAGCCCCTAGAATAAATAATATGCGTCTCGTAACATAGTGAACGAGAGGTTGGCCGACCTCTAATAACACTATCCATACTACCTACTGGTAGGAGACTAAGAATGCGAATGTACGAACGGTACATCATAAAACTATTATATACAATTAAGAACGCTCCAAACATGGGAGACTTTGCACGCTCCACCAATAAGGCGAGACTTAGAACGCTCCACCTATACGGCGAGACTTTAGGTTAAGAACGCTCCGTAACATGGGGAGACGTAATATAAAGTGAGTACGATAAATTAATACAAATCATAAGTTCGTAATTAAGTTCAAGAGTTCCATTCAAAAGTTCGTAATTAAGTTCAAGAGTTTAAGTCGAGTTCAAACGTTCAAAATCAAGTCAATCAAGTTCAAAATATATCAAAAGGGTCCTTTACAAGTTAAAAGAGTTCAACTATATGTCAAAAGGTTCAACTCAAGTTCAAAGTGTTCAAATATATGTGAAAAGGTCCGAATCAATTTAAAAGAGTTCAAATATATATGTCGAAGGGTTCAAAATGAAGGAAAGTGGCTCAAATAATAGTGTTCATAACATAGTAATCAACTTAGTTCTAGCATAATCTACTTACGAGCATAAAGAGTGAAACAAAAGATTAACAAGTTCATGATAGTTCAAACAATATAGTTTTAGTTTAGATTCAACATATATTTTGCAGATAATCGTAATTGAAATTAAAATAGTTGAGCATATATCTCCCACAAGGAGTTTGTAAAATGATTAAACATGTAAAAGTGGGGCTACGAACTCACCTGATGCAATGATTATGATGACAAAAGTGGATACACTGAAATGAGGTGCAATCTCTATCTGCAACCTAATATGAATGATATGTTCTAATGTAAGTGATTAAACAATGTCGTGCATGCAAACTCATATGATATCCATACCACTTGTGCATTTTTGAAAATGAAGTTTATCGTCGAAATACACGTTTATGACATCTCGTCATGTTATAAAATACTTTACAAGTACTTACGTTGAACGACATCCTACAATAGTTGCTTAGTGATTTATCAAGAAATTATAGTTTATGAGTAGTTTTCGGAAAAGTTCGAGAGATCGTATATTACTCGTTACAACTTCGTTTGACGAACGGTTGAACATTTTGGAAAATAGGCTAGGTAAAGTCACTTTTAATAGAAGACATCGTTTTCTCAAAAGTACTTTATCGATATGAAAAACGGCTCCAAACATGGTGACTTGCGATAACTATTTTAGACTAATAAAAATATGTAAGTGTTAATACTTGTGAAAAATAGTTACGATAGCCATATTTAAAACGCGTGTAACTTAGTCGTTATAAGTCCGTTTTCTACGTTTTATATATCCTTAGTTTCGTGTTAATATATACTAATATATTTTTGATAAATCGTCTCATTTAGATTATGTTTAAAACTCGATTTTGCCCCTTAAAAACACCTTGACAGCTTGTATAATTTCAGAAAATTTGTTTTTGTCGGTAAACTTGAAAATAGCGTAACTTCTTCGTTATAAATCCGTTTTAACCCGTTCAAGCGACCACGGTTTCGTTTTAAAGTCTATTTTCTGAAAATATAAACCAAAATAATCCATGACCTGTCTAAATTTCCATATTTTACAAAAATGGACTGCCCTTAATTTCATGTGTAATACTTGTTCTAACCCTTTCCAATCAACACCAAAACTATTCTAAACCTACCATACACCTTCTTAGGGTGTCATGGGTTCCTAAACTCCATCAATAATGATAGGTTTCATGGGAATAATTATAGGATAATTTATACTAACAATAAGTAATA
Source organism: Chrysanthemum seticuspe (assembly GCA_019973895.1). Lineage (NCBI taxonomy): Eukaryota > Viridiplantae > Streptophyta > Magnoliopsida > Asterales > Asteraceae > Chrysanthemum > Chrysanthemum seticuspe. The sequence continues at coordinate 196,108,852 of BPTQ01000006.1, read as the reverse complement.
AAAACAAGTAAAACTGGTATGAATACATATAATACTTGCATATCTTTGTACTAGAATGATAAAATAGCTCAAGTAAGATTATGAAAGAGTAGTAAAAATTATGAGAAGCTTACTAGTAGTATGATGAGGTTTAAAGTAAATAGGTTCCTAATTATTCCTTGGTTTTTATTTCAAAATCTAATATAGAAGTAAACTAGAGTTTGATTATCATTTGAAGCTTGAAAAATCAATGGTTTCTCCTAGTGTTCTTGCTTGGCCGAACCACCCAAAAGAAAGGAGAGAAAATGCTAGTTTGTTTTCACCTTTTGATATGTGTTATGTATGTGTTTTGGAAAATATCTAGTATAATACCCTATCTAGTCATCAAAAGTAGTATGTGTACATTTATCTTGTAAAGATTTTTATAAAATGGTGACTAATGAGGGGGGGGGGTCGGCAAGGGTAGAATAGGGAAAAGAGTTTTGTATTTTGATGATTTAAATGTATATAAAGTTAAGTGTAGTCTGTATTTTGTACATATAATTAATTTTTAAGTGTAGCGTTAGCTAGAAATCGATTTTAATGGAACAAAATAAAATATATCGAAGTCATAAAAATTATAAAAATGCATTTCTCACAAGTATTGAGTGAATAAATAATTATCGAATATAATTTACGAAAACCGTCGTAAATATATATATATAACAATTTATATACCAAAATAAATTCAAAACATCGGGTAAACTAATAATATAATTTTTATAGTCTTAAAATGAGTATAAAAATATATCAAGATAATTGTTGGAAGTGTCGGATCAATTATTTAAAATAAATTATCATGCGATAGCGTTTATTTAATAGATAAATATTCGTTAATGAAATATGCAAACCCATGCATGGACTAATATGAAAATGATGTTACCGATGATATGTAGACTAACTCTAGTCTATATTAAATGTTCTCGATGATGTTCCATGAATACGCGGCTAAACCCTTACGGTTACGCGAATTTGATACTCGTAAACCTGGTTTACGAAAAATGACGAATAGTGAATCATGAATATAAATTTTTCTCCGGGAATGAATAGTGTTTTGTGAATAGTAAAATTTTGAAATAACATCTCAAAATATCAAATCGACTTAAAAAACGATGAATAGTAAAATGATGAATAGTAACCGATGAATAGTAAATTCCCGAGATGAATAGTACAAATTTTTAAAGTTTATAAAATGACCTGAAATTGAGAATTGTGACATCGGAATATAGAACCAATTGGGGGGAAGATGACTTTTTTAGAAAAGAGTACGATAGGACATTACTATAACATGGAAAACCCTAATAGAGAGCGTTATGAGGAGGAAGATGACGGTAAAGAAGTCCTGTAGGAGCACGACTTCGAGTCTAGCTACAAGACTCATAAATGTTTTTCATTGTTGTTGTTTGTAGGAGGCAACCCATGCTTAATTGTTTACTTGTTTGTCTGTCATATATCTTTTTCATTGTTGTTTATTCTCATGTTTAATTTTGTGAAAATGCTTTATTTTGTCTTTAACCTCGTCTTAATTACATATAAAGGTATTTTACAAAAAGATAAGTGTAGGGAAGATTACATACGTTTTTAAAAGAACATGAACTTGAGAATTACAATTATTGAAATTGATGTATATGTGTGTTTTTTAGAGTCAAATGCTTGTATCGAGTCATAATGGATGTTTTGCAGGAATTTTTCAAGGTTTTAAAGATGTAATTTTTCCAGAAAAATGCAGCAGACCAGTTTCTGTCATGACAACCTGACGGCGTCAGGATTAAAACCTGATGATGTCAGGTCAAGCAGAAATAGCTTATACAAATTTTTTCGTTTTTATAGTGCTACTTATATATTTTTTTTTTAAATTCTCAGGTCTTAATTTTCCATAAAATCTGCAAACATTCATTCCACAAGCATTATATCCTAGTGTAGTTGTGTCATATATAGTTTTACCACCGATTTTACGCGAAGGTTTCATCTGTTTTCTTAAGGCGTGCAGGTTATATTTGGCAAGAAGAAGAAACTCAACATTGGATGGAGCTTATCACATATACATTCTTCTTGGGAAAGAATTTAACCACAACTTCACACGGATCCTACCGAGCTAATCAAGGGAATACTAGTTTATTTCTCTTTTAATTACCTTCCTTTATCATAACTTTGATACTTTCGGGGAACATTGGGGAAAATGTTCAGTTTAACTGTAGGGAGGGAGAATAAAACGGGAACTTAGAAACTATGCTTATCCTTGATTATTTGTCTTGTCCTTGGTCATTTGTGTAATAAACTATGAGAAATATTTGTTAGGGCAATTTTAGCACCAAATTTAAAATTTTTTATGACATGTACGAGCTAAAACTTTAGTCTTAATAAAACGTCTCATGGATAGGAGTTATACGACTAGCACAAAAACCATTTACCACTCAAATTCCACCCCAAAAATGTGAGGTTCGCCCCTAGATCTATAGAAATTAAAGCATTCACCTTTAATGCTTCGAGAGTGTACTGGTAGTATAATAGATTCTAGAACTTGTTTGGTGATGCATTCCGAGATCGCTAGTGAGACTAAACTTGTGTAGTTAGGAATAACTAAATGATAAGAGGCATTAGGATAACCCTTGTTTGTTACCCTTGCGATGTACTCATCTTTAGTACACGATACCCCTAATTAACCCCTCAGAGCCTATCTTTTTCGCGGTTCTCATGATGTTTCGGTTTTCTAGAATATCAATGAAGAGCATTGTTTACAATCCACCCCTAAATGTACACCCAAATCGCCTTAGCCTACCTTGTATGCACTCACCTTTAGTGCATTATTGTTATCATACTAAACCCTTAGTTCAATTATCTAGTTACTTTCATGGTTTCTAAGTCGAGTCATATCGTTTGTACACAGTTTTGGGATGATTGGGACTCATGGGTAAAGTAAAATTTTATGGAGTGATGAGAAAGAACGTTAAATTCAAATTCCCTTTATTTACATAATAAAATACTTCAAGTGTTTTGATCTTTTCAATTCGGGTCAAATTAGTGTTAGAGTAATAAAAACTCAAGTGTAGGGATGCTCCTATAAATCCCTTATATTTTGATGTTATCGTAGAGAATGGTAGAGTAAAAGTGTATGCAAAAAAAAAAAAAAAAAAAAAAAAAAAAAAAAACGGGCTACCATCCTACATCTATCTTTATATTTATTTTTTTTGTTTCAAAGTATCTAGAGTTTAGTGAGTCGAGTGTTGTCTTAGAAACGCCATTCTTTTCATGCTTGTAACATAATATTTTTGACTTGCCACCACTAAATCGCCTATCCAACCAAACCCTTTGTTTCCCTACCGTAAGCCTAACGTTACAACCCTTTTAAAGACCTCTTAGATAGTTGTTCTTAGGTGCTTACGCCAAAGCGGTGGAGGTTTGGTCTAGTCTCAAGCCTATGGAAATCTATGTACTATGACCTGTTAATGAGTGTTTATCTTCCATTTCCATTTACTATATTTCATATACACCCGAGAGATGAGAGAATCCAAACACCCCTTGTGAGGTGCTAGTATATAATTTCCGTGCTTGTTATGACTATTGCGGTTCTTTTACTTGTTTTGAATTATGTTAAACCAATGCTTCATGCCCCCTAACTTATAAATTTATTGGCCAAAAGCACATTTGCTTAAGGACAAGCAAATACCAAGTGTAGGGATATTTGATAAGGATTTAAAATGTACACTTTTAAAGAGTTATTTAAGCCCTTAATTGCCCACTTTTATATCCGTTACTGCTTAATTTAGTTCCTTTTCACTTTTTAGGTCTCTTGGAATCAAAATGCTGGAATGATGCATATTTGAACGAAAAGGAGTGAATATATGAAGAAAATGGCAAAGTCAAGATCAAAGACACTCAAACTGTTGGAATTGCACCTGACGGCGTCCCAATCAAAGGGCGACGCCGTCCCTTTACACGAATTAAAATATCTGACGGCTTAGTAGACTTTTTGCTAAAATACCCCTGAAGGTGTCAGGCTTTGAAGAGGAAGGGCGTCACGAAGACTTTTCATCCCAGACGGCCTAGATCCAGAATCAGACGACGTCACTACTGAAGCCCGACGGCATCACAACTACAACGTGACGCCGTCCCAACGATTACTTGGCCAAGACGAAAACCCTAATGACGGCGATCTGACCGCGTCCCACCTATAAGGCGACGCCGTCGCAAGTGTAAAGATATATATAGAAATCGAATTTTCTTGTGTGTTTACTTAGATCTATGAAACCTAGTTATTAATTATTAATTGGTTGTCTCTTATCTTAGGAGGTACACTTGTGGAGTAAAAACCCTAAACGTTGGTAGTCCGACTTGGACAGTATCTTAGAGTTCTTAAACCCTATTTTACATCAAGATAAGTGTTTTAGTTCATTGATTTCATTATGTCTTCGATTTAATGTGTGTCTGCTTGCGTGTTTAACATGTCCGGCTAAATTTCTTGTGTGTTTACTTGGATCTATGAAACCTAGTTATTAATTATTGATTGGTTGTCTCTTATCTTAATTGTAATTAGCTTAGGAGTTCAATAAGACCATCGTTGTGTTTAAATGCTTAAGTAATCTTTGTGAACCTTAGTTTATGAATCACTTAGCGGATTTTGTAGGCTAAACATCCAAAGATAACCCTTATAGTTAGTTTATGAATCTTAGAGAATTTCGTAGGAAATAACCTTAAGGTAGTCTCAAAGAGTTAGGGAAAAAGGCACACCCTACGACCCTAGAAAACACAACCCATTAAGAATAAGGACGTGACAATTCAACCACCAATAAAAGATAACAAGGGAGTAATAGTATCTAGGTAGACACATTTTTAATCATCATACGAGCATACATCAGTAGACATAAGACTACCCATAGTTTAGATAATTAGATAGTAGAAGTAATCGGTAGAAGTACCACCCCCCAAATCCAAACCCCGAGATTTTACCATTAGCTTTCTAAAAAAAATAAAAAAAGATAAAAAATAATCTTTCTCAACCTCAACCTTAGCGTAGTACACTTCTCACTAGCATTCCTATTCCCCTAGAGAACAATTTCAATATTCGAGGCTTACCCAATACTACAATACAACGATTAGGTTCACTGCCTAGGGTGTTGAAAACTTGCTCGACGAAAAGGAAGTTTCTTTGAACCCGAACGCGCCTTGTACGCGCATCAGATACTGAATGGAATTAGGAAGAAACAAGAATGCTGCCACAATTTTATTTTAGGGTTTGGAGTAATTTTTGGATTTAAATGGGAGAGTGAAACCTGATATACGGTTTTCAATTAGGGCAGATTAGGGTGCCGAAATTTTTGGGATAGGGAGGAAAACTTCCATCTTTTCAAATTGCGATGTATCTAGACACATTTAATAATACTAAGTAGTGTATAAATTTAAAATAAAATTAGGCCTAGGAGTACATGTAATTATGTATAAGCCTATGTATATGTATAAATGTAAATTTTATTTATCTTAGGATATAAATTTATATAGACATCATGTTATATACTTAGTATAGGTTTTAGAAATCGTATGATGTAGCTTCATATTATTCGTATTCAAGTTCTTTCATCGCCTCGTATTATATAAATCCCAAATTTAAGTTGTGTCATAGTAAAGTTCAAAATATATGACGGAATTTAGAAAACGAAAAATCATGTTTTTACAATTCTTCCCTTCTAAAAAGAAAATTTCGTCCTCGAAATTGAAGTAGGGAAAATCAAAATGAATACGTACTGAATAACAAAAAGAATTAAGAATAGTTGTCTGACAGTCTCAGGCTCTACAGATCATCACGGACTAGTCTAACGGTTACGAAACCATGTGAAGAGATGATTACAAGGACATATAACATAAGGATGAGATGATCACAAAACAAAATGAAACTTCATGCCTTCCAAATCGAATTTCCAAATAAACAAACGAAACGTGCAAACGATCAAAGAAGCACCTCACAGCGTATCAGAATGAACATTGAATACTAGGATACCCGAATAGATAGAGAAATAACGAATCGCGAAAAGCATCTTGACTTATCCAACTTACTGCTCCTGGTACTTCTCAAGACATCTTATGATCCCAATAAGTTCAAGTTATATGATCTAGGTATTATCATGTTGGCGAGACATCATAATACTTGCATCATATAATCATGCCTTTATTGCCATCATATTCTACCTCAAGTCGTGACTAAACCATCTGTGCGGATCTGCTCTAGCGGATACGAAGCCTATACGAAGTGGATGACAATAACATGAAACACAAACATGAATACGAAACAAATACGATATTAAAGCCAAACGATAGGAACTTCATAATTAAATCCCAGACGTCAAACGAATAATAGAAAACATACTAATGATCAAAACCACATGAAGAATATCCAACCATTTCTAAACGCATAACAAAAAAAAATGAAAGAAGACAAATCGCAAAAACTCATATCTTCCACCTTTCTTAGGACAATCATAGGCCCGATGCCCCACCACACCATACGAAGCGGATGAAATCTTTTCAGCATCTCTTCGCTGATACGACGACCTAGTAGCATGGCTGAACTACTGACCACCAATACGCCCAAACTCCTGGTAGTGGTTTCTCTGCCTATCTGAAATAAGCCAGTCATATCTCGTCTCCTCGTACTCCTTTCGAGTGCCTGCTAGTTGAATATCGTCTTTGTCTTTGCTCCTCCTGCTTTCCCGTCCAGCTCTCTCCTGCGGTATCTCGATGTTCCAGCAGCGTTGCGATGAACGGATGCGACTTCTACTTCACGAACCTCTCTAATCAGCAACTTTTGCAGCAACTCAGAGTCGACACCTCCATCTTCGACTCTAAGAGTAGTCACCATGTAAACGTTCGGTAAACGAATGTGCGAAGACAAAACAGACCCAAATAAAATGTGGAAGGAAGATGATCAATCAGCGAAGACAAATGAATATCGAAGTCAAATCTGAGCGAAAAGTCAAAACAATCAACAAAGATCAAAACAAATGAAAGCCTAATGTCTACCAAATCCTCACAGGTCATTCCTAAGTTCAACAAGACGAAACCTTGTCTCTGATACCATAATTGTAACACCCCAACCCGACAAGGGTCCGAGTGTCACATTATGGGGTCAAATCAAAACATATGTGCAAGTGGAAGACTTACAAAATAAAACCCAAATCATGAAATCATGACACCAAAGTACAACCCAAAAGATTATAATTACAAATGAAACAACATAAAATCAAAATACAGAAGTCTAGAATCATAAGTCCGTAAGATTAGGGTAACTCTAGGGTCAGTCACTAACCGATCCTACTCTCCACTCTCAATCCCAACATCCTGCTAAAAATACCTGCCGCAAGAGAAAAGAAAGTGCGGTTGAGCTTAAAAAGCTCAGTTAACATATATAAACAATACAATAACAATATAATAAAAATGAGAAATGGATCAAATTAACAAGGGTCCGAGTGTCACATTATGGAGTCAAATCAGAACGTATGTGCTAGCGAAAGACTTACAAAATAAAACCTAAATCATGAAATCAGGAAACCATGACACCAAAGCACAAACCCAAAAGATTATAATTTCAAATGAAACAACATAAAATCAAAATACAAAAGTCTTGAATCATAAGTCCAAAAGATTAGGGTAACTCTAGGGTCAGTCTATAACCGCTTCTACTCTCGACTCTGAATCCCAGCATCCCGTAAACATACCTACCGCAAGAGAAAAGAAAGTGCAACTGAGCTTAAAAAGCCAAGTAAACAAATATAAATAATAAAATAACAATATAATCAAAATGAGAAATGGATCAAATTATGCCAACATAAAGAAAGGAAAAGAGCCTGCTGAGAACATGTCAGATGAAACATAATACGAAACGCATATGAGTCAAATACTGAATCAGAGTGCATAACAGATATCAAAACAACTTAGGATCAGAGTGCATTTCCCAGGTGCCTAAGCATGCCACATGAATAGGCCAAATAATCATATCACAATACATATCGCAAATCATGTACCGTCAAATCCAAAGTTATACATGGAACTGCAAACTCCAATGGACTAGAATGTGATGGGGTCTAGGAACACACACCAACAAACCACCAGATACAGATATATATTCCCTAGGATGCATCCATAAGCTCCCTGCAAAACAAGTGATCACATACATACATAACATAATGGGAACGCTGGGGACTAATCACACCGCCCCAGATAGTGTCATGCCACCGGTGCCTCAATGACATGGCCATGGTACCTCCATAGCAAGGGATATAGATACATAAGCTGGGCAATGCAAGAGCAATCGTAATCATATCATATCAAATACTGAACTGAGACATATCATATCAAATACTGAATTGAATCATATCAAACGAAATCATATTAAATACTGTACTGAAGCATATCAAACGGATAACCAACAAATATCAAAACGAGATAGCAATTCGAATATCAGAACGAATAACAAAATGATATCAAAGGTAATAACGGTTAATCATATCAATGGATGCCCTTACATGAGAAAGGACAGAATATTTGTACCTCGATAAGTGTCCAAAGGAGTAAAACACACACGCGTTCACCGGTCTCTCTTCACAAAATCTACATTAAATAATATCATAAATCACATGTTCGTTCATTATATAACTCATTCTTGCTTTTATTCAATTAATACTCAGTAGTATACTTATTATATTTTCTGTCTTCATATATTCACTTCTGGACCAGATTTGTAGAATTTCTCTAGGTCATATCTGATATCAAATAAATTTTGGAAAAATCCCAGGTGTTCATATAGTTGTTAGGTAACTTCACTAATTTTTGTGGATTTTATTTCTAGGTCTATATGTTGCTAGAAAATAAACATCCAGTCCTACCCAAAAAGTACCCAGATTCAAACACCCCAAAAGTATTGCCCAGAACTACCCATTTACCCAACTCAATAAATTTCACCAAAATTCCCAGGTGTCACCCATATCATATAAATCAAAAATCCAGACGGCGAGGTCAAATTTCATTATGGTCTAGTCATGATAAATCAAATACCACGACTTAAAAATTTACTCAGCTTTCCCAGATTTGACACTTAAACTTGTAAAATATAAAAATCATAGTTCCAGGTATGCAAATGCTACAAGGCTTTCATATTCAGAAACTGCAGAAAGAGTACTTATATTTAGACTCATGAATTACTCAAAAAGACCTTGTATTCATTTTTTTGTGATCCAAAAGATACGACCAAATGTTCTGGACAGAAACTGATTTGAAAAGGGCTTTCATTTCTAAACCATAAACTCATTTATATAAACTATAATTAGATCATTTTGATTATAAAACATTAATATAAGTCATTTAATTTTCAATTCACAAGTTTACTTATTTATATAACTTATACATCCTTTTTAGAATTTATCTCTATGACTTAGGTTTTTAAACGTTTATAAAAACTCTAGTTAAGTACTTAGCCAAACACCCTTATAATTTACCAAACTAAACGGATACTTAGCCATTGTTTTATATCATCCAAACAAACCCTCTAATATACAACCAAAACATTTTTTTTTAGTTTTTAAAAAGATCAAACACAACTTTTTTATAGCTTAAACCAAACAGCCCCTATGATGAGTTTTATAAACAAAGTACCTAAAGCACCACTTTTATACTATTTGCCAAACACCGTCTTAAAGCATTTTCTGAAACAAACACCCCCTTAAACTCGCATATAACAACAAACATCACCTATATCAGTTTTAACACTCAAAGACTCATTCGATTGAAATCAAAGTTCTAACCATACTCGACTCTAAATCGTAAACCGAATTAAAAAAAACATATCATGGCACAACCGCACCATTTTTAATCCCATGTACATGTAGATAAAAGTCACCCACGACCCACTCTTGTTTTGACCCCATTACAACCAGCCCTAACTGAATTTACCCATAAAAACCCTAATTCGATTTCATGTAATTTTCATCTAACCTCGAAAATTCCCAGTTTTACACATAAGGTTTTTAATTTCGGTTTCATTACATATTAATACATATGATTTCGAATTTAAAGAAGATGAAGAGTAATGTATTGAGGTGCCCAAGAAGAGCCGAACCAATGGAGGAAGAACACCCAAACGTACACAAAAAAAGATCACCGAAATCACCTCCTTCTAGCCCTAGCCGAATCACAAGTATTGAAGTCTTGGAAACTCAATTGAATTAGTAAGAAACACGAATGCCGCCACAATTTTATTTTAGGGTTCGCAGTAATTTTTAGATTTAAATGGGAGAGTGAAAACTGATATACAGTTTTCAATTAGGGGAAGATTAGGGTGCCGAAATTTTTTAGATATGTAGGAAAATTTCCATCTTTTCAAATTGCAATGTATCTAGACACATTTAATAATACTAAGTAGTGTACAAATTTAAAATAAAATTAGGCCTAGGAGTACATGTAATTGTGTATAAGCCTATGTATATGTATAAATTATTTAACTTAGGATATAAATTTATATAGACATCATGTTATATACTTAGTATAGGTTTTAGAAATCGTATGATGTAGCTTCATATTATTCATATTCAAGTTCTCTCGTCGCCTCGTATTATATAAATCCCAAATTTAAGTTGTGTCATATTAAAGTTCAAAATATATGACGGAATTTAGAAAACGGAAAATCAGGTTATTACATGTGCACTTTGGTTTCCTATTCGGAGACTAGGGAGAGTACCTTCTTCTTCAATATCAAATATCTCTAAGAGAAAGTCGATAGTTTATGTAGGTTCCCCGTGAGAATGAAACAAGTCCTTTTAAGATAACTTGAGCGGCTTGGGAAGTTTAGTGCAGTGCGTCACTGAGTCCATGACGTCTTGTCTTCAATACCGGCGTTACCTTAGTAACCACCGGTAGCATATGTATTGAACCTGGTTTCTGCCCTAAGGTTGAATTATTGGATGGCTATTTCTTTTTACCCCTTCACTTTACATTTCTTTTTCATTCTTAAACCCCTTCAGTTCTTACTGAGACTTCATTAGTAGAACCTTATTGGGTTTATTCCAGTTCTAGCTCTTTCTCAGTCGGCACTCTTCCTTTATTCTCACTTTTCTCCTTTTTTCATCATACCTAAGGACTTCTACACTATCTAGTGGATTGTCCCTGGGTAGTTTCCTCCGGCTCTGGTGGGATCGTAGGAACGAATACCTAACCTTATAACTCCAATGAATAAAGTAAAATGGTCAGACTTGTGGTATAGTTCTTTCCTCCTTGAAACCATTTGGAAAATCAATCAAGGTACTTGTGATATAATATCAAAGCATTTTATACCTTAATTCTTTTTGATTATTTAGAAATGCTCCCCCTCAACATGTGCGATATGATTTTGAAATTGTTTGGCAAATGGAGGAAAGATAACTTTGAATTATTTTCTTGATCACAATTTCCATAGAAAAAGTCTTTTGATTTTTTGGTAAATGCTCCCCCTCACTATGTGCGTTGTATATTTGAAATCATTTAGGACATAGAGGAAGGAGGTCTTTCAAGTACTTCCACGATCACACATGCCATAGAGAAACCATTTCAAAATCAATCGAGGTACTTAAGATATTGGATCCTTTGTACCTCGATAGTTTATTATCTTTTGAAATGTTCCCCCTCAATATGTGAATCAATTAATGAAAACGTTTAGCACATATTATAGAGAACCTGCACTTTGAATCAAAATGATCATCTTTTATTAGATTCAATATTTAAATCACATTCTCTCCCCCGATCAAAAATATCAAACCCTTTGAGATTTTGGATCAAAGTGATTTAAATAAGTTTAGAAAACATGGGAGAAAATGTGACTGATTTAAATGCTCTTCTGGTTTTTAATAAATACATCCCCTTAACATGTGCATCGTGTGTTTGAAATCGTTTGGAACATGGAGGAAGAAGTGCATTTAAAAGATTGTTTCTGTTTTTTAAACATTTAAACAGATTTGAGATTTAAATCAACATCTCTCCCCCAATCAAAAATTTCAAACCTTTTGAGATTTGTGATCCCAATTGACTTAAATAACTTAGAAAATTTTGGGGAAAGATCTGGCTTGATTTTGAAATTATCTGATGAGGAACAATTATTGATATTTAAGATTGTTAGTGTCAGGCTCTGTTGTAAAAATCGGCCCAGGCGGCCGATTAGTCCCCGCATAATCAGTGATCGCTCACTAAGCGCCTTGATTTGTCATAATCAGCCTATTTAATCGTTTTGGTCAAAAATCGCTTAAAAATCGGTCAACAAACCGATTAATCGAAAAAAATCAGACAAAATCGATCTAATCGGATTAATCGAACAAAATCGCTTAAAAATTGGTCAACAAAATCACTTAAAAATTTAAAAAAAATGCTTAAAAATGGGTCAACAAACCGATTAATTGGTCAAAGATCTCTTAAAAATGGTCAACAGATCGACTAATATCTATGTTTAACTTTGAACTTTGAAGAATTATATATCATGTATATATTTGAACACTTGAAATATTTGAACTTTGATGCACTATGCTTATCTCATACATATAATATAATATAATATCTAAAATTACAATTTGTGCATAACAATTCTAATCCGATTAATCCCCGCCTAACCGATTAATCGCTAGGACCTACTCGACCGCCTCACTAGCGCTTAGCGATTTTTACAACCTTGGTGTCAGGTATGATAATTTTAAGATATCTTTAAGTAAAAGAAAAATTTTCATTTCTAAAGATCTTTGAGTTTAAAGAAAAATCATACCCTGACACATATCATCAAAAACTTTAGATCGCCACTTATTTTATACAAATGGACTCGTTAGATGAAATATCGTTTGAAAAAAATTAATTTGAAATCACTCTCCCCCTCAATCGATGACCGTAGTCGTTGATTGAGTGACTTAAGTTTTGTTAAAATGAAGTCCGGTTGTTTTTCAAAATTTTGAGTCCGATTTATTTTCAAAAAATAATTTTCTACCATGAGAAATACAAACATGGTTTCATCCACTACTTGTCCTGCACAAAAATTCGTTAGGTGGTGGAAATGCATAATCTGCTTTAGTTGTTGCTTTTAAAGTGAAAGAAACCATCTGTTGATGCAGTGAGACCCCTGAAGTTGTATATATCATGCAAAGAGATCTGATTAAGTTCCGTTTCTTCTTTTGTCGACCCAAGATCTAGTTACCCTTTCCTTTGCTTCTTATGTGGAAGCAGAGGCGGGAACATTCTCATAAACCATGTTATTTGCATACGTTAGTCAACACAGATAGATAGATATATGGTGGTCGAAAACACCAAAACAACAATCGACTAATAAAAGTCAATCCAACATAGAAAATCATTCAAACAGATCATATAAAGGCATGAGGATTACATTTCTCTTATCAAACTCAAATCATATAAAGGCATGAGGATTATGTTTCAGTTAAGCATATAGGATGATTAAATAAGCCCGTTAGATGATATAAATTTCAAAACATTTTCCCCCTCAATCAATGACTCATTTTATGAAAGGTTTGAAAATGTTGTAGTCATTGATTGAGTTTCCAATCTTTTTGAAAACTCCAAGTCTGTTTGGTTTTCAAGCAACTCATTTTACATCATTTTGAAACACGACAAATATTTTTCTGAAGAAATTTAGAAAGAAAAAACATTTGTGTAGGAACAACCGTCTTTTTTGTTGAAGTGCTTTCCTTATATTGTTTTGGGATAAGTGCACGAAATTTATGAAAATTGATTAAGCGTAGCACTTTTCCTTTTTGAAGAACGGGTTGCATATCTAAAATAATAGCAAACCATGATTTTAATCACGGGTTACAGTTTGAAATAACTACAAGCCATAGTTTTAGACATGTTTTGAAAAAATAATTACACCTCCTGCTCGAACTTCATCTAATGTCACACCCCCAAATTACTTGTTTTGCAGCGGAATGGAATTCCTTGGGGTTGACTGTCATAGCATCACAATCACAGTTATATTGAACGACCTAAAGTGTCGTTTAAAAACACATCGTTTGTTATTTATGTAAAGCTCTCAGAGTTACAAAGATAGGTCCCAGAAGTAGATAAAGTTTGCGGAAATATGTTTATTACAAGCCAAACGATGTTTTAATATTTCCATAATTTACAAGTGAGACGCGTCATCATCACGACTCTATGAAGGTTCCTTATGCGTGCTATGATGTAAATGCCTTAGTTACCTGAAAATACATTGCTAAAACGGTCAACAATAATGTTGGTGAGAAATCATTGGTTTATGAAAAATGTTTTATACGACTACACAAGTATAGGCCATGTATGACATATATGTCACATAAAAATGTTACAATTGCTATAAGCACATGACACCGAAGCTAGACTGATTATGATGTTCGCCCCAACAGAGTGTTTGCCAAACAACTCACTAATGATATTAAATGAAATGCATCCGTTTGACCAGTTGGGACCACCAACCCAGATGAAGGAGTCACCCTCAATAGATCTATTCACTCACCCTCGCTTCTTCCGGAATTAACGGTTCATGATTATGAAATGGGGACATTCAATTGGCAATGAGGTAACTTAAGAAATGTAATGAATTTGATATACTTGGCATCGTCATAAAAATGATGTGCAATGTATTCTCCCCCGTAGGTTTGAAAATAAGTATAAACATGTACAACGGGGCTATGAAAACTCACTTGGACAATGATGCGATGGCAAAAGTGAGTACACTGAAATGAAGCGCAAATCTCTAACTTTGACCTATTATGAATGATATGATCTATAATAAGTTATGATGTAATGTTATGCATGCAACTCGTATGATATCTATACCACTTGTGAATTTTTGAAAATAAAGTTTATCGTCGAAAAATAATCTTATAACGTCTTGACAATTTATAAATTACTTTACAAGTATTTCGTTGAAATGATATCCTACGATAATCATTTAGTGATTTATTATGAAATTATAGTTTTTCGTCGCAAAACAATATAATTTAACAATTCATGAAAGTGGCTAAATGGCCTCGAGAAGCTAGTCGTAAAATAGTGAATATCGAGTGTTAGAAAACAAACTCAACGATTTTGGAAAGCTTGTAGCATTATCTCAAAGTCTTAGCTTTTAAATTTTCATAATAGAGGTCTCGGTCATGGAGAAAAACATAGGTAAAGTAGGGTACTTGTACCAAAAATATTGTTTAAGGGTAGTTTTCTTGCAAAGTTTGAGCGACCGTATTTTATTCGTTACAACTTCGTTTGACGAACGGTTGGACATTTTGGAAAATAGGCTAGGTGAACTTACTTTTACTAGCAGACATCATTTTCTAAAAAGTATTCCATCGATGTTAAAAACGACTCTCAACATGGTCACTCGCGACAATAATTTTTGTCTAATAGGAAAAATATGTAAGTGTTTTATACTTGTATAAAAAGTTACGATAACCTTGTTTAAAATGTGAATAGCTTAGTCGTTATAAGTCCGTTTTCTACGTTTTATATGTCCTTAGCTTCGTGTTAAAGTATACTAATATATTTTTGATAAATCGACTCATTTAAATAATGCTTAAGACTCATTTTTTACTCTTAAAAATCTGGACAGCATGCTGTTTTTCCGGAAAAATATAGTTGTCGTCGTTAAACTTGAAAATAGCATAACTTCTTCGTTATAAATCCGTTTTAATCCGTTCAAGCGACCACGGTTTCGTTTTAAAGTATATTTTCTGAATTTCTTGCCCGAATTATTTTATAAACTGTCGAATTTTTCAGATTTCACAAAAATGATCAGACCACTATTTATTGTTGTCGAAATTGATTTTCCTCGCGTAATACTGATTCTAACCACTTCAAATCAACACCAAATCTATTCTAAACCTACCATACACCTTCTTAGGGTGTCATGGGTTCTTAGACATCATCAAAAATGATATGTTTCAAGGGATTAATTATAGGATGATATATATTAATTATAAGTACTAAAAACATTAAAAGTGGTATAGACATACACATGAAATTTGCATGATTTCTACTAGAATGATAAAAATAACTCATGAATATTGTGAAAGAGTAAAAATGATCATGAAATGCTTACTAGTATGATGAAGAGGTTTATAGAACAAGGTTTTTCCTAATTACCCTAGGTTTTTATTGCAAAACCTTAAATAAGAGTATACTAGAGTGTATAATTTAACTTGATCCTTGAAATTTTTTTGCCTTCTTCTTGTTCTTCTCCTTGGCCGGTTTATAAGAGAGAAAATGAGAGAGTGTTTTATTTTTACACCTTAGTATATGAGTTAGTATGTGAATATTAGATAGTAATTAAATGTATACATGTGTTATAGCTACTTGTATACAAGTGTAGGTCTAGTAAAAGATTTTTTACATAAAACTTCTTGTGTCACTTATTTTGGTCGACAAGGAGAAAAGAAAAAGAAAAGGTGGTGTATTTGTATAAGTAAATGTATAATTGTGTAAGTATAGTAGGTAACTTGTAAGTTAAAATAGGTATTTGGGGTAGCGTTAGCTAGAAATAAATTTTAACGTAGCAAAATAAAGTATATCGAAGTTGTAAAAATTATAAAAATACATTTCTTACAAGAATTGAGTGAAATAATAATTATCGAGTAGTATTTACGAAAACCGTCGTAAATATATATATACAACAATTTATATACAAAATAAATTTAAAACATCGGGTAAACTAATAATATAAATTTTATAGAATTAAAATGAGTATAACAATATATTAGGATAATTTTTGGAAGTGTCGGATCAAGTGTTCAAAATAAATGATTACGCGATAGCGTTTATTTAATAGGAAATTATACGTTTAATGAAAAATGCAAATCCATGCATGAACTAATATGACGATGATGTTACTAATGATATGTAGACTAAATCTAGTCTATATGAAATGTCCTTAATGATTTTTCATGAATTCGCAGCTAAACCCTTACGGTTACGCGAATTTGATACTCGTAAACCTAGTTTACGATAAATGATGAATAGTGAAGCATGAATAGTGATTTTCTCTGAGAATGAATAGTGTTTCGTGAATAGTAAAATTTTGAAATACGTTCTCAGAATATCAAATCGACTTCGAAAACGATGAATAGTAACTGATGAATAGTAAATTCCCGAGATGAATAGTAAATTTGAGAAATGACCTGAAAGTACGAGTTGTCACATTCGCCCACCCAAAAAGGAATTGAGTGATTCATCCGAAAGACATTTCTTCAGTTTTGAAACGTGGAACGTGTTATGTACATGGCTGAGTTCTGACGGAAGCTCAAGTCGATATGCTACAGGGCCGACTCTGCTCAAAATTTTGAATGGCCCAATGTACCTCGGGTTCAACTTCCCGCGTTTTCTGAATCGTACCACGCCTTTCCAAGGCGATACTTTCAATATAACCTTGTCGCCAACTTGAAATTCTAATGGTTTGCGTCGTACATCAGCGTAACTTTTCTGTCGGCTTTTGGCTGTTCGGAGTCTATCTCGGATATGAACTATCTTTTCTGTTGTTTCTCGAACCATTTCTGGACCAGTGAGTTGTGTGTTGGGATATGAAAGTGCTGAAGAATGATAAAGTACTGGAAGAAGTCAAAGTAATGCTAAATAGAAAGTCAAAGTACTGCTGTCGAAGTCAAAGTACTGCAAAGCTAAAGAACTGCTATATTTGTTTATGGAAAGCTTTGTTTTTCTAGAATATTCTTTGTTTAGATTACTTTCCGTACAATGATACAAATTGTAAACCGACTAGGGTTATCCTTAAGCCTATATAAGGATCCCTAGATTGGCATTAGAGATATGTTTTTAGAATCCTAAAGTACGATTATTAATAGAGTTTTAGAGTTGTTTAAGAGTCTGCATAACAAGCAGATTTAGAGTTATTAATAAAATCATTGAAAGTTAAAGTTATATTCTTCTTAGCTTTGTTAAGTAAATTCCGCATACTTAATAAAGATTACTCAGTGTTTCATTGTTAACAACTTAGGATTTATCCGAAGTTATTAAACCCTTAACAAGCTATATAAGTTAGTTTGGTTAGAGTACATCGATCCAACAAGTGGTATCAGAGCTTGTGTGGAAACTCTGACTAAGAAGAAATCTTAAAACCTAGTTAACAAAACCTAAAGATGTCGACTGAAGCTGTTCCACCACCATCCATCACCTCACTCAGGATACCTATCATTAAGAAGGGAGAGTACGACTTATGGAGAATGAAGATGAGGCAGTACATTGCAATTACAGACCATGCACTATGAAATGTAATTGTCAATGGTAATGAAGTCGTTCCAGAACCTATTGATATTCCTGGACAACCTAAAGCACCTAAGGCTGTCTTACCAGCAGCTACAATAAGGAATCAAGAGAAAGCTCTCAACATACTCTTGTCTGCTATCCCAGATGGTCATCTACTCAAGTTCCATGATGGTAAAGATGCAAAGCAACTTTGGGCTGCTCTTAAGACAAGGTTTGGAGGTAATGATGCTTCCAAAAAGATGCATAGAAATCTATTGAAGCAGCAATTTGAAACATTCATTGTTGGAGAAAGAGAAAGCCTTGATGCTGCTTATGACAGATTCCAAAACCTTCTCAGCATGTTGGAGTTATACAAAGCAGAGGTTTCAGTTGAAGATGCTAATCTAAAGTTCTTAAGGAGTTTGCCATCGACATGGCATGTGATTGCTACTATGATCAGAGGACAACCTGGTCTGGATGTTATGGACTTTGATGATCTTTACAATCATCTGAAGGTGTATGAGCATGAGATGAATGGCCAAGCTAGTTCAAAATCTCATAGTATTCCCTTTTTGTCATCTAAAAAGAGAGGCAGTACTTCCACTAAAAGTACTGCTTCTCCTACTCGAAGTACTATTGCTCAAAGTACTGTTGCCTATTCTACCCCCACCTTTGCTCAGCAAGCCACACCAACGCCTACCATCCAGTCAGATGAAGTCGTATGCTCTTTCTTTGCACAACAAGCTACTTTACCTGTCACCTATGAAGAAGATCTCTCACAGATTGAAGAGGATGCTCTTGAAGAAATTGATATCAGGTGGAAAGTTGCTATGATCACTGCAAGGATCAAGAAGTTTATGAAGAAGACAGGAAGAGGCATTGACTTCAAACCAAAACAGGGAATCACTTTCGACAAATCCAAGATTGAATGCTTCAACTGTCAAAAGACTGGACATTTTGCAAGGGAATGCAGGTTTGCTAAATATCAAGCAAACAGGATGACTGAGAAACCAAAGCTAGAGTTGAAAGAAATTCTAATTACAAAACAAAAGCTTTGGTTGCTCAAGAGAATCTATCAGAGGTTGACTGGAGTGTAGAGTTTGATGATGAACCAGTAACCTACTGTATGGTAGCTGTGGAGGATTATGTGGAAGAGTTTGACTGGAGCACAACTTTTGATGAGGAACCTGGACATGCTGCTATGGAGTCTAAAGATGGTTATGGAAGCTTTGATTGGAGCATGGAGAGTGAAGATGATCCTGTTCTACTTGCTATGATGGCTACTTCACCAAGCTCACCACCTATCTCTGAGGTATGCTCAAATTGTCATGACTTTTATCAAAAAGTACTTAATAGTTATGTGATTGAAAGAGATAACTTTATAAGGGCTAGGTCTGAGGTAGCTGGTTATCAAATTACTTTAAAGTCTATGGAAGCCAAAATTATAACGCATGAAAATAATGAAATGGCTTGGGCAGAAAAGTATGAACAACAGGATTATGAGTTAAAATTAAGTGAATGGAAGTTAAATTGTAAGATTTCTGAAATTGAGAAACTGACTAAGGAGAGAGATGAATTGTTAGCAAAGTTTGATGCCTGGAAAGAATCTCGTCTTTCTCATGTTTCTTATGTTCAGAAACAGAGAAGAGCTTATATTAGAACTGGCCTAGGTTTTGGTATGGACTTTAATAACATAGAAGAAAACCCATCTAGTGATAAGGATGACCCTGATTTTGAGGATATAACTACTAGTGATGATGAACTCATTAATTATGTAGACACATCTAGTAATGAGGAATCATTTAGTGAACCACCTCCTGAATATAAGAAAGACAAGGGTTATCATGCTGTCCCACATCCCACTGGTAGTCATCAACCTATTAGACCTGATGTTTCTTGTTTTGGAGTAGAAAGCTTGGAGTTTAGAAAGAAGCTTATTGGTCAATCTAGGTCTGAAACCCAAAAAGAAACAGTTGAGACACCTAAGGTAGATGATGCTAAAAGCCAAGCAGTACTTTCACCTCAAAGTACTGCTACACCTCAAAGTACTGCTACACCTTCAGCAGTACCTTTAAGAAAACCTTTTCACAATAATAGAAAACCTTTTTGGGATAATTTTGGTCGAAACAATTTTAATCATTCACCTAGAAGTCAGGATAGGTTTGGTAATACACATAGAAGAAGAAATTTTGGGATTACAGATCCAAAACTATGTTTCGTTTGTTTTAGTCCTGATCATTTGATTAAGGACTGGGACTTACATTCAGAGTACCTAAGTAAGTTTCTAAAGAACAGAACTGTCAACCAAAAACCAAGGGAGACTAGACCAGCTTGGACTCACTCACATAGGGTTAACCATAGAAACTTCTCACCAGACTATAGGTACCCTCACCAGAGAAGACCTTTTTCGAAACCTCCAGTACCTTCAAACACTTTCCAAGGTACTATTAAGCAAAATACAATACTTTCTCAAAGTACTGCTCAGTTTTCACCAAACACCTCTTGGAATAGGAGCCCTAGGAGATCTAATTACTATCAATCTAGAAGGCGTTACAACTCCAAGAAAGTAGCTAGATCAAGGGACTCTACACCAGAAGTTAAAACTAAATGGGTTAAGAAGGAAAGTACTGATGATGAACAAACAATACTTTCAACAAGTACTGGTGAAACAGAGATTTTTGATAAAGATGATTTTGTGGTAAAAGAAAAAGAGATTTTTGTTGACAAAGAAATTTTTGCTGAAAATCCACCACAAGTTTTAAAACAAAAGATAATGCTTGATTCTGTCTACAAAAACTGTGAAGATTACATACTCAAGGCATTTGAGTATATTACTCCACAAGGGGAACACAAGTCAGTAATGGCTTGGGTTCCTAAAAGACACTAACTCTTTTATCTTTGTGCAGGGCAACCCCGAAGAGGAGCTTAAAGATCATCTAATTGTGGATAGTGGTTGCTCTGGAAGCATGACAGGAGACAAGGAGATTATGTCTGATTTTAGATCTATTTGTGGAGGAAGAGTTGCATTTGGGAATGATCCCAATGGAGGAAGAATCACTAGAAAAGGAACCATCAAAGCAGGGCGTATAGATTTTGAGAATGTTAGATATGTGAAGGAGCTCAAGTTCAATCTTTTGTCAGTCTCTCAAATCTGTGATAAAAGGTACTCTGTGTTATTCACTAACACAGAATGTCTCATCCTTTCCCCTGAATTCAAGCCTGTTGATGATAACTTGGTAGTTCTTAGAGTACCAAGAACCAATGATGTGTACAGTCTGGATATGAAGAGTCTTCACTCTTTTGGGAGAGCCACATGTTTAGTGGCAAAAGCAACATCTGAAGAAGCACGTCAGTGGCATAGAAGATTGGGCCATGTAAAGTTCAAGAATATCAACAAACTGGTCAAAGGGAATTTAGTTAGAGGTTTACCTTCAAAGACT
The DNA here is from genome assembly GCA_019973895.1 of Chrysanthemum seticuspe. Classification (NCBI taxonomy): domain Eukaryota; kingdom Viridiplantae; phylum Streptophyta; class Magnoliopsida; order Asterales; family Asteraceae; genus Chrysanthemum; species Chrysanthemum seticuspe. The sequence continues at coordinate 196,087,169 of BPTQ01000006.1, read as the reverse complement.
TACAAGAATGATCACTCCTGTTTGGCGTGCAAGAAGGGTAAACAACACAAAGCTTCATGCAAGAAGCTTGAGGAAAGGAATGTTAGAGAACCTTTGGAGCTGCTGCACATGGATTTGTTTGGACCTGTTTCAATTGCAAGCCTAAACAAGAAAAAGTATTGCTTGGTTGTGACAGATGATTGCAGTAGATTCAGTTGGGTATTTTTCTTGGAATTTAAAGATGATACTTTTGATGCTATTCATAATCTTATAATAGCACTTGAAAACCAATTGAGACTCAAGGTTCGAGGTATTAGATGTGATAATGGGACTGAATTCAAGAACAAGCTTATGGATGAGTTTTGTGCCAACAAAGGGATCAAGAGGGAGTTCAGCATCGCAAGAACACCACAGCAGAATGGTGTTGCAGAGAGAAAGAATAGGACTTTGATTGAAGCAGCCAGAACTATGCTTGCAGATTCACAATTACCTATTCAATTCTGGGCTGAAGCTGTAAGTACTGCTTGCTATGTGCTTAACAGAGTATCAGTCACAAAACCTCAGATGAAGACACCTTATGAGTTGCTGATGGGAAACAAACCCAACATTCGATTTATGAAGCCTTTTGGATGCCCTCTCACTATTCTCAACACCATTGATAATTTGGGCAAATTTGATGGCAAGTCAGAAGAAGGCTACTTATTAGGGTACTGCACCAACAACAAAGGCTTTAGAGTGTAAAACATAGTCACCAAGAAGGTTCAAGATTGTCTTCATGTTGAATTTTTAGAAGATCAAGAAAATCAGAAGGGTAAAGGTCCTGATTGGATGTTTGATCTTGAAGTTTTGACTCCTTCTATGAACTATGTTCCTGTTAGAGAAGAAAATCAACTTGTACACAATGGAGAAGATTTACAGTATGTTGTTCATGGAGTCCATATTAGACCTGATGTTGTTCTTGATGAAGAACCCATACCTGTTGATCCAAAGAACAGTACTGATGAGCCAAAATCCTCATTGTCTGCGGAGGATCAATCTATTCAAGATGAACTTAATCAAATGATTTTTCAAGATGTGATAGCACATTCTTATGATGATGAACAAAGAAGAGCTTATGAGAAAGCAAAGAAAAAGAACAAGACTGCAGAGTTCACTCACAGTACTTTGGGTGACAGTACTTTCGATCAAAGTACTGCTGCACCTGTTAACAACACTTTGGATGATTTGGATGATCCAACCATGCCTGGTTTAGAAGATACTGATGATGAGTTTGAAGATGAAGGTATTTTCTCAGATCCCAATGAAGATGCTGATTTCACTAATTTGGGTGATAATTATGAAGTTCCACAGACTCCTATCTTAAGAATTCATAAGAATCATCCTTCTCATCAAATCATTGGTCCTTCTACTTCTGGAGTAATGACAAGAAACAAAGCTAAGGGCTTTTCTACACCACATAATGCTTTGCTTAGCTTTGTTTATAAACAAAACAGGTTAAATCATAAGGACCATCAAACATGCATGTTCACTTGCTTTATCTCTCAAGAAGAACCCAAAAACATAGCTCAGGCATTAACTAAAGAGAGTTGGGTTGAAGCTATGCAAGAAAAACTTCTTCAATTCAAGCTTCAAGAAGTTTGGGTATTATGTGATCTACCTGATGGAAAGAAGGTCATTGGTACAAGATGGGTGTTCAGAGTCAAGAGAGATGAAAGAGGGAATGTTATCAAGAACAAGGCAAGGTTAGTTGCACAAGGCTACAGACAAGAAGAAGGAGTAGATTATGATGAAGTATTTGCTCCAGTAGCAAGGATTGAAGCAATTCGAATCTTCCTTGCCTTTGCATCTTATATGGGATTTCAGGTTTTTCAGATGGATGTCAAGAGTGCTTTTCTCTATGACACTATTACATAGGAGGTTTATGTCAAACAGCCTCCTGGTTTTAAAGATCCTGCACATCCAAACAAAGTCTACAACGTGGTTAAGGCTCTTTATGGCCTTCATCAAGCACATAGAGCTTGGTATGAGAGGCTCTCTACTTTCTTATTGCAACATGGTTATAGGAGGGGAGCCATTGACAAGACTTTGTTTATCAAGAGAGACAAGAAGGATATCATGTTGGTTCGAGTATATGTTGATGATATCATATTCGGAGCTACCAAACAATCCATGGTTAAGGAGTTTGAGAAGCTGATGCAGAATGAATTTCAAATGAGTTCAATGGGTGAGTTAACTTTCTTTTTGGGACTTCAAGTTAAGCAGTTAAAGGAGGGAATTTTTATGAGTCAAGACAAGTATGTATCTGACATACTTAAGAAGTTCAATTTTGATGCCATGAAGCCAGTAACTACACCTATCAAATCTATCAACTCATTGGGCAAGGATGAAGATGGACAACCTGTTGAAGTCAAGTTGTACAGATCCATGATTGGATGTCTTATGTATCTCACTGCATCTAGGCCTGATATCATGTTTGCTGTTTGTTTATGTGCAAGATATCAAGTCTCACCTAAAGTCTCTCATCTGAATGTAGTGAAGAGAATTTTCAGTTATTTGAAACAACAACCTAAGTTAGGGTTGTGGTATCCAAAGGATTCACCTTTTCACTTGGAAGCTTTTTCAGATATTGATTATGCAGGTGATAACTATGATAGAAGATCAACCACTGGAGGATGCCAATATCTTGGAAGAAGATTAGTCTCATGGCAGTGTAAGAAGCAAACAATTGCAGCAACATCCTCTACTGAAGCAGAATATGTAGCTGTTGCAAGCTGTTGTGGACAAGTTTTGTGGATGCAGAATCAACTCTTGGACTATGGGTTCAACTTCAAGAATACTCCTATCAACATTGATAATGAGAGTACCATTTGCATTAAGAATCCAGTTTATCACTCCAAGACCAAGCATATTCAGATTAGGCATCACTACATCGGAGATTGTTATGAGCATAGGCTAATGTTGTCAAGGTGCATACAGATGATAATGTAGCTGATTTACTCACCAAAGGCTTTGATGTTTCAAGATTCAATCACTTGGTGGTAAGCATTGGCATGATTAATTACTGAGCTACATTTAAGGGGAGGACTATTTAGTGTAAGTATAGTCCTATGCATTGCTTGAGGGGAGGAAATTCATGTTTATTTAAAGTGTTTGCTATTATAAAGAGGAGAATTGGAAAGTACTGCTTTTTGGTTTTATGAAAGTACTGCTTGGAAAGTACTGCTTTGGAAAGTACTGCACACGTGGAAAGCACTGTTTGTCTTATCAAAGTACTGTTCCAACGGTAATATTGAGGGGTAAACTTCACTAACGGTAACTTTGTTATTAAGGGTTGTGATTTTTTAAATCTCACCTATAAATAACTACTCTCTGAATTTCCCTCTCAACTTTATCCCTTATAATCTTTTCCATATTTCTCTCTCTTTCACCTATATTTTTCATTCAACTACGTTCTTTGTTAACACATCATCAATGGCAAATCAAAATACAGTTTTGAAACACAATATGGTGGCGAATTTAGACAAAACTGAAGCTAATGTCATCTTTCATGACATCATTGATTTTCTCACTGGATCGCCGATTAGTTATGCACTTTTAGTGGAACCAGATATCATTGAGCCATGGATTCAACAATTTTGGGCAACTGCTAGGGTTCATATGGAGAATGATGATTCATATATTCAAGCTAAAGTTGCTGGGAAGCTTGTGAAGGTTACTGAAGCCTCAATTCGTGAAGATTTATTGTTTGATGATGAAGAAGGGGCTGTTCGTTTTGATAAGCAATTGATTTGGGATACATTCAGAGACATTGGATATGAAGGGTCCTTAACAGAACAAACTTTCAAGAAACCCTTATTTTGTCCACACTGGAAGTATTTAATTCATGTATTGTTTCATTGTATTAGTGCTAAAAGTACATCATGGGAGCAATTTGGTTCTAACATAGCATCTGCTATAGTGGGATTAGCTACAGATCGAGTTTTCAATTTTTCAAGGCTAACTCTTGATGGAATATTATCTCATATTTCAAATGGAACAAGATGGTTGATGTATCCAAGGTTTATTCAAGTGTTCTTAAATAAGCAACTTACTGATGTGCCAAAGCCTACAAGTCTCCTACCTGTTGTGGTGCAACCAGCCAAGATTTTCACTTTCATGGCTAGGAAGAGTGATTCATTCACTGGAAGGAACACTCCATTGACTACTTCAATGATGGAGATTGTTCAAGCTATTAGAGATGAGGCTAAAGATAGTGATGAAAGAGAAGGTACTGCTTCTGAAGGTACTGCTACTCAAGGTACTGCTTCTAAAGGTACTTCTTCTCAAGAGACTACATCTCAAGGTACTGCTTCACAAGGTACTGATATTCATGAAGGTACTGCAGTTTCTCCCATCTCATCACCACATCCTACTCCTCCTATTGAGACACAAGAACAAGTTCTCTCATCATCTTCTGGATGAGATAATGCTACTATACCCTCTGAAAGATTAGTGTTAGATAATTATTTTCTGACAAGGGCATTAGTTAGATTGCAGAAGTCTTTTGAAAAATAGGCCACTCAGATTAAGAAGTTGAATTTTAAGTTTAGAAGATTACAGAACTTTGTATGGCCATTGGTTAAACATCACAGGTTATGGGTCAAAACTGAAAAGAAGAAGCGAAGGCAGTTTAAGAAGTCTTCTTCGGGCAAAAAGGTTCAACAACAATCTTCTGTCCAATTGGGGAGGAATTTAGAAGAATAAAATTTGAAAGAAGATACTGAATTTCATGAATAAAAGGAGAATGAACCTCAAAGTACTGAAGCGCATGTAAATCTTCAAAGTACTAAGCCTGAAGGAACTGGTGTTAGAAGTACTAATGATCAAGGTACTTCTGATCAAAGTACTAGGTTTCAAGGAACATCTCGACAAGAATTAATTACACCCAGGGTGTTGGATTTTGAAGAAGAAGCTGGTCCTTCAACAATTCCACAAGAATAAGAAGTTGATACTCTCAAACCAATACACACTGCAAGTGATGATGAAACCATTGCTGAACTAGTGCATGATTTAACAAAACCAAGGGGTGTTAGCATTCCTGGTGTTACTGAAGAACAACAACAAGTGTCTCAACCTGTTATAGATATAAAAGATAAAGGAAAAGGTAAGATAGTAGAAACAAAGAAGAAGAAGCTCACTTTAGCATAAATAAGGGCTGCTCAAGTTGCAATGAATGAGGAAGCATCTAGAAAGGTACAAGCTGAATTAAATGCTGAAGTTGCTAATGAAGAAGCTAAGAATGAAGAAGCAGCTAGGAAGTTACAAGAAGAATTGAATGTTGAAGCTACTGTACCATTATAGTCACCTATTCCTGTTTCTGCTCTACCAAGAAGACCAAATCGTGCTAAGGAAAGGAATGCAATGATGGCTTATTTAAAGAAGCAAGGATATATTGGATTGAATAAGTTGAATTATGTTGAGATGAAAGGTTTGTATGAAGCTGTTAGAGAAGCTTATCAGAAACAAGTTGATAGTATCAAAGACTATAAAGATGATAATGCTAGCATATAGAAGATATCCGCTTACATCAGATCTCATGAGGAGAATGCTAGAGCATGGAATGGAAGTTGAAGAAGATAATGAAACTGCACTTCTGGTCATCAAATTGTTTATCAGATGGACGACTATGGCTGATGATGACGCATGAATAACTGGTATGAATTTTTATTGAATAAATTAGTTTTGAAGTATCAGTACTTTATTTAAAGTACTGCTGATCAAACAATACTTTCATCAAAGTACTGCTTGCAGTTTTAAACCAGTTAATGATTTTGAATGAAAACTTTTGTTAAGTGATAAATATTTTGAAACAAAGGTTAAAAGAAATAAATGGTTTTTGAGATGGTAACACCAATAGGTTATCAATCCACCATGGTTACAAAAGGATTGGCTAATCCATGAGCAAACGGCTCTGGTAAAGATATCTCAAATCCGTTTTATAGTTGAAAACTTGCTAATAAGTTGTATGGTAATCAACTCACCTTATGAGTTAATCTGAAGAGGTGGCTAGCCCACAAGAAAATGGCTTGTGGTAAAGGCTGTGGAAAAATCTTTATATGGTAATTAGCTCACCATGATTGAAAGAATTAACTAGTCCAAAAGGGTACAGGTTTTGGTAAAGACAAATCAAATCTGTTGATAGCTGCTGATTTGCTAAAAATCATATGGTTATCAATGTACCATGATCTTATACATCAAAACATTTGGCTACTCCAGAGTTAATGGCTTTGGTAAAGAGACATCAAATCCATTAAATTTTCAATGATTCACCTCTCACAGGAGTTTACACATCTGCAAGTGATGAGAATAGACTGAAACTTAAATTGAATTAATGTACAAACTGTCTTATGTTGCTGAAAAGATGGAGCTTGCTGAATGTTGCTGAAAAGAGATTACTAATCAAGGATGCTGTAAAGAATAATTTCTAAAGACTACTTTGATTATGATGATATAAGCACATAGAATACAAAGATATAATCCAAAGACAAAGATACAATCTTTCCTTGAAGATGGAGATGTTAAAGATAAATTTACAAAGGAACTTGAAGTCAAGCAAGTAGAATTCAAGTTAGGGGAGGATTGTTGGGATATGAAAGTGCTGAAGAATGATAAAGTACTGGAAGAAGTCAAAGTACTGCTAAAGAGAAAGTCAAAGTACCACTGTCAAAGTCAAAGTACTGCAAAGCTAAAGAACTGCTATATTTGTTTATGGAAAGCTTTGTTATTCTAGAACATTCTTTGTTTAGATTACTTGTCATACAAGGATACAAATTATAAACCGACTAGGGTTATCCTTAAGCCTATAAAAGGATCCCTAGATTGGCATTAGAGATATGTTTTTAGAATCCTAAAGTACGATTATTATTAGAGTTTTAGAGTTGTTTAAGAGTATGCATAATAAGTAGATTTAGAGTTATTAATAAAATCATTAAAAGTTAAAGTTATATTCTACTTAGCTTTGTTAAGTAAATTCCGCATACTTAATAAAGATTACTCAGTGTTTCATTGTTAACAAGTTAGGATTTATCCAAAGTTATTAAACCCTTAACAAGCTATATAAGTTAGTTTGGTTAGAGTACATCGATCCAACATTGTGCGTCACCAACCTCGGCCCAACAAATAGGTGATCGACACTTTCGACCATAGAGTGCCTCGAATGGTGCTGCTTTTATGCTGGTGTGATAACTATTGTTATACGAGAATTTGATCAATGGCAAATGGTTAGCCCAACCATTTCCAAAGTCAATCACACATGCTCTCAGCATATCTTCTAACATCTGAATTGTTCTTTCGCTCTGACCATCGGTATGAGGATGATAGGCAGTGCTCATCTCTAATTTGGTTCCAAATGAATCTTGTAATGATTTCCAGAAGTTTGAGGTGAATCGAGTATCTCTGTCGAAAATGATGGAATTGGTGCACCGTGCCTTGAGACTATTTCCTTGACATAAAGGCTAGTAAGTTGTTCCATAGAGTAAGTCTCTCTAATCGGTATGAAATGGGCTGATTTCGTAAGACGATCAACGATCACCCAAATAGCGTCGTAACCTCCCGATATCTTAGGAAGCTTAGTGATGAAATCCATTGTAATGCGTTCCTATTTCCATTGGGGAATTTCTGGTTGTTGAATTAATCCTGAAGGTTTCTGGTATTCAACTTTCACTTTAGAGCAAGTAAGGCATTTGCTAACATATGTGGCAATTTCCGCTTTCATGTTCGGCCACCAATATAGTTTCTTGAGATCCTGATACATCTTATCAGAACCTGGGTGCATAGAATACTTTGACTTATGCGACTCATGCATAATCAACTCTCGTATCCCACCAAAAAGTGATACCCACATTCTATCCTTGAAGCATAATACTCCATCTGATCTCTTTACAAAGCCATTTGCATTTTCGGGCATACCATAAAGTTTTTCACTTGGTCGGTTTTCCTCCTTGAATGCCTCAATCTGACCCTCGAGTATTTTTGATGGTAGAGGTGAACTAATCGTCATTCCTAGTGATCTGACTCTTAAAGGTTTGGGTCTTTCTTTCAGGCTAAGAGCATCAGCCACAACATTGGCTTTCCCCAGGTAATACTTGATTTCACAATCGTAATCGCTGAGTAATTCCAACCAACGACGTTTCCTCATGTTAAGTTCCTTCTGATCAAGAACATATTGCAAACTCTTGTGGTCCGTAAACACTGTACATTTAGTACCGTAGAGGTAGTACCTCCAAATCATGAGTGCAAAAACTACGGCTCCTAACTCAAGATCATGAGTGGTGTAGTTCTTCTCATGAACCTTAAGTTGTCGAGAAGCATAAGCTATCACCTTCTCGTTCTGCATTAACACAGCTCCAAGCCCTTTATGTAAAGCATCGCAGTATACAACGAAGTTTTCTATTCCTTCGGGTAGTGCCAAAATTGGCGCACTGCAAAGCTTTTGCCTCAATAACTTAAAAGCAGCTTCTTGTTTCTTTCCCTATTCGTACTTCTGGTTTTTCTGTGTCAACTTCGTCAAAGCTTTAGCTATCTTTGAAAAACCTTCAATGAATCTTCTGTAATATCTGGCAAGTCCTAAAAATTGACGGATCTCTATAGGATTTGTTGGAGTAGCCCAATCTCTTACGGCCTCAATCTTTGCAGGGTCAACTTGTAACAATCACACTTCAAAAATTGTACTTTTCGGTTCCAAAAATCACACTTCAAAACTTGACTATTGATGACATGACCAAGAAATTGTACTTTTCGGTTCCAAAAATCACACTTCAAAAATTCGACATACAATCTCTCTTCCTTGAGTAGTCCTAAAATCGTTCTTAGGTGCCCTTCGTGCTCTTCTTTGCTCTTCGAGTAAATCAATATGTCGTCGATAAATACTATAACAAACTTATCCAAATACAGTTTGCATACCTTATTCATGAGATCCATAAATACTGTAGGTGCGTTGGTTAATCCGAACGGCATTACTTGAAACTTATAATGACCATAACGAGTTCTAAACACTGTTTTCGGGATATCCTCCTCTCGAACTCAAAGTTGATGGTAACCTGACCTTAAGTCAATCTTTGAGTAGATACTAGAGCCTTGTAACTAATCGAACAAGTCGTCGATCCTGGGAAGTGGGTAACGTTTCTTCACAGTTAACTTGTTAAGCTCTCTATAATCTATACACATTCTGAAGGATCCATCTTTCTTCTTCACAAACAAGACCGGTGCTCCCCAAGGTGAGGAACTAGGTCTAATGAATCCTTTGTCTAAAAGTTCTTACAACTGGTTAGACAACTCTTGCATCTCTGATGGTGCTAGCCGGTAAGGTGCTCGTGCAACTGGTGCAGCTCCTGGCACTAAGTCAATTTGAAATTCTACTTGACGTGCCGGTGGAAGTCCTGGTAAGTCTTCGGGAAAGACTTCAGGAAATTCTCGAACAATCGGTACATCCTCAAGTCGCTTTTCTTCCGACTTCGTTTCCGTTATATGTGCTAGGAAAGCAAAACAACCCTTCTTTATGTGCTTATCTGTTTTGATGCATGATATAATACTGAGTCTAGTTCCACTTTGTTTTCCACGAATGATCAAAGTTTCGCCGTTGTAAGGAAGTTGAACAACTTTTTCATCACAAATGATTCTTGCACGATGTTTAGATAACCAATCCATGCCGATAATGACGTCAAAACTTCCTAGTTCTACGGGCATAAGGTCTATATTGAATGGATGACTTAGGAAATTGAAAGTGCAACCACGGACAATGGTGTCGGTTCTAATTAAGTTACCATTAGCTAATTCAATGTTGTATGAAGTGTCTAATGTGGTTGGTTTGATATTGAGTAAAGGTGCAAATATAGTGGACACAAAGCTTTTATCAGCTCCCGAATCAAATAAAACTGATGCATAACGATTATTGATAAGGAACGTACCCGTGACAACATTCGGGTCCTCCTTGGCTTCTCCTCCTCCCATGACATAGGCTCTTCCTTGTGCCATTTTACCTTGATTCCTATTTCCTTGATTCCTCCACTTTGGACAGTCTCCCTTGTAGTGTCCCCTCTCTCCACAACCAAAACATGTCACTTGTGGTTTCTGATTTTCCACCATAACTGGCAGCTTGCATTCCTTGGTTTGATGACCCACTTTCTTACAGTTCCCGCATGGGTTAGGGCAACAACCGGGATTATGATGACTTAGACACCTATCACACTTAGGCAAAATACACGTGTATCCCTTTCTTTCCTTTGGGCCTGCAGCATAGGCCTTTGCAACATCCTGTCTCTTTGGTGGTTGTTGAGTAACATTGCCACCTCGGTTGTTATCCCACTTTCTTTTGTTGTTGTTATTGTTGTAGTTGGTGTAGTTGTTTCGATTGTTGTTGTAGTTGGTGCGGTTGTTGGTATTGTTGTTGCGGTTGGTGTTGGTAACGTTGCCCCTCTTTACAACTTGTGCCATGAGCTTTTGAGATACTCGAAGAGATTCTTCAATCGTTTGCGGATCAAAAGAAATCACATCACCTTGAATGATTTTTGGGAGTCCTCCGATGAAACCTTCCAGTAGTTTTTCATTGTCCGAAACCATAGACGGACATAAAGCAGCCAATTCTTGAAACCTTCGAATGTAGGTAACGATGTCATACCCAACAGTTACTAGCTCATAAAATTCGGTTTCCAACTTCTTTACCTCAGTACGCGGACAATACTTCTTTATCAACAACCCTTTAAATTGCTCCCACGTAAGCTTGTAAGCATTTTCCATTCCCATAGGCTGTGCATACGAGTTCCACCACGACATTGCCCCATCTAAAAGTGTACTTGTAGCGAACTTAACCTTGCAATCATCAGGGCAATTGCATAAAAGAAACACAGACTCCATTTTCTCAAACCATCGAACCATAGCAGTGGCCCCTTAGGTGCCCTTGAACTTTGTGGGATCACCGCTTTTAAAATCCTTGTATGAACACTTCCGAATCCCAGACCCTCCTGCAATCCCTGCAGCAGCAGCAATCCTGGCAGCTTCAGCAGTTGCCGCAGCCTCGGCAGCAGTAGCGAGTCTAGCAGCTTCAGCAGTAGTTGCAGCCTCAGCAGCAGTGGCAAGTCTAGCAGCTTCGGCAGTAGCTGCAGCCTCAGCAGCATTAGCAAGTCTAGCAGCTTCGGCAGTAGCCGCAGCTTCAGCAGCAGCCGCCACTGTTGCTCTTTCATTCCTTATTGCCTCGGCTATACTATCCCTTACATACTTCTGGATAGCCGCTTGTGTCATTTCGGGTGCAGCTTTTTTTTGCGCCATAACTCTTCAAAACCATAAGATAAACAATGATGAGAATGCATAAGTAGAAAAAACATTACACATATATATCCATAACCACAACATGCATAATTTAAAGGAAATCACAACGGAACAACCACGAAATATCACAAATCTAATCACAACACAAGTGAATAATATACATGAAAATTTTAGCCTACATGGACCGATATCATAGATAGCACAACCATTCCTACATAGTAGAGTCAACACTTTATACAATTGTTTGTACAACAACCAAAAGACAACAAGTTCTTTAAACTATGTCACACACCTCGTGACTAGGATAATAGTAGTAAAACTAACATGATACAAGTCTAATCTAGGCACCTCCTGGTGCTCCGCCTGATCGATCCTGAAGCTCTCGAACCTGTGTAGTCAAACTAGAAACCATACCAATCAAATCACTAATCTGACGTTGAGTAGCAGCATCCCTACTCTCCCATGCAGCAATACTCTCGCGTGCCAATGCTAACTCATGAGCATGTCGCTGTAGCTCATCCTGTGACATCTCAGCTTTATCATACAACTCTGGCATCTCCTACCTCAACTCAGTGATGTGCTCCTGGCTAGCTAATTGTCTAGTCTCTAATCCCTGATAGGAAACATCAATAGAAACTCTACCTATCACTAAACCCTCAATCTCCTCCTCCATAGCCTCCACTAGACTCAATGAAAGCTCCTCTAATTGTCCTAACACCCTGTCAATCTGTACTTCCTGACTATCTAATCGTGTCTCTAATGTGGCAATGGTAGGCTGTCTAGCAGCAGCAGCCCTAGAACTCTCACCAATCTCGAACCTAGTAGGTGGTACGGGCTCAGTAGTTGGTGGTATAGGTGTGTCAAATCGTGTGCGCCTCTTGAGCGGCAAGTCCGATACGGGCATAGGATCTCTAAGGTAATAAGATGAGGATGATTGTGAGCTGGAGGTCGATGATGATGATGATGGAAGTGGTGATGGTAGGTGAATCGGGCTGTGAGTAGGACTAACTGGTGGTGTGGGTGCAACTTCGCCCTCCTCAAAGGGTTCAGTCTCAGTGTCAGATACTATGAGTGGTAAGTCTGATGTAGAGCCAACTAAAGAATAGGCTAAAGTAGTGTGTGACAAGACATCATCCATGTTAGTGTCTGATGAGACATCCTCCATGTCAGTGTCTGATGAGATAGTGATGGGATGGGAATCTGAAGATATCTCGGTGACAATCGATGTGAAATGAAATTAAATAACTCGAATAAAGTGTGTATGAATCTGCATAAAAAGTGAATATGCACTTATCATGAAATGATGAGATGCTATGATGATGTAGTTATAGTCTAGGGTCAATGATGCAACCTAGTTCTCTATAACCGAAGCTCTGATGCCAATCTGTCACACCCCCAAATTACTGTTTTGCAGCGGAATGGAATTCCTGGGGGTTGACTGTCATAGCATCACAATCACAGTTATATTGAACGACCTAAAGTGTCGTTTAAAAACACATTGTTTGTTATTTATGTAAAGCTCTCAGAGTTACAAAGATAGGTCCCAAAAGTAGATAAAGTTTGCGGAAATATGTTTATTACAAGCCAAACGATGTTTTAAAATTTCCATAATTTACAAGTGAGACGTGTCGGCATCGCGACTCTATGAAGGTTCCTTATGCGTGCCATGATGTAAATGCATTAGTTACCTGAAAATACATTGCTAAAACGGTCAACAATAATGTTGGTGAGAAATCATAGGTTTATGAAAAATGTTTTATACGACTACACAAGTATAGGCCATGTATGACAAATATGTCACATAAAAATGTTACAATTGCTATAAGCACATGACACCGAAGCTAGACTGATTATGATGTTCGCCCCAACAGAGTGTTTGCCAAACAACTCACTAATGATATTAAATGAATAGCATCCGTTTGACCAGTTGGGACCACCAACCCGGATGGAGGAGTCACCCTCAATAGATCTATTCACTCATCCTCGCTTCTTCCGGAATTAACGGTTCATGATTGTGAAATGGGGACATTCAATTGGCAATGAGGTAACTTAAGCAATGTAATGAATTTGATATACATGGCATCGTAATAAAAATGATGTGCAATGTATTCTCCCTCGTAGGTTTGAAAATAAGTATAAACATGTACAACAGGGCTATGAAAACTCGCTTGGACAATGATGCGATGGAAAAAGTGAGTACACTGAAATGAAGCGCAAATCTCTAACCATTACCTATTATGAATGATATGATCTATAATAAGTTATGATGTAATGTTATGCATGCAACTCGTATGATATCTATACCACTTGTGAATTTTTGAAAATAAAGTTTATCGTTGAAAAATAATCTTATAACGTCTTGACAATTTATAAATTACTTTACAAGTATTTTCGTTGAAATGATATCCTACGATAATCATTTAGTGATTTATTATGAAATTATAGTTTTTTGTCGCAAAACAATATAATTTGACAATTCATGAAAGTGACTAAATGGCCTCGAAAAGCTAGTCGTAAAATAGTGAATATCGAGTGTTAGAAAATAAACTCAACGGTTTTGGAAAGCTTGTAGAATTATCTCAAAGTTTTAGCTTTTAAATTTTCATCATAGAAACTAATGAAGAAGCTAGGAATGAAGAAGCAGCTAGGAAGTTACAAGAAGAATTTAATGTTGAAGCTACTATACCATTACAGTCACCTATTCTTGTTTCTGCTCTACCAAGAAGACCAAATCGTGCTAAGGAAAGGAATGCAATGATGGCTTATTTAAAGAAGTAAGGATATATTGGATTGAATAAGTTGAATTATGTTGAGATGAAAGGTTTGTATGAAGCTGTTAGAGAAGCTTATCAGAAACAAGTTGATTGTATCAAAGACTATAAAGATGATAATGCTAGCAGATAGAAGATATCCGCTTACATCAGATCTCATGAGGAGAATTCTAGAGCATGGAATGGAAGTTGAAGAAGCTAATGAAACTGCACTTCTGGTCATCAAATTGTTTATCAGATGGACGACTATGCCTGATGATGATGCATGAATAACGTATGAATTTTTATTGAATACATTAGTTTTGAAGTATCAGTACTTTATTTAAAGTACTGCTGATCAAACAGTACTTTCATCAAAGTACTGCTTGCAGTTTTAAACCAGTTTTAAACTAGTTAAAAGAAATAAATGGTTTTTGAGATGGTAACACCAATAGGTTATCAATCCACCATGGTTACAAAAGGATTGGCTAATCCATGAGCAAACGGCTCTGGTAAAGATATCTCAAATCTGTTTTATAGTTGTAAACTTGCTAATAAGTTGTATGGTAATCAACTCACCATATCAGTTAATGTGAAGAGTTGGCTAGCCCACAAGAAAATGGCTTGTGGTAAAGGCTGTGGAAAAACCATTATATGGTAATTAGCTCACCATGATTGAAAGAATTAACTAGTCCAAAAGGGTACAACTTTTGGTAAAGACAAATCAAATCTGTTGATAGCTGATGATTTGCTAAAAATCATATGGTTATCAATGTACCATGATCTTATACATCAAAAAATTTGGCTACTCCAGAGTTAATGATTTTGGTAAAGAGACATCAAATCCATTAAATTTTCAATGATTCACCTCTCACAGGAATTTACACATCTGGAAGTGATGAGAATAGACTGAAACTTAAACTGAATTAGTGTACAAACTGTCTTATGTTGCTGAAAAGATGGAGCTTGCTGAATGTTGTTGAAAAGAGATTACTGATCAAGGATGCTGTAAAGAATAATTTCTAAAGACTACTTTGATTATGATGATATAAACACAGAGAATACAAATATATAATCCAAAGACAAAGATACAATCTTTCCTTGAAGATGGAGATGTTAAAGATAAATTTACAAAGGAACTTGAAGTCAAGCAAGTAGAATTCAAGTTAGGGGAGGATTGTTGGGATATGAAAGTGCTGAAGAATGATAAAGTACTAGAAGAAGTCAAAGTACTACTAAAGAGAAAGTCAAAGTACTGCTGTCGAAGTCAAAGTACTGCAAAGCTAAGGAACTGCAATATTTGTTTATGGAAAGCTTTGTTATTCTAGAATATTCTTTGTTTAGATTACTTGTCGTACAAGGATACAAATTGTAAACCGACTAGGGTTATCCTTAAGCCTATAAAAGTATCCCTAGATTGGCATTAGAGATATGTTTTTAGAATCCTAAAGTACGATTATAATTAGAGTTTTAGAGTTGTTTAAGAGTCTGCATAACAAGCAGATTTAGAGTTATTAATAAAATCATTGAAAGTTAAAGTTATATTCTTCTTAGCTTTGTTAAGTAAATTCCACATACTTAATAAAGATTACTCAGTGTTTCATTGTTAACAACTTAGGATTTATCCAAAGTTATTAAACCCTTAACAAGCTATATAAGTTAGTTTGGTTAGAGTACATCGACCCAACATTGTGCGTCACCAACCTTGGCCCAACAAACAGGTGATCGGCACTTTCGACCATAGAGTGCCTCGAATGGTGCTGCTTTTATGCTGGTGTGATAACTATTGTTGTACGAGAATTCGATTAATGGCAAATGGTTAGCCCAACCATTTCTAAAGTTAATCACACATGCTCTCAGCATATCTTCTAAAGTCTGAATTCTTCTTTCGCTCTGACCATCGGTATGAGGATGATAGGCAGTGCTCATCTCTAATTTGGTTCCAAATGAATCTTGTAATGATTTCCAGAAGTTTGAGGTGAATCGACTATCTCTGTCGGAAATGATGGAAATTGGTGCACCGTGCCTTGAGACTATTTCCTTGACATAAAGTCTAGTAAGTTGTTCCATAGAGTAAGCTCTCTAATCAGTATGAAATGGGATGATTTCGTAAGACGATCAACGATTACCCAAATAGCGTCGTAACCTCCCGATGTCTTAGGAAGCTTAGTGATGAAATCCATTGTAATGCGTTCCCATTTCCATTGGGGAATTTCTGGTTGTTGAAGTAATCCCGAAGGTTTCTGGTATTCAACTTTCACTTTAGAGCAAGTAAGGCATTTGCTAACATACGTGGCAATTTCCGCTTTCATGTTCGGCCACCAATATAGTTTCTTGAGATCCTGATACATCTTATCAGAACATGGGTCAATAGAATACTTTGAATTATGCGACTCATGCATAATCAACTCTCGTATCACGCCAAAAAGTGATACCCACATTCTATCCTTGAAGCATAATACTCCATCTGATCTCTTTACAAAGCCATTTTCATTTTCGGGCATACCATAAAGTTTTTCACTTGGTCGTTTTTCCTCCTTGAGTGCCTCAATCTAACCCTCGAGTATTTTTTATGGTATAGGTGAACTAATCGTCATTCCTAGTGATCTGACTCTTAAAGGTTTGGGTCTTTCTCTCCAGCTAAGAGCATCAGCCACAACATTGGCTTTCCCCAGGTGATACTTGATTTCACAATCGTAATCGCTGAGTAATTCCAACCAATGACGTTGGCTCATGTTAAGTTCCTTCTGATCAAGAACATATTGCAAACTCTTGTGGTCCATAAACACTGTACATTTAGTACCATAGAGGTCGTGCCTCCAAATCTTGAGTGCAAAATCTACGGCTCCTAACTCAAGATCATGAGTGGTGTAGTTCTTCTCATGAACCTTAAGTTGTCGAGAAGCATAAGCTATCACCTTCTCGTTCTGCATTAACACATCTCCAAGACCTTTATGTGAAGCATCACAGTATACAACGAAGTTTTCTATTCCTTCGGGTAGTGCCAAAATTGGCGCACTGCAAAGCTTTTGCCTTAATAACTGAAAAGCAGCTTCTTGTTTCTTTCCCTATTCGTACTTCTGGTTTTTCTATGTCAACTTGGTCAAAGCTTTATCTATCTTTGAAAAACCTTCAATGAATCTTCTGTAATATCCGGCAAGTCCTAAAAATTGACGGAGCTCTGTAGGATTTGTTGGAGTAGCCCAATCTCTTTCGGCCTCAATCTTTGCTGGGTCAACTTGTAATCCTTGACTATCGATAACATGACCAAGAAATTGTACTTTTCGGTTCCAAAAATGTCACAATTCTCATTTTCCGGTCATTCCTCATACTCCATATTCATCATTTCATAACGGTTCATTCATGATTTTTGCATTTCACATTAAACGCGTAAATTTCATATTAAATAAACGTTATCGCGTGAGTTATTATTTTAAAAATTTAATCCGCTACTTCCAAAAATGATCCCGATATATTTTTATACTTATATTTAGTTATAAAAACTATATTTTGAGTTTACCTAGTGTTTTAAATTTATTTTGTCTATAAATCGTTAAAGTTATATTATTACGACACTTTTCTTAAAAACTACACGATAATTATTATATCACTCAAATTTTACAAGAAATGTATTTTTACAACTTTTATGATCTCATTATACTTTACTTTGATCTATTAAAAGTTACTTTAAATACACTAATGTATATAAAATTTTACAAGTTACATTTTTCTTATACATTTCACTTACATTATTAACAATTATGTACATTATAAAAAAAAATGAAATTGAGAGGTACATCCCCCCCCCAAAACCGGTTCTAGGGGGGAAGGTGACATTTATTATAGTTGGTAATATTTCTTCTTGATTGTACATATTCATACTCCAAGTAAAATCTCATTCATTCACCTAAATATTTCAAAGTCAAGTAAAACTTTTTCTCTCCTTCTTCCTCATCACAAAAACCGGCCATATAAGGGTTCCAAGAAGAAATCATAAAATTTTTCCAAGGCAAGTGTTTTACAATCTAGATTACACTCTTATTTAAGGTTTTGAAATAAAAACCTAGGGTGTTTAGGTCAATCCTTGGTTCTAATCACCTCATCATATCACTTGTAAGCATCTCATGTTTATTTTCATCTTACATATTCATTTCATACTCATCTCATCATTTTTGAGCAAAAACATGCAAGACTTATGTGTATTTATACCATTTTTACTTTGATTCTTAGTGTTTTATACATATAAAGTCATCCTATAATTATCCCCTTGGTATATGTTGGTCTTGATGATGTTTAGGAACCCATGACACCCTAAGAAGGTGTATGGTAGGATTAGATTAGCTTTGGAGTTGATTTGAAGGGATTAGAATAGGTTTGGTACGAGAAAAACTATTTTCGATAAGTATATAAAAGTGTTCTGTCCTTGTTTTGATTTTCTGGAAAATCCGACAGTAGGCACGAAATTTTGGCCTTGATATTTAGAAAATATACTTTAAAACGAATCCGTGGCCGCTTGAACGGATTAAAACGGAGTTATAACGAAGAAGTTATGAATTTTTAAAGTTTGACGACGACATATATTTTTTTTTCTGAAATTTCAGCAACATGTTTTTGGTTAGTACGAGTTAAAAACGAGCCTTAAGCTTCACAAATTATTTCGACTTATCAAAAATATATTAGTATACTTTGATACGAAGCTAAGGACGTATTATACGTAGAAAACAGATTTGAAACGACTAAGATATGCACGTTTTCATAAAATTGCCGTAACTATTATTTTCTGAAAAACTATATTATTTTTACGAGATAAGTATTACGGTAACTAAAACGACCATGTTGGTGGCTGTTTTTAACCATGATGTAGAACGTTTTGGAACGAAATGTCTTCTAGTAAAATCAAGATCACCAAGCATATTTTCTAAAACGACCAACTGTTTGTATAGTGGAGTTTTAATAAATTATTTACGGATGCTTAAACTTGGCCGAAACTCACTTTTTACACAACAATTAGACAAAATCACCATCTTTAACCCTTATTATCTTTATGTTCGAGACCTCTATGTCGAAAACTCCTGAACTGAATCTTCTAGATTTTGATACAAACTTTCCAAAACCGTCGAGTTCGTTTCCTAACACTCGACGTACACCATTTTACGACTAGTTTTTCAAAGCCATTTTTGTCACTCTCATGAAATTTCCGACGACATGATTTTACGACGAAAAAGTGAAAATTTCACCATAAATCATTACGAAACCATTGTAGGATGACATTTTAACGTAAATACTTGTAAAGTAATTTAAGAATGGTCAAGGCGTCAAAAGAGTATTTTTCGACGATAAGTATTATTTTTTTTCAAAACTCACAAATGGTATAAATAACATACGAAATGCATGCATAACAACATATCATAACTCAAGTCATAACATTCATTTTAGGTCGCGGATAGTTTCCGAGCCTCATTTTCGTGCACATCATTTTGTTAGCATATTAATCACACCAGGTGAGTTCATACCCCGCTTTTACTCGTTTAAATTCTTATAAACTAATTGGGGCGAGATACATGCTTATTTATCAAAACATTTAAACTCTATTGCCAAACAACATTACATATACTCTAGACTTGGTGCGTGTAGTGATTAGACTTAAACAAACATCCCAATATTTATATGTTGGAAGGCCATTAATTTGGATACAGCCCAACGTGAGTCGTTGGAGGAACATCCCGGCATTTATATGTTGGAAGGCCATTTTTATGGATACATCCCAACGTGAGCGTTGGAGGAACATCCCAATACGAGTTATTGGAAGACCCTTGTGGTGACATTTATACTATTAGCTACCATATTGCGCATATTCAAGATTGTCATTCTATTTTAGGCAGTGGGTTGTGAACACACAGGTTGCAAGTTTTGTATGGGCGGAACTTGGAACTGAGTGGATTTACAATGCCTTTGCTGTGTGAACATTTCTCAAAGTATTTCAAATCATTTTATTACAAACTTATGAACTCACCAACCTTTGTGTTGACACTTTTTAGCATGTTTATCTCAGGTCTTAAAGTGATAGCATTTCATGGAGCTTTTAGGTCACATGGCATACATTGGAGTCTCGTGCTTTTAACAATTACCATTCGACATGTTTTGTAAACTCTTTATGTATTAACAAACTTTGTAATTTCTTGTTGTGTAAACTTTGACATTGGAAATCGAATGGTAAACTTTTCAAAACGTCTCATTATAGAGGTCGTTTTCTGTATCCATACTTTGTGCTATGACGTTATACCCCAATGACATTATCGTTCCGTTGCGATATTTTGGGGGTGTGACAGATTGGTATCAGAGACTTGGTTATAGAGAACTAGGTTGCATTTTAGTTCCTAGACTATAACCGCTCTCACGTCGATCCTTTCTTTTTCTATCACCTTACACACTTTTCGTGCGCATATGTTTTCTTAAGTATTTCTTCTAGAACCACCTCATTAGATAACGTAGTTTCCTTGTACCAATAGGGGAGTCCCAAAATCTAGTTGGGTCATCAAAGATATGGAGCTCAGTAATGAGCACTTATCTAACTTGATCTCGTGACAGTTCTTGTTTGATGAGATGCGAGATCGAGCTAAATAAGTGTTACTATAAAGCTGGATAGATTTGATGATTTTGCCCGAGGATGGGAGTTCTCTTGAGGATACTTTGGGAACTGCTGGCGACTAAACCTCATCGTGACTTTAGCACCTAACGGAACTTCCTATACACCAAGTGCGACTCTTCCTAGATACCTACCCTAAATTCCTCCTCCACCGTTTAGAATCGGATGATAGATTGGCTACCTATTTAAGTAACAACAATCGCCGAGACATGTGTGCTTGGTGGTATGTACACGTGTGAAATGAGGCAATTATAATTATGGTGGCCAACATAATTATAAATGCATCACAACTCACGTGGACATATGCGACCACGCATACGTAGATCGGTGTGGACACCTTAGGAACCAATTTGTGGCGTGGTATTATATTTGAGGACGTTAAGTATAGACATTGGGAATTCAACGGTTCTTTCCTTGCAGAGATCATGGCACCAAAGAGGGTAACACGCAGTACTGGCCGAGGTGGTACGGCACCAAGAGGTGGAATGACAGGTGGGCGTGGAGGTAGGGGAGGTGGTAGCGACATGGGTAACAATGATAACAACACTGGCGGAAACCCTGATTTTGCCGCCATCATCGCTCAACAACTTCAAATCTTACTTCCCACCATTGTTACACAAGTTGGAAATCATATGAATAACTCGGGAAATCACGGGAACGGGAACGGTACTGGCGACACCAAAAATGTAACTGGCAGCAACAACAACAACAACACCAACAACAACAACCACAGAATTGGATGCACATATAAGGAATTTTCGGGATGCAAACCTGTGGAGTTTGATGGTATAGGAGGTGCTTTGGCTTATACTCGATGGGTAGAGAAGACGGAGTCAGTGATCGACATCAGCAATTGTGCCACACATCAGAGGGTGAAGTATGCTGCTTGTTTGCTATCAGGGAAGGCATTGACATGGTGGAATACACAGCTACAGGCTAGGGGCAGAGAAGCAGCTATAGGCATGACATGGGACGAATTCAAGGAGTTATTGAAAGAGGAGTACTGCCCGGACAATGAAATGCATAAACTAGAGGATGAATTTTATCACCACTCTATGATAGGGGCTGGTCACGCAGCCTACACTGACCGATTTCATGAGTTAGCTAGACTAGTTCCTCATCTAGTTACCCCTGAGTCCAAGAGAATCTCGAGGTACATATATGGTCTTGTCCCCGAAATCCGTGGAACTGTGAAAACAACTGAGCCGTCTACAATACAAAGTGCGATACTGAGGGCAGGAACCCTGACAGACGAGATGGTTAGAAATGGTACGTTGAAGAGCAGTGATAAGAGGAAGGAAGCAAGTGGGTCGAATAAGCAGATAGACGTGGTAGCAGACAACAAAAGGGCAAGAGTTTTTGTGGCAACTGGTACTGAGCAAAGAGAGTATGCGGGTACACATCCCAAATGTGCTAAATGTGCTTATCATCACCCGAAGTCCAAGCCCTGCCGCTTATGTACTATATGCAATCAGTAAAATCATTTTTCAAGCCAGTGTAGAGAGCGTGCAAGACCAATAACAACGGTTAACACGGGCAACATGAGGAATAACCAAAGGACTTGCTACGAGTGCAACAGCCCGAATCACTACCGGAATAATTGTCCTCAGTTGAATAAGCCACCGATGCAAGCTCCTCTAGCAGTGGCAATTGAAGGAAATAACCCAAACCCTGTACTCAATATCAGTCCACCCCGAGGTCGAGCATTCTATATAGGGACCGAGGAAGCCCGCAATGCGTAACTGGTACGTTTTTCCTAGACCATTAAGTGATCCACCGTATTATTCAGATTCACTGAGTCTCCTTAGATAAGAAACCTAGACGCGTAAGTTTTGGCATAAGCACTTTGACCATACATTCTGATTTCTCGAAACCTTAGGGTAGAACCTTATGTATCATCGATTGAATCGCGAGGACACGATTCTTCTATCAGGGGAAGAATGTCACAATTCTCATTTTCCGGTCATTCCTCATACTCCATATTCATCATTTCATAACGGTTCATTCATGATTTTTGCATTTCACATTAAACGCGTAAATTTCATATTAAATAAACGTTATCGCGTGAGTTATTATTTTAAAAATTTAATCCGCTACTTCCAAAAATGATCCCGATATATTTTTATACTTATATTTAGTTATAAAAACTATATTTTGAGTTTACCTAGTGTTTTAAATTTATTTTGTCTATAAATCGTTAAAGTTATATTATTACGACACTTTTCTTAAAAACTACACGATAATTATTATATCACTCAAATTTTACAAGAAATGTATTTTTACAACTTTTATGATCTCATTATACTTTACTTTGATCTATTAAAAGTTACTTTAAATACACTAATGTATATAAAATTTTACAAGTTACATTTTTCTTATACATTTCACTTACATTATTAACAATTATGTACATTATAAAAAAAAAAATGAAATTGAGAGGTACATCCCCCCCCAAAACCGGTTCTAGGGGGGAAGGTGACATTTATTATAGTTGGTAATATTTCTTCTTGATTGTACATATTCATACTCCAAGTAAAATCTCATTCATTCACCTAAATATTTCAAAGTCAAGTAAAACTTTTTCTCTCCTTCTTCCTCATCACAAAAACCGGCCATATAAGGGTTCCAAGAAGAAATCATAAAATTTTTCCAAGGCAAGTGTTTTACAATCTAGATTACACTCTTATTTAAGGTTTTGAAATAAAAACCTAGGGTGTTTAGGTCAATCCTTGGTTCTAATCACCTCATCATATCACTTGTAAGCATCTCATGTTTATTTTCATCTTACATATTCATTTCATACTCATCTCATCATTTTTGAGCAAAAACATGCAAGACTTATGTGTATTTATACCATTTTTACTTTGATTCTTAGTGTTTTATACATATAAAGTCATCCTATAATTATCCCCTTGGTATATGTTGGTCTTGATGATGTTTAGGAACCCATGACACCCTAAGAAGGTGTATGGTAGGATTAGATTAGCTTTGGAGTTGATTTGAAGGGATTAGAATAGGTTTGGTACGAGAAAAACTATTTTCGATAAGTATATAAAAGTGTTCTGTCCTTGTTTTGATTTTCTGGAAAATCCGACAGTAGGCACGAAATTTTGGCCTTGATATTTAGAAAATATACTTTAAAACGAATCCGTGGCCGCTTGAACGGATTAAAACGGAGTTATAACGAAGAAGTTATGAATTTTTAAAGTTTGACGACGACATATATTTTTTTTTCTGAAATTTCAGCAACATGTTTTTGGTTAGTACGAGTTAAAAACGAGCCTTAAGCTTCACAAATTATTTCGACTTATCAAAAATATATTAGTATACTTTGATACGAAGCTAAGGACGTATTATACGTAGAAAACGGATTTGAAACGACTAAGATATGCACGTTTTCATAAAATTGCCGTAACTATTATTTTCTGAAAAACTATATTATTTTTACGAGATAAGTATTACGGTAACTAAAACGACCATGTTGGTGGCTGTTTTTAACCATGATGTAGAACTTTTTGGAACGAAATGTCTTCTAGTAAAATCAAGATCACCAAGCATATTTTCTAAAACGACCGACCGTTTGTATAGTGGAGTTTTAATAAATTATTTACGGATGCTTAAACTTGGCCGAAACTCACTTTTTACACAACAATTAGACAAAATCACCATCTTTAACCTTATTATCTTTATGTTCGAGACCTCTATGTCGAAAACTCCTGAACTGAATCTTCTAGATTTTGATACAAACTTTCCAAAACCGTCGAGTTCGTTTCCTAACACTCGACGTACACCATTTTACGACTAGTTTTCCAAAGCCATTTTTGTCACTTTCATGAAATTTCCGACGACATGATTTTACGACGAAAAGTGAAAATTTCACCATAAATCATTACGAAACCATTGTAGGATGACATTTTAACGTAAATACTTGTAAAGTAATTTAAGAATGGTCAAGACGTCAAAAGAGTATTTTTCGACGATAAGTATTATTTTTTTTCAAAACTCACAAATGGTATAAATAACATACGAAATGCATGCATAACAACATATCATAACTCAAGTCATAACATTCATTTTAGGTCGCGGATAGTTTCCGAGCCTCATTTTCGTGCACATCATTTTGTTAGCATATTAATCACACCAGGTGAGTTCATACCCCGCTTTTACTCGTTTAAATTCTTATAAACTAATTGGGGCGAGATACATGCTTATTTATCAAAACATTTAAACTCTATTGCCAAACAACATTACATATACTCTAGACTTGGTGCGTGTAGTGATTAGACTTAAACAAACATCCCAATATTTATATGTTGGAAGGCCATTAATTTGGATACAGCCCAACGTGAGTCGTTGGAGGAACATCCCGGCATTTATATGTTGGAAGGCCATTTTTATGGATACATCCCAACGTGAGCGTTGGAGGAACATCCCAATACGAGTTATTGGAAGACCCTTGTGGTGACATTTATACTATTAGCTACCATATTGCGCATATTCAAGATTGTCATTCTATTTTAGGCAGTGGGTTGTGAACACACAGGTTGCAAGTTTTGTATGGGCGGAACTTGGAACTGAGTGGATTTACAATGCCTTTGCTGTGTGAACATTTCTCAAAGTATTTCAAATCATTTTATTACAAACTTATGAACTCACCAACCTTTGTGTTGACACTTTTTAGCATGTTTATCTCAGGTCTTAAGGTGATAGCATTTCATGGAGCTTTTGGGTCACATGGCATACATTGGAGTCTCGTGCTTTTAACAATTACCATTCGACATGTTTTGTAAACTCTTTATGTATTAACAAACTTTGTAATTTCTTGTTGTGTAAACTTTGACATTGGAAATCGAATGGTAAACTTTTCAAAACGTCTCATTATAGAGGTCGTTTTCTGTATCCATACTTTGTGCTATGACGTTATACCCCAATGACATTATCGTTCCGCTGCGATATTTTGGGGGTGTGACAAAAAATCACACTTCGAAAATTTGGCATACAATCTCTCTTCCTTGAGTAGTCCTAAAATCGTTCTTAGGTGCCCTTCGTGCTCTTCTTTGCTCTTCGAGTAAATCAATATGTCGTCGATAAATACTATAACAAACTTATCCAAATACGGTTTGCATACCCTATTCATGAGATCCATGAATACTGCAGGTGCGTTGGTTGATCCGAACGGGATTAATTGAAACTCATAATGACCATAACGAGTTCTAAACGCTGTTTTCGGGATATCCTCCTCCCGAACTCTAAGTTGATGGTAACCTGACCTTAAGTCAATCTTTGAGTAAATACTAGAGCCTTGTAACTGATCGAACAAGTCATCGATCCTGGGAAGTGGGTAACGGTTCTTCACAGTTAACTTGTTTAGCTCTCTATAATCTATACACATTCTGAAGGATCCATCTTTCTTCTTCACAAACAAGACCGGTGCTCCCCAAGGCGAGGAACTAGGTATAATGAATCCTTTGTCTAAAAGTTCTTGCAACAGTTTAGAATACTCTTGCATCTCTGATGGTGCTAGCCGGTAAGGTGCTCGTGCAACTGGTGCAGCTCCTGGTACTAAGTCAATTTGAAATTCTACTTGACGTGCCGGTGGAAGTCCTGGTAATTCTTCGGGAAAGACTTCAAGAAATTCTCAAACAATCGGTACATCCTCAAGTTGCTTCTCTTCCGACTTTGTTTCTGGTATATGTGCTAAGAAAGCAAAACAACCCTTCTTTATGTACTTATCTGTTTTGATGCATGATATAATACTGAGTCTAGTTCCACTTCGTTCTCCACGAATGATCAAAGTTTCGCCGTTGTAAGGAAGATGAACAACTTTTTAATCACAATTGATTCTTGCACGATGTTTAGATAAACAATCCATGCCGATAATGACGTTGAAACTTCCTAGTTCTACGGGCATAAGGTCTATATTGAATGGATGATTTAGGAAATTGAAAGTGCAACCACGGACAATGGTGTCGGTGCTAATTAAGTTACCATTAGCTAATTCAATGTTGTATGAAGTGTCTAATGTGGTTGATTTGATATTGAGTAAAGGTGCAAATATAGTGGACACAAAGTTTTTATCGGCTCCCGAATCAAATCAAACTGATGCATAATGATTGTTGATATGGAACGTACCCGTGACAACATTCGGGTCCTCCTTGGCTTCTCCTCCTCCCATGACATAGGCTCTTCCTTATGCCATTTCATCTTGATTCCTGTTTCCTTGATTCCTCCACTTTAGACAGTCTCCCTTGTAGTGTCCCCTCTCTCCACAACCAAAACATGTCACTTGTGGTTTCTGATTTTCCACCATAACTGGCAGCTTGCATTCCTTGGTTTGATGACCCACTTTCTTACAGTTCCCGCATGGGTTAGGGAAACAACCGGGATTATGATGACTTAGACACCTATCACACTTAGGCAAAATACACGTGTATCCCTTCCTTTCCTTTAGGCCTGCAGCATAGGCCTTTGCAACATCCTGTCTCTTTGGTGGTTGTTGAGTAACATTGCCACCTCGGTTGTTATCCCACTTTCTTTTGTTGTTGTTATTGTTGTAGTTGGTGTAGTTGTTTTGGTTGTTGTTGTAGTTGGTGCGGTTGTTGGTATTGTTGTTGCGGTTGGTTTTGGTAATGTTGCTCCTCTTTACAACTTGTGCCATGAGCTTTTGAGATACTCGAATAGATTCTTCAATACTTTGGGGATCAAAAGAAATCACATCACCTTGAATGATTTTTGGGAGTCCTTTGGTGAAACCTTCCAGTAGTTTTTCATTGTCCGAAACCATAGACGGACATAAAGCAGCCAATTCTTGAAACCTTCGAATGTAGGTATCGATGTCATACCCAACAGTTACTAGCTCATAAAATTTGGTTTCCAACTTCTTTACCTCAGTACGCGGACAATACTTCTTTGTCAAAAACCCTTTAAATTGCTCCCAGGTAAGCTTGTAAGCATTTTCCATTCCCATAGGCTGTGCATACGAGTTCCACCACGACATTGCCCCATCTAAAAGTGTACTTGTAGCAAACTTAACCTTGCAATCATCAGGGCAATTGCATAAAAGAAACACATACTCCATTTTCTCAAACCATCGAACCATAGCAGTGGCCCCTTCGGTGCCCTTGAACTTTGTGGGATCACCGCTTTTAAAATCCTTGTATGAACAATTCCGAATCCCAGACCCTCCGGCAATCCCTGTAGCAGCAGCAAGTCTGGCAGCTTCAGCATTTGCCGCAGCCTCGGCAGCAGTAGTGAGTCTAGCAGCTTCAGCAGTAGTTGCAGCCTCAGCAGCAGTGGCAAGTCTAGTGGCTTCGGCAGTAGCTGCAGCCTCAGCAACATTAGCAAGTCTAGCGGCTTCGGCAGTAGCCGCAGCCTCAGCAGCAGCCGCTACTGTTGCTCTTTCATTCCTTATTGCCTCGGCTATACTATCCCTCACATACTTTTGGATAGCCGCTTGTGTCACTTCGGGTGCAGCTTTCTTTGGCGCCATAACTCTTCAAAACCATAAGATGAAACAATGATGAGAATCCATAAGTAGAAACAAACATTACACATATATATCCACAACCACAACATGCATAATATAAATGAAATCACAACGGAACAACCACAAAATATTACAAATATAATCACAACACAAGTGAATATCATACATGAAAATTTTGGCCTACATGGACCGATATCATAGATAGCACAACCATTCCTACATAGTAGAGTCAACACTTGATACATTTGTTTGTACAACAACCAAAAGACAACAAGTTCTTTAAACTATGTGACACACCTCGTGACTAGGATTATAGTAGTAAAACTAACATGATACAAGTCTAATCTAGGCACCTCCTGGTGCTCCGCCTGATCGATCCTACAGCTCTCGAACCTGTGTAGTCAAACTAGCAACCATACCAATCAAATCACTAATCTCACACTGAGTAGCAGCATCCCTACTCTCCCATGCAGCAATACTCTCACGTGCCAATGCTAACTCATGAGCCTGTCGCTGTAGCTCATCATGTGACATCTCAGCACTATCGTACAACTCTGGCATATCCTGCCTCAACTCAGTGATGTGCTCCTGGCTAGCTAATTGTCTAGTCTCCAATCCCTGATAGGAAACATCAATAGAAACTATACCTATCACTAAACCCTCAATCTCCTCCTCCATAGCCTCCACTCGACTCAATGAAAGCTCCTCTAACTGTCCTAACACCCTGTCAATCTGTACTTGCTGGCAATCTAATCGTGTCTCTAATGTGGCAATAGTAGGTTGTCTAGCAGCAGCAGCCCTAGAACTCTCACCAATCTCGAACCTAGTAGGTGGTGCGGGCTCAGTAGTGGGTGGTATAGGTGTGTCAAATCGTGCGCGCTTCTTAAGCCGCAAGTCCGATACGGGCATAGGATCTCTATGGTAATAAGATGAGGATGATGATGAGGATGATGATAGTGGCGATCCTGGTGGTGAACTACAGGTCGATGATGATGATGATGGAAGTGGTGATGGTAGGTGAATCGGGCTGTGAGTAGGACTAACTGGTGGTGTGGGTGCAACTTCGCCCTCCTCAAAGGGTTCAGTCTCAGTGTCGGATACTATGAGTGGTAAGTCTGATGTAGAGCCAACTGAAGAATAGGCTAAAGTAGTGTGTGACAAGACATCATCTATGTTAGTGTCTGATGAGACATCCTCCATGTCAGTGTCTGATGAGATAGTGATGGGATGGGAATCTGAAGACATCACTGTGACAATCGATGTGAAATGAAAGTAAATAACTCGAATAAAGTGTGTATGAATCTGCATAAAAAGTGAATATGCACTTATGATGAAATGATGAGATGTTATGACGATGTAGTTATAGTCTAGGGTCAATGATGCAACCTAGTTCTCTATAACCGAAGCTCTGATGCCAATCTGTCACACCCCCAAATTACCTGTTTTGCAGCGGAATGAAATTCCTGGGGGTTGACTGTCATAGCATCACAATCACAGTTATATTGAACGACCTAAAGTGTCGTTTAAAAACACATCGTTTGTTATTTATGTAAAGCTCTCAGAGTTACAAAGATAGGTCCCAAAAGTGGATAAAGTTTGCGGAAATATGTTTATTACAAGCCAAACGATGTTTTAAAATTTCCATAATTTACAAGTGAGACGCGTCGTCATCGCGACTCTATGAAGGTTCCTTATGCGTGCCATGATGTAAATGCCTTAGTTACCTGAAAATACATTGCTAAAATGGTCAACAATAATGTTGGTGAGAAATCATAGGTTTATGAAAAATGTTTTATACGACTACACAAGTATAGGCCATGTATGACAAATATGTCACATAAAAATGTTACAATTGCTATAAGCACATGACACCGAAGCTAGACTGATTATGATGTTCGCCCCAACAGAGTGTTTGCCAAACAACTCACTAATGATATTAAATGAAATGCATCCGTTTGACCAGTTGGGACCACCAACCCAGATGGAGGAGTCACCGTCAATAGATCTATTCACTCACCCTCGCTTCTTCCGGAATTAACGGTTCATGATTATGAAATGGGGACATTCAATTGGCAATGAGGTAACTTAAGCAATGTAATGAATTTGATATACTTGGCATCGTAATAAAAATGATGTGCAATGTATTCTCCCCCGTAGGTTTGAAAATAAGTATAAACATGTACAACGGGGCTATGAAAACTCACTTGGACAATGATGCGATGGCAAAAGTGAGTACACTGAAATGAAGTGCAAATCTATAACCATTACCTATTATGAATGGTATGATCTATAATAAGTTATGATGTAATATTATGCATGCAACTCGTATGATATCTATACCACTTGTGAATTTTTTAAAATAAAGTTTATCGTTGAAAAATAATCTTATAACGTCTTGAAAATTTATAAATTACTTTACAAGTATTTTCGTTGAAATGATATCCTACGATAATCATTTAGTGATTTATTATGAAATTATAGTTTTTCGTCGCAAAACAATATAATTTGATAATTCATGAAAGTGACTAAATGGCCTCGAAAAGCTAGTCGAAAATAATGAATATCGAGTGTTAGAAAATAAACTCAACGGTTTTAAAAAGCTTGTAGCATTATCTCAAAGTCTTAGCTTTTAATTTTTCATCATAGAGGTCTCGGTCATGGAGAAAAATATAGGTAAAGTAGGGTACTTGTACCAAAAATATTGTTTAAGGGTAGTTTTCAGCAAAGTTTGAGTAACCGTATATTATTCGTTACAACTCCGTTTGACGAACGGTTGGACATTTTGAAAAATAGGCTAGGTGATCTTACTTTTACTAGAAGACATCATTTTCTAAAAACTATTTCATCGATGTTAAAAACGACTCTCAACATGGTCACTCGCGACAATAATTTTTGTCTAATAGGAAAAACATATAAGTGTTTTATACTTGTATAAAAAGTTACGATAACCTTGTTTAAAATGTGAATAACTTAGTCGTTATAAGTCCGTTTTCTACGTTTTATATGTCCTTAGCTTCGTGTTAAAGTATACTAGTATATTTTTGATAAATTGACTCATTTAGATAACGCTTAAGACTCATTTTTGACCCTTAAAAATCTGGACAGCATGCTGTTTTTCCGGGAAAAAATAGTTTTCGTCGTTAAACTTGAAAATAACATAACTTCTTCGTTATAAATCCGTTTTAACCCGTTCAAGCGACTACGGTTTCGTTTTAAAGTATATTTTCTGAATTTCTAGCCCAAAATATTTTATAAACTGTCGAATTTTCCAGATTTCACAAAAATGATCAGACCACTATTTATTGTTTTCGAAATAGATTTTTCTCGCGTAATACTTATTCTAACCACATCAAATGAATACCAAATCTATTCTAAACCTACCATACACCTTCTTAGGGTGTCATGGGTTCCTAGACATCATCAAAAATGATATGTTTCAAGGGATTAATTAT
This sequence comes from Chrysanthemum seticuspe, assembly GCA_019973895.1. Taxonomy (NCBI): domain Eukaryota; kingdom Viridiplantae; phylum Streptophyta; class Magnoliopsida; order Asterales; family Asteraceae; genus Chrysanthemum; species Chrysanthemum seticuspe. The sequence continues at coordinate 196,055,555 of BPTQ01000006.1, read as the reverse complement.
AGTATGATATATACTAATTATAAGTACTAAAAACATTAAAAGTGGTATAGAGATACGCATGAAACTTGTATGATTTCTACTAGAATGATAAAAATAACTCATGAATATTATAAAAGAGTAAAAATGATCATGAAATGCTTACTAGTATGATGATGAGGTTTATAGAACAAGGTTTTTCTTAATTACCCTAGGTTTTTATTGCAAAACCTTAAATAAGAGTATACTAGAGTGTATAATTTAACTTGATCCTTGAAAAAAATTTGCCTTCTTCTTGTTCTTCTCCTTGGCCGGTTTATAAGAGAGAAAATGAGAGAGTGTTTTATTTTTACACCTTAGTATATGAGTTAGTATGTAAATATTAGATAGTAATTAAATGTATACATGTGTTATAGGTAGTTGTGTACAAGTGTAGGTCTAGTAAAAGATTTTTTTACATAAAACTTGTTGTGTCACTTGTTTTGGTAGACAAGGAGAAAAGAAAAAGAAAAGGTGGTGCATTTGTATAAGTAAATGTATAATTGTGTAAGTATAGTAGGTAACTTGTAAGTTAAAATAGGTATTTAGGTAGCGTTAGCTAGAAATAAATTTTAACGGAGCAAAATAAAATAAATCAAAGTTGTAAAAATTATAAAAATACATTTCTTACAAGAATTGAGTGCAATAATAATTATCGAGTAGTATTTACGAAAACCGTCGTAAATATATATATATATATATAACAATTTATATACAAAATAAATTTAAAACATCGGGTAAACTAATAATATAATTTTTATAGTATTAAAATGAGTATAAAAATATATTAGTATAATTTTTGGAAGTGTCGGATCAAGTGTTCAAAATAAATGATTACGACGATAGCGTTTATTTAATAGGAAATTATACGTTTAATGAAAAATGCAAATCAATGCATGAACTAATATGACGATGATGTTACTAATGATATGTAGACTAAATCTAGTCTATATGAAATGTCCTTAATGATTTTTCATGAATTCGTAGCTAAACCCTTACGGTTAGGCGAATTTGATACTCGTAAACCTAGTTTACGATAAATGATGAATAGTGAAGCATGAATAGTGATTTTTTCCGGGAATTAATACTGTTTCGTGAATAGTAAAATTTTGAAATACGTTCTTAGAATATCAAATCGACTTGTAAACGATGAATAGTAATTGATGAATAGTAAATTCCCGAGATGAATAGTAAATTTGAGAAATGACCGGAAAGTACGAGTTGTCACATCTAAAGTCCCGTGCCATTACTAAATGACATTTCTAAGACTGTAGATGTTATCGAATCCCGAACACATGTCATGAGAAAACAATATTTTTTTGAATTTTTCAATTTTTCTGATTTTTATGGATTTTTGTTGGTTTTATATTTTTGCATTTTGATTTTTGAAAAATATTTACAAAGTAGATGATATAGTTTAAGAAGATGATGATACGAGTACCTAGATAAGGATATCGAACAACACGTTGTAGAAGATAGAAACCATCATCTCTTAAACGTTCACCACCAAATCTTTCGAGGCTCCAGAATAGTCGTCAGAACATGAGCCTTCAAAAAGTGAATCTTTTGTAGCTTCCCCCCAAACCGAAATATTCTTGTTGAGCAGTTTCAAAGCTCTCTGTCAAGCTTGCTTTAGCCAGGTGCACAAAGGAGCACACCATTATCATAAATCTTACTGCTCCTTTTAAGAATGATCATCGTGATTCTCCGTTCAGGGTATCATCAAATAGAACAACAACATATCATCCCATGCTTGAATAGCTCTTCTCATATTTCTTTCCACTGAAGTCAGAAGCGATACACACCAGAAGTGTCAAGAGACCACTTCCCCCAAGTAGTTGAAGTAATGCGGTCAGTTTCATTGTATAGAGCTCAAGAACCCGAATACACATATACCCAAAGAAAGAATAACCGATAACACCGAAGTAGCAGATTGAATCACTGATCATCTCTGCGGATATAAACTCTGGAATGAATGATTAAGTCGATCACGTGAATCTGCTGAACATCCCCGATGTACACATTTCTCTCCCCTGATGATAGTGTATGAAGCTCAAGAACCCAAAGTACCCAAATGCCCAAAGAAAGAATAACCGATGACATTGAAGTAGTAGGTTGAGTCACTGATTATCTCTGCGGATGTCAACTCTGGAATAAGTGATTAAGCTCGATCATGTGAAACAGTTGTGCATCCCCGATGTACACACTTCTCTCCCCTGATGATTGCGATATCATCGAAATCATCACACACTTGTGTACCTCTTTTATCATCAGAAACTTTCTCTTACATCTCTTTCCCCACGTAGTGTGAATAAGAACACTAAAAGCCACAACTTAAGACATTGAGTTTCTCTGCGGTTATGACCTTTGTCTTCCTAGAATTACTTCAATCAAGTAGAAGTATTAAGTTCATCACGTGTACTCGTTGTGCATTTAGATATATGTCTCTTCCCCCTTGCTGGTTTTGATACCTCAGAATAAGCAACACATTATAAACCCTTATATTTGAAATCTTGTGAGAAGAATACCATTAGCTCAAACGTATCTGTGAGAATCAACTTGCTGAAGAACAATGTGAGCAAATCTAATTAGAGATTAAATCTGCCTTTTCAATCTCCCCCAATTAGTGCTCTCACCTTAACTGACTATCTTTCTGATGAATGACCGGAATATGTAGAAGTCTTTTTTTAATGAAATGTGTAATGTATTTAGTCTTCTAACAAGCAGCGGAAAATGTAAAACACACTGTAGACTCGGCCTTCTTCAAGATTTTCCGTTTGGGGAGCACAATGTCAACATCTTCATCTCATCAAATGCATTCAGCTTACATATTGCAAATCCCCTTAACTAAAAATCCCTCACATCAAACAGGAACAGAAAGATGTTCATCAAGGAAATCAGCTCCGCAACGAACACATGAAATGGTAACACCAAACTAACAAGTTGGAACACTGATAATCTTCAATTTGTTGCCCGAGATAGTTGAAGGTGGATAAGATAGAAGTACGGAGAATAAGACACGAAGAGATACAAAATCAACCAATCTTCGACACAAATCACTTCATAAGTCATTAAACCCAATCTGGTGAATTTTTTTGAGTCTTTGGTGTACACATTCTCCCTCCCCTGATGATTCTGATTTATCGAAATCATTATGATGATGTGTACGTAAAGCATTAACCGGAAGCACTTTACCATTAATCATATCAGCCCATGAGAAGATGTCAACCAACGGATCTTAGAAGAAACTCCATGTGAAGATGACCCGATAAGAAGAAGCTTGGTTCTTACACGAGTTTAGAGCCGTATGACCATTTATTATTAAACATCAATCAACAATCACACTTCTCCCCCTCAAGAATTTCATACGAAGTTGCCATTCTTGATTTAAACAAGTGAATAGCGTCCAAATGTAGTATATACACACTTCTCCCCCGCAAAAATTGCATATGATGTCGCCATTGCCATTTTTGATTGAGCAAGTGAAATAAGAATATAATCGATGGTAACTTGGTCCACTTGATAACTGAGCGGGCATGGAATCAGCATGAAGCTTGTTGATGAGAATGGTAAAAAACAAGAAGATTTCTCTTCTTTCAAAGATAAAGCACACTGACGCGTACACTTTTCTTTTCTTTAAGGAATGAGGTTTGAACGGAAGTATTCAAATGTCATTAACAAGATGATTTCTCTTCTTCCGAAGATAAAGCGCACTGAAGCGTACACTTTTATTTTCTTTAAGGAACGAGGTTTGAACTAAAGTATTCAAACGTCATCTCTGTCTTTTCTACTTCTCTTAGCTAACTTGTTACCAACTCCATTATCATTCAGTCGGCTCTTTGTTGTGACAGCTGATGGAGAAAACCCAATATGATGAATTTGACACTGAAGTAAAATAACCTAAACTTATAACTTAAACTTGCACAAATGTGAGACTAAGAGTGGTGCAGAAAGCTCATGCAAATTCGAATCTCTAAGTACTCTATACTCTTCACCCAACTACCCATCAAGTATAAGTCGTACATCACCTCTTGAGAATTGATTTCTCAATTATAATATATCATAAGGCGCCACAAACAGTTAGGTTTGTGTCCCCGGATCGTTCCAAAAGAAGGATGAATGGAGTTATAAATTCACGTCGTGTTCTCGATATTTTGAATAGTGAAAAATGGAAAATTATGAGGAATTATACTAAATATGATTAACAATGGTTAAAAACAACTAATTAGGCAACTAAAAACCTAAAAACGATAATGCTCGAGAAAATACTTTACTAAATACAAAAGCTAGGAAAATTATTAAACTTGAAGTATCAGCTCGTGATAAGCTGGACAGATTAATGGCTAAAGAAATGAAAAGCAAGTAAAAAAAATAATAGTTGCACCTTTGGACAGGACATGTCCCAAGGGCGCAGTGGTAGTGTGTTGTGTGTGTGAGGTGACTGACCCATGTTTGACCCTGGGTTATGTCACTTTTTTCAAAGCTTGAACAATAAGCTTATTAGAGCTTATAAAAAATATGAAATAATCAAAAACTTTTTGGAAATAAGCTAAAATAACTGATTGAGCAAATAAAGGACTTATGAAAATGAACTAGGCTTCAAAAGCTTAACTGATGGGAATTTTAGACTAGAAAAATCTACTAAAAGCGAATTTAAGCAATGAAAATACTCAAAGCAATCTCTAAAAGCTATTAGGACCAGAATTAAGCACAAATAATCAAATAAGAAGTTGTGATGGAACAAATAAGCACTATTGCACTACTCTACTTAAAACAGCATGTTGTCCCTACTTTGGGCTTGTGTACAAGCTTAATGCAAGAAGCTAATGAGCTAAAACCAGTTGCAATCACAAACTATTACCACTGAGAGCTTATAAACTAAAAATGAGACCTAGAGAAGCTTATAGAAGCTTTTTAAGATATTTTGAAAATGGAGGAATGGACAGAAAGCACTAATGTGTACAGGGAACTTTTTATACAAGTGACTGACTTAGAATGCAATTTTGATCAACCAAAATGATTTGTAAATATGTTAGAACCAAAAACAGATCAAGTTTTACTCAAAACTTACTCTAAAACCAGTTTGCAAACTTCTCCAAAACAAACAGATCAAGTTTTTGACTTTTTTGAAAACTTGATAGCTTGACTTAAATGAACTTTGAGCTATCATAAATGATGAATTATGATGTAACAAGCTATTATGAGACCTAATTATACTATCTAATCAACTTGTTAATACAAATAAGTCGTAAAAATGTTTATTTATATTTTACGATCTCCTAATGTTTTGTCGATAACAAACGTAAAATCATTTTAACAAAACAAACAAAATACGTAAATAGTTTGAGCCAATAGTTTTCTAACACACTTACTTTTTTACATAAAATACTAAAACAAGTATAAGAGATTTTATGATTGAATAATACATATGTACAACAACTAGTGTTTACATATTGGGAAAATATATACATAACTAGTATGTATTATAATGGGTAAAAACTACAACCCATGGAGCATATCCATAACCCATGGTATTGACCCATATCCATTTGACTAGATGCATTTCATATATTAGATACATTGTATCTAAGGAAATACCCATGGACCAACCCATGACCCATGACCCATAACAAAAAAACCCATGGGCAAAGAGGAGCGTCCCACGGATCCCTGAGGTTACACCAGACGGATCCCTTAAGGGAACAGTAGTTGTTTTTCCTCTATAAATAGTGAGCCATTTCTTCCTTTTGGCTACCACTCCAACACATACTTTCTCTAAGTATTGTAACTCTCTAACCACTGATCCTAAGGGATCTTTCTATATAGTTTGTCTTTTGTTTTTGTGTGATTCTCTATGTTCCTCTTAAAGGCGAGATCACCACTTCTTGAAGTCGAGCAAGCTCAAGTCCATGAGTTGCCATACTTCATCATCATCAAGACTACTGAGGTTCTCTTGTTGATAGTTCTTTCTTCCTCCATAGAAGTGTTGTTTCGAAGGCATTAGTAAAAGATGCCGAAAGAGTCTAGACGAAAGCATTAGTGAAAGGTTCTTAACGTCCGTATCCAAAGCATTAGTGAAGAATGCTAAAGGAGTCAAGACGAAAGCATTAGTGAAAGGTGCTTAACGTCCGTGTCAAAAGCATTAGTGAAGAATGCTAAAGGAGTCAGGACGAAGTCATTAGTAAAAGGTGCCAAGCGTTCGTGTCAAGGGCATTAGTGAAGGATTCCAAGGTTGTGTAATCAATGAGGTGCATCGTTATACAAATAGTGACAATTTGTTTCCAAGGATGTTGATATCCTTGATGGTGTTGTAATAAGGAGTGGGTCTCTTTTGGGATTAGGTGTTGTGTAGTGTTGGGTAGTAGTTCCTCCATTGTAATGGAGCTCGGTACTTAGCCTAGTATCGAATAAAGGGTAGGCGATGTTGTGGTAGGTGTGGTTCTCCTTGGTGAAAGAACCCGGTGGTTAGCCTAGTACCGGAAAAAGAGTAGGCAACGTTGTGATGGCTTCTCCGCCATAAGGACTTGGTGTCGTGTAGTGATTACGAACTCTCGAGTTGGTGACTCGGGGAGTGGAGTAGGGCAAGGAAGGTGTCCTTGTAGCCGAACCACTATAAATACTCGTGTCGTGGTTATGTGCTTCTTACTCTTTATCTTTCATTACACTTTTATATATCTATCTATCAATGGCCAACATACACATCTAAATAGATTGACATAATTCGATCTAAATATATTAAAACGAAGTTTTAATTGGTAAAACTATTCAACCCCCCCCCCTTCTAGTTTTCCACAATTGGCATCAGAGCTTCGTTACCAAGTTTCTTAGAGTATGATGTACTTTAAAAACTTTATACGATCCGTGTATGTTTGAAAACTACAAAGAAGGATTCTTTAAGTCATGTTTTAAAAATAAAACATCATAGTGTTTAATGTTGGATAATGATAGAATGTTCTAATATTTTTCTTGTTAAGAATTCTCCATACTTGGAGTTGGGCATACCAAGAAGATCATGAAGAAACTATCTAAATATTTCTTTTCGTAAAAAGAATATTTAGCATTGTATTTCTCACACATGGATCTGGAGATCCTAAGAAGATCACAAAGAATTTCTCTAAATATCTCTTTTCTTAAAAAGAATATTTAGCAAAGGTATGATCTTTAATAATTTACATTTTGCTATCATTATTAAAGTCTTAGTTGTATGATTACTTTTTATTAGTAATTACTTAAGTAGTTATCTATATTAAAATCATCATCAAGAATAGTATTCTTCGTTGATTTATATAGACTACACTACAAATCTGTAATAATGATATCTCGGTTATTCGATAACCTCAATCATTATTCATCACAAAAGGATTATTGACATTTCATCTATGTCAATGAATATCCATGTGAAATTTCTTATATTATGATAAAATGGGATTTTATCATAATCTTTGAAAAACCTCCCTAGAATTGTGACTAATTCATAAAAAGGGAATTATGTCAAATAGGACTAGTATTAAACTGTCAAAACCCCAAACCACAAATTACAGAGCTTAAACATCAAACTCTAGGCATTTTAGAACTCCTAAACCAAAGTTATCAAGGAATGCTTAAACTGAATTTTTGTTGTCATGTCGGATCCCTGAGTTTGAACTAGTCAGATCCCTAATGAGATGGATCCGTGGGATCTGTGCAACAAAAGACAACATAAGTTAGAAATTATCACTGTGGCAGTTCCACTACCACTTTCCCTTCAAAGACCCACGAACAAAAACCCAATTACTGTTCACAGGAGCAATTTGATCATTTCATTCAAGCAAAACAATCTCTTGTGTAAGTATAATCTTTACTACATTGTTAATATAATTCGTTGATTTTTAGGATTACAATTTTTCATCTTTAGAAGTTGGGTTCAAATGGGTTTGTCATAATTTGTTACCACATTCTGATCAAACCCTTTAGGCTACTATTCACAATTAACACCACATTGTGGTTGTGTTGTATATGAACAATCATTCCAAGTAACCGACAACAAGACTATCAAGATACCGCCCACTACATCCCAATGTACCATAGAAAGGATGGTCTTAGCCCGAAAGATAGGAAAGCTTTCAAGTTGCTCGAAAAGAGACTTTTTCATGAAGGTCGTGTGGTAGAGCCATCATTTCTTGCCAACACCGACATCCGACAAGTTTTTGAGACTATTGGCTTTGATTGTTTATTGGACATAAATGAGAAAATTTTCCCAATATTCGTACTCGAGTTCTACAAAACAATGAGGATAGTTAGAATGGATATGGGTCATCTTCATTGTCTTCATCAAAAATGAGCATGAGTACACACTTTCGCTTGTGGAGTTTGTAAGAATACTACGGGTTCCATATCAAGGAGTTTGCATGTTTTCCAATGAGTGGTCTTTGGAGGAGATACACGATATGGTTGATAATCATGAAATCTACCACATGAGAATCCCGGAAGCAACCACGGTGAGGGATACTGTGTTCATGCAAAGGGCATCCCCATCAAGGGTCACTAGAAATTCGAAAGTGATATATAGGGATCCTTTCCAAATGGAGCTCTCCGAGATGTACGCATTGTATAGGAAATGGGAAGTTTTGGTGAGGGAGAATGTGTTGCGCTTAGGAGGAAATAAGGATCACCCCAACGTATGCCTAAGTTTCATGATCTATTGCCTTGTGACCGAGACTCGCTTCAACCTTGCATATTCCATGATTAAGAGAATGACGAGCGTTAAAAGCATGGACAAAATGGTGCTCCCATATGCAATGCTCCTATCCCGTCTTGCAAACTTCATCTTTGCTTTAGAACCTTCTCCGTACTCCTATGATCATAGCTTTTGCAACAAAGTTATGGTGTCATTGACCGAGGGTAGAACTACAAGGTTTATGGTGGAAGGCAAAAGACCTCACCCACCCACGGATTCCTCGGATGAACGAGAGAGGCAAAGAGAAGTTGAAGGTAGTAGCAACCCTCTCGGGAACACCTGATACGCGTACAACGCGCGTTCGGGGTCAAAGGAACTTCTTTTTCGTCGAGCAATTTTTCAACACCCTAGGCAATGAACCTAATCATTGTAGTGTAGTATTAGGGTAAGCCTCGGGAATTTATATCGTTCTCTAGGGGAATAGGAATGCTAGTGAGAAATGACTAGGCAAAGGTTGGGGTTGAGGAAGATTATTTTTTATCTTTTTTTGTTTTTTTAGAAAATTGAAAGGTACGAATCTCGGGGTATTGGATTTGGGGGGTTGGTATTTCTACCGATTACTCTACTATTCAAATTATCTAATTAACTAAGCTATAGTGAGTGTAGTCTATGTCTATTTTTGTGTGCTCTTATGATGATTAAAAATGTGTTTACTTAGATGTTATGTTAGGAATAATCCATTACCACGAATAGTTGTGGTTTACACTGCTCGGATTAACACTAACAGTGGAAACGTATTACCACTGCTGGTACATTATTACCACTGCTATTAGATAATGTTTAGATGAACGCGTCTAGATAAGTATAGAATAGATTTCGTGTATATTCTATAATGTTAGCTTTATACTTATCTTGTAAAGGACTCCTTGTTGTATAAAAGGAGGTCCTAGGTCATTGTCTTAGGTACTTGTCTAATTACCTATGTATTACTTACAAAGGATTCAAGGTGTAACCCTAGTGATAAACTAAGATCACTCGTATTATTCATTAATACTATTGGAGCTTAAGTTTTGTGTTTAATTTGTGTTTACTTACAATACATCATACAATCCATCTTCTAAGTATTACTAAGTAAATTCCGCGTGCTTAATAATATTATACAAAATATCATTGACACAAGGTGTGTGTCTAGTTCCATCAAGTGTTATCAGAGTGAAGGTTCTGATATTTGGTTTTAGAAGATCCAAGGAATAAGCTTAACCTTCTCACTCAATTCAATGGAGATGGAAAACAACCAGTCAAACTCTTCCACACCAAGGCTACCTAAGCTCAAACTAAATGAGTTTGAGATGTGGAGGATACTGATTGGGCAATACTTTCTCATTCAGGACTATGCTCTATGGGAGATCATTCAAACTGGTGATTCTTTCAAGTCTGTGACTAGTACTGTGAAGGTTGGTGACACAGATGTTGTGAAAGTTTCTGTGCCTGAATATAGTGTTGAAAAAGCTTGCAGGAAGAATGATCTTAAGGCTAGAAGTTTGTTGCTAATAACTCTTCCTAGAGATCAGATCATTGGATTCAGTAAGCACATGACTCACTTGTTGAAGCAAAGTTATGAAAACTTCTCTGCTTCAAGCAATGACTCACTTGATAGCATCTTTACCAAACTTCAGAAGATTGTTACACAACTGACTATTTTTGGCATTGAGGTAGAAAAGGAAGACCTCAATGTCTGGGAAAACAAATCAGACATAGAAACAATGAAACTCAATGACCTTTACAACAACTTCAAACTTATTTAGCAAAGGTTGAAGAAGGCAGGAAAACTTGGTACAAGCTCTAGTAGCTTGGCATTATTGTCAACCTCTGTTGACAGTGATGATTCTGAAGATGACAGTGATGATGATGTTGCCATTGCTGGTTCTAAAGTTTCCACTGGTAATGTTAATGTTACCACTGCTGGTTCAAAGAAGAAGGTTGCTAGTATTGGAGATCCTACCTTTTATGGTTTCATCTCTACTCAAGTAGATGGCTCTGTCTTAACTCATGAAGACATAGAGCAAATTAATGATGATGACTTGGAGGAGATGGATATAAAATGGTAGATAGCTCTTCTTAGCATGAGGGCTAGGAAATTCTACAAGAAGACTGGCAAGCCTATTCACATCAATGGGGATGAATCTGCAGGCTTTGATAAGAAGAAAGGGGAGTGCTTTAACTTCCACAAGTTTGGACATTTTGTAGAGAATATAGAAAACCAAAGACCAAGGACAACAAGTCTACTTGGTATAAGCAAAAGAAGGGACCAACTGTGGAAGAACCAAAGGCAATGTTGGCTATTGATGGTGTGAGCTATGATTGGAGTTTCATGGCTGATGAACAAGAAGAAGAACATTCTGATGCTGCTCTTGTTGCTACTGAATTTGCTCTCATGGCTTTATCTTACTCTGAGGTACAAAACTTTGAAAGTTGTTCTAAAACATGTAGGGCTGCTAGAGAAGTTGAAAGGCTTAATGATTTATATTCTAATGAAAGACAAGAGTTATATACTTCTAGTTATACTGTGTCTAACCTTAGGAGAGCTATAGCAGTATTAGAGAAACAAATAGATCACTATAGAGAAAATGAGACAAAATATAATGATGATATGATTCTTCTTAGAAGAGAGGTAGAACATACAGCAGCTGTGAATGAAGCATACCAAAAGGAGTTGGAAAAACTTCCAAAGAAAATTGAAAATGTCAATTTAACTTTAGACACCTATTTTTATCAGTCTAAGTCAATTGATAAAATCTGGAATGCTCAAATTCATAGTAAAGTTATGCCAGGTATGGGTTACAATATAGTGCCTCCACCTCTAAGGGGTGTTCATTCACCTCAAGGTATAGATTTAGCTCATACAGGCTTAGAAGAGTTTCAGGACCTTGAACGTGAATATGGTCCTTTAAAGGACACAATGGTGAAATGTGAGGAAGAGATTAAGCAGGATAATGATGTTTTTGAGAGTGCTAGTGACTCATCTGTTATTGATGAGAATGTTAAAAAGAATGTAGAGACTTCTATCCCAAAAGTTGTTAACACTGTTACAGAGGAACCTAGGAAACCAGTTAATAAACCTAGATCAACTATAAGGTATGCAGAGATGTATAGGAACAAGCCTACAGCTCCTAGGGGTAACCAGAGGAGTTGGAATCATGTTAAATCTCAACAACTAGGTAGTGAATTTGTGATGTACAATAAGGCATGCTATATCTGTGGTAGTTTTGATCATTTACATGCTTATTGTGACTATCATAATGGGAGAAGGGAAGTCCATGAGAATAAAAGGGTGAATTCTAACATGTTTCAAAATAAAGTACACCCTAATTCACATTGCAAAATGGTCCCAAGAGCAGTTCAACTAAGAAGTGGTCTCAAAACTTTTGCCACTAAAACTGTTAACACTGCTCACCCTAAGTCACCTGTTAAAAGTTCAAAGTCCAAAACAACTTTTGCAAAATCTGCACAAACAGGGAAAGGAACTTTTCAGAATAATAAGCTTCATTATAACCAATAGTGGGTGCCTAAAAAGAAACCAGCAGTTTCCACTCCTCATTCAAAAGTTACCACTGCAAGGGTTGTAAACAAGAAAAGGGGGGACATGGGCAATGCTGTGAAGGCCTCAGCACGTTGGGAATAGAAACCTAAAGGAAATACCTCTACAACCAATCCCAATTGTGTATCAATGACCTTTGATAGATTTAACTATATTGATACACGAGGCAGATCCAAGTCAATCATGGCTTGGGTACCCAAAAGAAACTAACTCTTTACTCATATGTGCAGGAACATCCAATGACAAAAAGATCAGATCAAAGATATACAGATAGTGGGTGTTCAAGGCACATGACTGGCAAGAAGTCATATCTTTCAGTTTTCGAACATTATTATGGACAGTATGTCAGTTTTGGTAATGAAGTTAATGGAACAACAAGTATGATGCAAGAACTCTAATGATTATGGAAAACATGGATCATTATTATTATTTCACAAAATTGCACAAAGAGTGCAGTAGATACATCCATGGAATACTGATTACATGCATCACAAGCTTCAACTGGAAACCAACTACCAACTACCTACCCTAGACACAAGCTTCATAACCCATTCCCAACCTAACCACCATCTACTATCTATGGTTTCTTTGGGAAGTCCCACTTTGGCATCACCTTAGGAGCTCCACGCATGTCAATCCACTCATACACTCTAGGGCATGCTAAATCCCTCACCACTTCTCTGACTGGTGGAGAGGATGGTGAAAGACCAGCTGGTGGTGGTGCTACTCTCAAGGCTCTTGCACGTGGTGCTTGAAGCTCTTCATTTGGGAGTATTGCAGCAAGGGGAGTTACACTCAAGGCTTTAGTGGAAGTCTCATCATCTGTGTCCTCATAGGGAGAAGTATAAGAACTTATTGAACTATCTCCCTTGGTCAAAGCATCTTGAGGTAGTGGTTGCAGATTTGACGGACCAGCAAAATGATGGGGTGATACTCATGGAATTATGAGATATCTTCCTGGATGACACTTCTTCAAACTCTTCTTTCTCTACTCTACTTGGGTTGTTCAACACAAAGTCATCCCATGCACTGTCAGAAAATGAACTGTCTGAGGAAAGATTGATTGGATTAGATCGGTTCATGGTGATCTTTTGAAATCTTTTAAGAGAAAAGTGTTGGTGTTATAAAAGGTTATGGGTGCTTGGTTCTTTAATACAAGTTTAATTTGGATTCAATAAGATAATGAGGGGAAGGTGTAAGTGGTTGAGAAGTAAATGGAGTCCTGTGGCTTTGGAAAGTGTATCAGTGTCTATGAGTTGACTTAATTGAGTATAGCCACTGCTATGTTCATTCCTTTATATACACTAACCATTGCTAAATCTCAACAGTGATTCCAGTGTTTGGTTTATGTTTGTGATTTGCAGATTTGAAGGATTCTTTGTTTACATTGAATGGTTACTCTTTGGTGTTTGTCTTTCTGGTTGTCCACTAATTTTTATGCATGAACTAATTTTAACAGTGGAAACTATAGTGCAAACAGTGGTAACAAGCTTGCTTTTACAGTGGAAAAAGGAAAACATAGGAACTCCATTTCATTAATAAAACATGATTCATTACAACCAAAGTGAAAGTACTTCTAATCATCAAAAACACAAAAGACTGCAACCTAGCACATCCTACACCTAACTTCAGCTACTCCATTGGCTTCTTGCCTTTGCCCACATAGTCATGCTTGTTTTTCTGTGCCCTCTTCCTTTTGTTCTCAAAGGTGGATTGCATTCTTGGACATGGAAGACCAAGAACTTGTGGAGGAGGTTTTGGTAGCATTGCAGGCTTCGTTGGGATGGATATCTGCTTCATATTGGAGATAGCTGTTTCCAGTGCTTTTGAATGAGCTCTTGGCAATTCTTTGACCATGGAATAGGTCTCATCATTCATTTCTTGATCATCTGATGAGCTGGAGTAAAACTCAAGAGATGGTTCAGGTTTTGAAGCAGCTACACGCTTGGTAGTCTCCTTTGTATACTTCTTGGATGATGTGCTTCCAGCCCATGCTGGGAAGTATCCAGCCCATCCTGATGCCTCTGAGGAAGTCTCTGACTCGATCACATATTCTTCTTCTGAATCAGAGGAGATGTCAATGGTGTTGGAAGGATTGCTCATGATTATTTTTTTTGGGATATTGTGTTTGAATGTGCTTTGATGAAGATTACAAAAAGCCAAGCCTCCTTATATAGACAAAGTCGGTTGAAAGGGTTAATTAATGAGTATATTTACTTTTTCTTATTTTGGTAGGTTAAGGAGTAAATATAGATATTATCGGGTTGACTTTGGAAGATATTTTACTTGGGTAATGGTTTGGTTAAAGGTAACTTTGGTTAATAACAAGTTGGTTATTCCTATCTCTTACAGATACATAACCAAGCTTTGATGGGAGTTGATTTTAAAAGGTGTATAACTGAGATACACAACAAATGGTTATTAATTCACCATGTCTATTCCACATAAGAATCAACTAGTCCAGAGCAAACGGCTACTGGTAAAGACTTGACAAATCCGTTTATGGCTGATAGTTTACCAAAAACTATATGGTTATTAACTCACCATATTCTTTATTATTAAGAGTTGGCTAGTCCATAGCAAACTGCTCATGGTAAAGACATATCAAATCCGTTGATAGCTGGTAGTTTGCTAAAAACTATGATAAGAGCAATCTTGTTTTCATATGATTGTATTTACCACTGCTCTTTGAAATTTTTGTGAAAAATTACCACTGCTAGTTCACAGTTTCCACTGACAGTGTTATTTTACCACTGTTGTTCTAGCCATTACAAATGATTGTGTCAGTAACTTATTTTTTACTAGCCGTTGAAAGTAACCACTGATTTCCATATATATATATAGGGTTAAAATTTTAAGGAAATTATCTTCTTTCCATATTGTGATAAATACTTTCTAAAGATAATTTTTCTTGCGCAATAATTCTAAACCCTAACCCTATATATATTTCTCTCTCAATTGGATAGTTATTACTTCAATTATTACTGACATAATATTGTTTTTCATCAAAAGTTTCTATGGCACCTTTAAAATTTGCAGATGAGCATAACCTAGTGGCTTACCTACAAAAGTCTAACGAGAAGAGTGGCCCTGTTTTTCATCAAATTGTGGACTTTCTCCATACCACACATATAAGGTATGCTTTTCTTTTAAAACCCACAATCTATATCTCTCAAATCAAACAGTTTTGGACTTCTGCTAAGTCCATAACACTTGAGATTGGAGATACACATGAAACAGTAGATGCTCTAAGAGCCACTGTGGATGGGGTAACTATTGATGTTACTGAGGCATCCTTGAGGAGAGTACTCCAATTGGGTGATCTCAATGGTCTCATCACATTACCTATGCCCGAAATTCATGATACTTTATCATCCATGGGGTATGATACCACTGACAAAAAGGCTACTTTCAAAAAGAGTGGTTTTTGTCCCCAGTGGAGATTTTTTACTCATACTCTGTTACATTGTCTCAGTCCAAAGAAAACATCTTATGAGCAATTTAGTTCAACCATGGCTTACCCTTTGGTTTGTCTAGTCACTGATAAGATTTTTAACTGGTCAAATTATATTTTTACAACTATGAAAGGTGATGTACAAAGTAAAACAAAATTTTTAATGTATCCAAGGTTTGTGCAAGCAGTGCTAAATGAGTTTCAACTGCAACCCCATACTAATGTTTATAAAATCAGTTGTCTAAAGCCTAAAGTTTTTCAAAATTTGAACAAAGATGGCAATATGATTTTTACACCTCTCCTTCCTCAAATGCTTGCTAAGATTACAACTGAACAAAACACACCCATAATTAATGTTCCAAACATTGATTATACTCCACCAGTTTCTAACACCTATGAGAGAAGGTCTAAACAGTCAACTCCTCTCATGACAACACATCAAGTTTCTGAACCTTTTGGTCTAGGAACAAGCAGTGGTGGTTCTAGACTTCAACCTAGTTCAACTAGGGAGTAATATGAGCCTTTGCCCCATGATTCACCTCTCCCAACAGGTAACACAGTTGGAAGTGATGAGGGGAGTGGGCAACAATTGGAATTGATGGTTTTGTGTACAAAGTTAGCCAAGCAGGTTGAATCACTATAGAAGGATTTGGCACATGTCAAGAAGCAGCATGCCAAGGATATTAAACACTTAAAAGAAGAGATTCAGACCTTACAGAAAGAGTTGCAAGGGTTGAAAAAGCACAAGAAAACTGCAAAGTTGGTGATTTCATCTTCATCCTCACCTACTGATGGTGAATCAGCTGGTTTTGATCATGATTTGGGAAATTCTCCCAAACAGGGGACGAAAACAGGTACTGACACTTAGGGGAGGCAAATTGATTTTGAAGATGAAGGAGATACAAGTAAAGGATCAAAGGAAGCTAATACTCAAGAAGAGCAACTTGATGATCAAGACATTTTCTGTACTGCAACTGATTTTACCACTGATTCCATTTACACTGCAGAGCCAAATATTGCCACTACAAGTGAAGAATTTGATAAACTGAAGAAAGACAAAGGTAAAGTAGTTATGGAAAATGTAGAGCAAACTGGAAGAAAGATTTCGAAGAAATGACAAGCACATATTGCTCTTGATAGGGAAATTGCTAAAATAATTACTGAAGAACAAGTTGCTGAAAAGAAAAAGCTTTAAGAAATGGAAGTTGCAGGCTTTTTGGAGACTAAAAGATTGAATAGAATGGAAGATTTTATTAAAGATCCACTTTCCACTGTTCAACCTACAATTCTTAGAGAGAAGACTCCAGAGTTTAGCTATGTTCCTACTGAAGATGATATTGAGTTCTTGATTGCTAATAATCAAATAATCAAGAAAAAGGCAATTGATCTGGTAGCTGATGCATCCTTAACTGAAGAACAAAGAACTGCTCAGTTGAAGGATTTCATTCAAATGAAGAACAATCAAGCACTTGAAGATGTGATTAGTACAGTCAGAAAGGGTAAAAAGAAAGCAAGACAACCAACCAAAGCACAAGTTCTCTCATATATGAAGACTTATTGTTGTCATGTTGGTGGTTGGAAGAAGCATCAATTCAAAGGAATGCCTGATGATCAAGTTGAAAAGGCTTACTACAGAGTTCAAAAATAGGATAAAGCTTTTACTCCAATGGGCTCTGAAGAAGAAGCAAGAAAGTTTCCTGGATTGAAGAGAAAGGCCAAAGAAAGTGATTCTACTATTAAGAAGACTAAGGTTGCTGAAGAACAAGAAATTCCTACTGAGAAATTCACTGAAGAACAACTGACTGGAATGATTGTGATTGAAGAATAAGATTTTTATCCAGAACCACTGCAAGTTCGACATCCTATCAGTGATTGGGAAGTTTATACTGCTAGCAATTTTTCTCCAACATGGAAGATCACAAGGCTAGGTGGTGAAACTTCATCATTCATTCAATTTGAAGATCTTATAAAAGCTTTTGACAGAGATGACCTTGATACACTATGGAGGTTAGTTCAAGAAAGGTTTAATGCTCAAGATCTTAAAGACATGAAGGAGATGCAGTTATGGGTTAATCTTAGAAGGCTTTATGAACCAAATGTTAATGATGATTTCTGGAAATTCTCATGCACATGTCCTGGTACTAAATGGTTTTACTATGATTCATGTGAAGTTCATCATGTCTCTACAGCCAATGGAGAAGATGCATTCATGCTTGCTGAGAAAGAATATCCACTCAGAGCTGGAACTCTCACTGTGATGTTATGTACAACAATAAGAGTTCATGAAGACAATGAGAAGGTCAGAGCATTGTTACATAGGCTTCAAGATCAATGTTCTAGAGCAATACAGAAGTTAAGGAAGAAGTGAAGTGTTTGGTTGAATTCCCCAAATCCTTGAAGATAATGAAGACTGAAGAAACTTATTGATTTGCAGAGAAATCATAAGTTTAGGGGAGGATTGTTGGGAATAATCCGTTACCACGGATAGTTGTGGTTTACACTGCTCGGATTAACACTAGCAGTGGAAACTTATTACCACTGCTGGTACATTATTACCACTGCTATTAGATAATGTTTAGATGAACGCGTCTAGATAAGTATAGAAAAGATTTCGTGTATATTCTATAATGTTAGCTTTATACTTATCTTGTAAAGGACTCCTTGTTGTATAAAAGGAGGTTCTAGGTCATTGTCTTAGGTACTTGTCTAATTACCTACGTATTACTCACAAAGGCTTCAAGGTGTAACCCTAGTGATAAGCTAAGATCACTCGTATTATTCATTAATAATATTGGAGCTTAAGTTTTGTGTTTAATCTGTGTTTACTTACAATACATCATACAATCCATCTTCTAAGTATTACTTAGTAAATTCCGCATGCTTAATAATATTATACAAAATATCATTGACACAAGGTGTGTGTCTAGATCCATCATGTTATTACTCCCTAGTTATCTCCTATTGATGGTTGAATTGTCACGTCCTTATTCTTAACGCGTTGTGTTTTCTAAGGTCGTAGGGTATGCGTTTATCCCTAACTCTTTGAAGATACCTAAGGTTAATGACTACGAAATCTCTAGGATTCATAAACTTAACACTAAGGTTATCTTTGGATATTTAGCCTATAATTCCACTAGTAACTATAATCTAAGGTTCAACAAAGACTAATCAAGCATTAATAACACAACGGATGACCTATCGCAATAATAGGTCAATCACAATTAAGATAAGAGACAACCAATCAATATTCAATAACTAGGTTTCATATATCTAAGCAAACACACAAGTAAATTAGCCGGACATGGAGAACATGCAAGCA
This sequence comes from Chrysanthemum seticuspe, assembly GCA_019973895.1. Taxonomy (NCBI): domain Eukaryota; kingdom Viridiplantae; phylum Streptophyta; class Magnoliopsida; order Asterales; family Asteraceae; genus Chrysanthemum; species Chrysanthemum seticuspe. The sequence goes on along the minus strand of BPTQ01000006.1, from coordinate 196,036,513 downwards.
TACACACAAACAATTGAAGACATGATTGAATTAATAAAGTAAAACACTTATCTTGTTGTAAAATAGGGTATGGAACCCTAAGATACTGCCCAAGACAGCCTTGGTTCGGTTTAGGTTTTTAGTCCACAAAACTACCTATCTAAAAACTGAAAAATTCAGATTCTATATATAGTGTTACAATATGCGACGACGTCAATCTTAAATTGTGACGCCGTCGGGTCGCATCCATTAGGGTTTCGTCTTGGCTACGTCGACTCTGTGATGGCGTCACCTTATGCTTGTGACGCCGTCGGCTTCAACCTCTGACGTCGTTGGGATCCAAATCTAGGTTGTAAGAGTTGCGATGCCCTACTCTTTTAAACCTGATGCCGTCACTTTTAAAATAGAAATTTTCTCTCTGAGTAGTCTCAAGGTGTGTCGCGACGGCGTCGCAATTAAGCCATGACGCCGTCCCCTTCAATTCCAGCAGCTTGAGTGTCTCGATTCTTGACTTTGGCCATTTTCTTCGTATATTCGCGCCTTTTCGTCCAAATAAGTGTCATTCCAGCAATTTGCCTTCAAGAGACCTAAAAAGTGAAAAGGAACGAAATTAAGTAGTAACGGATACAAAAGTGATCAATTAAGGGTTTAAATGACCCCTCAAAAGTGTACCTTTTAAATCCTTATCAAATATCCCTACACTTGGTATTTGCTTGTCCTCAAGCAAATGTGCTTTTGGCCAATTAATTTATAAGTTAGGGGTCATGAAGCATTAGTTTAGAATGATTCACAACACATATAAGCCCCGCAAAAGGCATAATAAGCACGGAAATTACATACTAGCACCTCACAAGTGGTGTTTGGATACTCTCATCTCTCGGATGTATATGAAATATATCAAGTTGGAAATGGAAGATAAACACTCATTAACCGGTCCTAGTACCTAGGAAAAACTATCCAAGTGGTCTTTTAAAGGGTTGTAACATTAGGCTTATGGTAGAGAAACAAAGGGTTTGGTGGAATAGACGATTTAGTGGTGGCAAGTCAAAAATATTTATGTTACAAGTATGAGAAGAATGGCGTTGCTAAGCCAAGACTCGACACTCTAAACTCTATAAATTGAAACAAACAAACATAAATTTAAATATATATGTAGGATAGTAGCCCGTATGTTTTTTTTTTTTTTTTTTTTTTTTTTTTTTTTTCATTTTTATTTATTTATTATTTTTTTTAACACTCCTATTTTTTCGATTTTTTTTTAATACACTTTTACTCTACCATCCTCTACGATAACATCAAAATAATAGGGATTTATAGACACATCCCTACACTTGAATTTTTATTACTCTAACACTAATGTGACCCGAATTGAAAAGATCAAAACACTTGGAATACATTATTACGCAAAAAAAAAGAATTGAATTTATCGTTCCCTTCCCGTCATTTCATAATATTTAACTTTTCCCATGAGTCCCAATCGTCCCAAAACTGTGTACAAAGAATATGACTCGACTTAGCAACTTATGCAAGCAACTAGATAATTGAACTAAGGGTTTAGTATGATAACAATAATGCACTAAAAGTGAGTGCATACAAGGTAGGCTAAGGCGATTTGGGTGTACATTTGGGGGTGGATTGTAAACAATGCTCTTCATTGATATTCCGGAAAACCAAAAAATCACGAGAACCGCTAAAAGGATAGGCTCTGAGGGGTTAACTAGGGGTATCGTGTACTAAAGATGAGTACAACGCAAGGGTGTGGGGGAATTACTCAACCGATGTGGAAGAAGTAATTATATTACGGGTATCAAACAAGGGTTATCCTAATGCCTCTTATCATTTAGTTATTCATAACTACACAAGTGTAGTCTCACTAGCGATCTCGGAATGTATCACAAAACAAGTTCTATAATCTATTATACTACCGGTACACACTCGGAGCATTAAATTGGAATGCTTTAATTCCTACAAATCTAAGGGCGATCCTCACATTTTGGGTGGAATTTAAGTGTTAAAGGTTTTTGTGCTAGTCATATAACTTCCTATCCATGAGACTCTTTATTAAAACTAATGGCCCACTCATACATGTCATGAAAAAATTTAAATTTGGTGCCAAAATTACCCTAACTGGTATTTCTCATGGTTTATTACACAATTGAAATTTGGACAAAGCAAATAGTCAAGGATAAGCATAGTTTCAAAGTTCTCGTTTTATTTTCCCTCCCTACACTTAAACTGAACATTGTCCCCAATGTTCCCCGAAAGTATCAAAGTTATGATAATGGAAGGTAATTAAAAACGAAAGAAACTAGTACTCCCCTGATTAGCTCGGTAGGATCCGTGTGAAGTAGTGGTTAAATTTTCTTCCAAGAAGAGTGTTTGCGTGAAAAGCTCCTTCCAATCTTATGTATCTTCTTCTTGATAAATTAAACCTGCACACTTGAAGAAAACAAACGAAACCTTCGCATAAAATCAGCGGTAACAATATATACATGACTCTACTAAAGTAGGATATAATGCTTGTGGAATGGATGTTTATAGATTTTCTGGAAAATTAAGACCTGGAAAATTCCAAAAATTTATAAGTAGCTCAGAAAAGGAGAAAAAGTAGTAAACAATTTCTGCTCCTCCTGACACCATCATCTTGCGATCCTGACGCCGTCAGGTTATCTTGACAGAAACTGGTCTGCGATTTTCTGGAAAAAATTCTGGAAAATTTTTATCTTTAGAATCTCGAAAAATTTCTAGCAAAACATCCATTATGACTCGATACAAGCATTTGACTCGAACAAACACACATGTATATCTTTTTAAATAATCGTAATTCTCATGTTCACGTTCTTTTTGAAAACGTGTGTAATCCTCCTTATCCCTTATGTAAAATACCTTTATATGTAATTAAGACGAGGTTAAAGACAAAATAAAGCATTTTTACAAATTTAAACATGAGAATAAACAATCAATAAAAGATATACGACACACAAACAAGCAAACAATTAAGCATGGGTTGCCTCCCATGAAGCGCTTTTCTTTATTTATGAGTCTTGTAGCTAGACTCGAAGTCGTGCCCCTACGTTACTTCATTACCGTCACCTTCTTCCAAAACAATATCCTCATCGTTGACCATTTCATTATTGTCCAACTGATAATGTTTCACAAGTTGTCCATTCACGGTAAATTCCCTTCCATCATAGTCTAGTAGTATTACAACCCTATTTTCCATTTTCCTTTTCACCGAAAAAGGTCCATACCATCTTGATTTGAGTTTTCCCGGAAATAATCTCAATCTTGAATTATACAAGAGCTCCTTATCTCCTTCCACAAACTCTTTAGGATTCTTTATTCGTTGATCATGCCATTTTTTCGCCCTTTCTTTATATGTGATCGACGATTCATAAGCTTCAAGTATTAGTTCATCCAGTTCTTGAAGCTGTAGGAACCTATTTGATCCTGCCTCAGAATAATCCATATTACAGGCCTTAAGTGCCCAGTATGCCTTTTGCTCAAGTTCAATAGGGAGGTGGCATGCTTTCCCATATACCAAGCGAAAAGGGGTTGTTCCGATAGGTGTTTTATAAGAAGTTATGAATGCCCAGAGTGCCTCATCCAGTTTGAATGCCCAATCTTTCCTATTCTGGTGGACCATTTTTTCAAGTATCCGCTTTAATGCTCTATTTGTGTTTTCTACTTGCCCATTCGTTTGGGGGTGATATGTTGTAGAAAATCTATGCAGGACACCATACTTCTTCATCACCTTCTCCATTTAAGCATTGCAAAAGTGGGTTCCTCTATCCACTAGAACAAAAAGTGGATTTGACTACACCGAATATGTGTGGCGATATATATATAGTCACACATGATTTTTCGACCGTGTGTGACTAAAGGTCGCGCGACCATAGGCACCATATGGTCACGTGTTTGACTTTTTTTTAGTCTCTATTACAAAACAGTAACCAAAACCTTAACATGTGTGACTAATTAGGTACAAATTTTGTTGGATTAATCCGTAATAGTGACCATAAAAACTGTATAGTCACACAAAGCATGTTTCTTTTGGGTATCTAGTCACATACAATTAAGCATAAAGTGGCCAAAAGTGTTAATAAGTGTGACCATATGGTGTTTAAGGTGAAGAAATATGTCTTTTGTATGACTATTGATCATCCAATGGCCACTTGAATTTTTTTTTGTGGCCTTTTGTAACATTTAGTCACACAAAGCATGTTTGTTTTGTGTATTTAGTCACATACAATTAATCATAAAGTGGCCAAAAGTGTTAATAAGTGTGACCATATGGTGTTAAAGTGAAGAAATGTGTATTTTGTGTGACTATTGATCATCCAATGGCCACATTAAATTTATGTTTGTGTGGCATTTTCTAACATTTAGTCACACAAAGAATGTTTGTTTTGGGTATTTAGTCACATACAATTAATCATAAACTGACTAAAAGTGTTAATAAGTGTGACCATATGGTGTTTCAAGTGAAGAAACGTGTATTTTGAGTGACTATTGATCTTCCAACTGCCACATGAATTTTATGTTTGTGTGGCCTTTTCTAAAATTTAGTCACACAAAGCATGTTTGTTTTGGGTATTTAGTCACGTATAATTAACCATAAAGTGGCTAAAAGTGTTAATAAGTGTGACCATATGGTGTTTTAAGTGAACAAATGTGTGTTTTGTGTGACTATTGATCATCCGATGGCCACTTGAATTTTATGTTTGTGTGGCCTTTTCTAACATTTAGTCACACAAAGCATGTTTCTTTTGGGTATTTAGTCACATACAATTAATCATAAAGTGGCCAAAAGTGTTAATAAGTGTGACCATATGGTGTTTACAGTGAAGAAATGTGTGTTTTGTGTCACTATTGATCATCCAATGGCCACTTGAATTTTATGTTTGTGTGGCCTTTTCTAACATTTAGTCACACAAAGCATGTTTCTTTTGGGTATTTAGTCACATACAATTAAGCATAAAGTGGCCAAAAGTGTTAATAAGTGTGACCATATGGTGTTTAAGGTGAAGAAATATTTCTTTTGTGTAACTATTGATCATCCAATGGCCACTTGAATTTTATGTTTGTGTGGCCTTTTCTAACATTTAGTCACACAAAGCATGTTTATTTTGTGTATTTAGTCACATACAATTAAGCATAAAGTGGCCAAAAGTGTTAATAAGTTTGACCATTTGGTGTTTTAAGTGAAGAAATATGTGTTTTGTGTGACTATTGATCATCCAATGGCCACATTAAATTTATGTTTGTGTGGCCTTTTCTAACATTTAGTCACACAAAGAATGTTTGTTTTGCGTATTTAGTCACATACAATTAATCATAAAGTGACTAAAAGTGTTAATAAGTGTGACCAAATGGTGTTTCAAGTGAAGAAACGTGTATTTTGAGTGACTATTGATCTTCCAATGGCCACATGAATTTTATGTTTGTGTGGCCTTTTCTAAAATTTAGTCACACTAAGCATGTTTGTTTTGGGTATTTAGTCACATATAATTAACCATAAAGTGGCTAAAAGTGTTAATAAGTGTGACCATATGGTGTTTTAAGTGAACAAATGTGTGTTTTGTGTGACTATTGATCATCCGATGGCCACTTGAATTTTATGTTTGTGTGGCCTTTTCTAACATTTAGTCACAGAAAGCATGTTTCTTTTGGGTATTTAGTCACATACAATTAATCATAAAGTGGCCAAAAGTGTTAATAAGTGTGACCATATGGTTTTTACAGTGGAGAAATGTGTGTTTTGTGTCACTATTGATCATCCAATGGCCACTTGAATTTTATGTTTGTGTGGCCTTTTCTAAAATTTAGTCACACAAAGCATGTTTGTTTTGGGTATTTAGTCACGTATAATTAACCATAAAGTGGCTAAAAGTGTTAATAAGTGTGACCATATGGTGTTTTAAGTGAACAAATGTGTGTTTTGTGTGACTATTGATCATCCGATGGCCACTTGAATTTTATGTTTGTGTGGCCTTTTCTAACATTTAGTCACACAAAGCATGTTTCTTTTGGGTATTTAGTCACATACAATTAATCATAAAGTGGCCAAAAGTGTTAATAAGTGTGACCATATGGTGTTTACAGTGAAGAAATGTGTGTTTTGTGTCACTATTGATCATTCAATGGCCACTTGAATTTTATGTTTGTGTGGCCTTTTCTAACATTTAGTCACACAAAGCATGTTTCTTTTGGGTATTTAGTCACATACAATTAAGCATAAAGTGGCCAAAAGTGTTAATAAGTGTGACCATATGGTGTTTAAGGTGAAGAAATATTTCTTTTGTGTAACTATTGATCATCCAATGGCCACATGAATTTTATGTTTGTGTGGCCTTTTCTAACATTTAGTCACACAAAGCATGTTTGTTTTGTGTATTTAGTCACATACAATTAAGCATAAAGTGGCCAAAAGTGTTAATAAGTTTGACCATTTGGTGTTTTAAGTGAAGAAATATGTGTTTTGTGTGACTATTGATCATCCAATGGCCACATTAAATTTATGTTTGTGTGGCCTTTTCTAACATTTAGTCACACAAAGAATGTTTGTTTTGCGTATTTAGTCACATACAATTAATCATAAAGTGACTAAAAGTGTTAATAAGTGTGACCAAATGGTGTTTCAAGTGAAGAAACGTGTATTTTGAGTGACTATTGATCTTCCAATGGCCACATGAATTTTATGTTTGTGTGGCCTTTTCTAAAATTTAGTCACACTAATCATGTTTGTTTTGGGTATTTAGTCACATATAATTAACCATAAAGTGGCTAAAAGTGTTAATAAGTGTGACCATATGGTGTTTTAAGTGAACAAATGTGTGTTTTGTGTGACTATTGATCATCCGATGGCCACTTGAATTTTATGTTTGTGTGGCCTTTTCTAACATTTAGTCACAGAAAGCATGTTTCTTTTGGGTATTTAGTCACATACAATTAATCATAAAGTGGCCAAAAGTGTTAATAAGTGTGACCATATGGTGTTTACAGTGGAGAAATGTGTGTTTTGTGTCACTATTGATCATCCAATGGCCACTTGAATTTTATGTTTGTGTGGCCTTTTCTAACATTTAGTCACACAAAGCATGTTTCTTTTGGGTATTTAGTCACATACAATTAAGCATAAAGTGGCCAAAAGTGTTAATAAGTGTGACCATATGGTGTTTAAGGTGAAGAAATATGTCTTTTGTGTAACTATTGATCATCCAATGGCCACATGAATTTTATGTTTGTGTGGCCTTTTCTAACATTTAGTCACACAAAGCATGTTTGTTTTGTGTATTTAGTCACATACAATTAAGCATAAAGTGGCCAAAAGTGTTAATAAGTGTGACCATATGGTGTTTTAAGTGAAGAAATATGTGTTTTGTGTGACTATTGATCATCCAATGGCCACATTAAATTTATGTTTGTGTGGCCTTTTCTAACATTTAGTCACACAAAGAATGTTTGTTTTGGGTATTTAGTCACATACAATTAATCATAAAGTTACTAAAAGTGTTAATAAGTGTGACCATATGGTGTTTCAAGTGAAGAAACGTGTATTTTGAGTGACTATTGATCTTCCAATGGCCACATGAATTTTATGTTTGTGTGGCCTTTTCTAAAATTTAGTCACACAAAGCATGTTTGTTTTGGGTATTTAGTCACATATAATTAACCATAAAGTGGCTAAAAGTGTTAATAAGTGTGACCATATGGTGTTTTAAGTGAACAAATGTGTGTTTTGTGTGACTATTGATCATCCGATGGCCACTTGAATTTTATGTTTGTGTGGCCTTTTCTATAATTTAGTCACACAAAGCATGTTTCTTTTGGGTATTTAGTCACATACAATTAATCATAAAGTGGCCAAAAGTGTTAATAAGTGTGACCATATGGTGTTTACAGTGAAGAAATGTGTGTTTTGTGTCACTATTGATCATCCAATGGCCGCTTGAATTTTATGTTTGTGTGGCCTTTTCTAACATTTAGTCACACAAAGCGTGTTTCTTTTGGGTATTTAGTCACATACAATTAACCATAAAGTGGCCAAAAGTGTTAATAAGTGTGACCATATGGTGTTTAAGGTGAAGAAATATGTCTTTTGTATGACTATTGATCATCCAATGGCCACATGAATTTTATGTTTGTGTGGCATTTTCTAACATTTAGTCACACAAAGCATGTTTGTTTTGTGTATTTAGTCACATACAATTAAGCATAAAGTGGCCAAAAGTGTTAATAAGTGTGACCATATGGTGTTTTAAGTGAAGAAATATGTGTTTTGCGTGACTATTGATCATCCAATGGCCACATTAATTTTATGTTTGTGTGGCCTTTTCTAACATTTAGTCATACAAATCATGTTTCTTTTGGGTATTTAGTCACATACAATTAATCATAAAGTGGCCAAAAGTGTTAATAAGTGTGACCATATGGTGTTTTAAGTGAAGAAATGTGTGTTTTGTGTGACTATTGCTCATCCAATGGCCACATTAATTTTATGTTTGTGTGGCCTTATCAAACATTTAGTCACACAAAGCATGTTTCTTTTGGGTATTTAGTCACATACAATTAACCATAAAGTGGCCAAAGGTGTTAATAAGTCTGACCATATGGTGTGTAAAGTGAAGAAATATGTGTTTTGTGTACCTATTGATCATCCAATGGCCACTTGAATTTTATGTTTGTGTGGCCTTTTCTAACATTTAGTCACACATCGAATTAAGCAAACTGTGACCAAAAAGTGTTAATAATTGTGACTATATGAATCTTTTAGTCACATATAAGAAATCAATATATATCAAAACAAATTCAAATATATATATATACAAAATATATTCAAATACAATAAAATTGGAATGTATATAAAATTGTAATGTCGTACATAATAAAATTCTCAATAATTTAACGACTTCTAACTCTTGATCTTCTTAGCTTCCTTTTGCATGGCATCACTAGAGACGTAGCGCTTCGTTTGTAATTTAGGTGCAGTTCTGTTCTCACCAATCAGTTTTATTGTACTTGGTGGTGTTACCTGTACGAAACAAAAGCCGGGTGTATCAAACACACAATTAAATATGAAGAATTATATATGTAGGTTTATAAAACACATGCATGTATGTACCTTTTCATCGAAAACCACTTGATCTTTTGGCCATGCATAAAAACCACGTACTGCATCCTTAACTATTTTGAAACCGTTACTTCCTACATCCGGTATGCATGCTGCATCCACTAAAGGTTTATCAATAGACACTCTGTAGCAATCCTTTGGGAGTGGTTTGTTATGAAGCATTTGTTTTCCATCAGTTTTGTACACGGTACCCTCCGCAATAATACTTGATTTCTTTAAGTGCCACAGCCTGCACTTAATTACCTAAAAATATAATTTGTTGCATGTATATATGTATCAGTAACTAATTAAACTAAAGAACATATGAAAATGTTTAAATACATACTTGTGCTAGTACTGTTAATGGAGACTCATGTTCTTGTGATTCGGAAAGTTGACGTGAAGAATCCTTTCGTTTTGATTTAGTCGGTTTCTTAGATGCGACAGATTTAACAGTTTCCTATATATATAATACACGGTAAATAATACATGTATGTAGAATTCAAAAATCCCAGGGGGATGATTTATTACTTACACTTATTTCTATTTCCTTTTCCAAAGTTGCAAGTCCATTAGACTTCTCAATGCTCGCAATTTTCTCATGTCCAACAACAAGTACTCCGGCATCATCATCAGCACTGCTATTTATAAGATTAATGTTCACCGGAGACACCTGAAATATAAATTGTTTAAGAAGACTGTAGCAGTATTTAAAAGGGTAAAAAAAAGATGGAATGTTACTTTCTTTTGTCTTACTTCCGTTTGTGTCAATGGAGTTGAAGTTGACTGCAACTGCCCCCTTTATGCAGCCAATTGTTTCATCAAATCCTGTATTACCGTCTCTTTTTCTTGAAGTTGGCGCCTCTCATTATCATGTTCACTTTGAAGTGACACCACTCTTTCGTCAGATGCTTGTCTGATTCGAGGCAGATCAAAATACCTCTTGTAGGTTACTCCACCTCCCACTCCTCTCGCATATCCTCCCTTTTCCTTACCTAATACAAATGTCATGGCATCAGTGCCATGATCAACCTTCAAGGTTCCTTGTTTGATCTTCTCCTCCGTCTCTTTCTGCACACACAATATGGGAAATAGGTTATTTAATTCTACCAGTATTAACTTATAAGTAACAGTATTAACTTATAACTAACAGCATTAACTTATAACTAACAGTTTTAACTAATACACTATCAGTATTAACTTATAACTAACAATAAACCTAATAATAAAATTAGTCAAACTTACAATTTTTTGTCCAACTGTTCTGATATCATCATCGTGAAATTCTCCGTCTTTATTCACCCTTCCTTTCTGTTAGGTCACCATATATGTAACACAAGCATCAATAGAAGAAATAGATAAGAAGTGATCGGTTGAACAAATACAAACACACACGTATAGAGATAGAGAAAGGTTATGCGTAGAGTGAATGAGTAAATGAACAACCAACCCTCAAGTGAGGGTTTACAAGAGTATTTATAGGGCAAGGAGCTAGGGCAACACTTCTAGCAACCTTCCCTTCTTATGGGCTTGGGCCAAGGCTCATGGTCTTTCTACATAAGCCTTGGCATGATTACTAACATGAAAGCCATATTAAGCTAACTATTACATATTAATTACTGACACTTGAAATCTAGTTTTGGAGTGATTCCAACAATCTCCCCCTAAGTGTTAGTGATTGATAATATAAACGGTGAAGGTGCTGATGTAATAGTAGCTTTGACGTCTTTTGACATTCTTCTTTCTTGTGAGAAGAAGTGCCTTGATTCGAACAATATCCCCAGTGTAGAGAAATTGTTTTCTTTGAAAAGCTCTGCTTTGACGTCATCATTTTCTTTGTTCTGTGATCTTTGTTCTTTATGATGGTAGTGATAGTATGTTGTTGTTGTCTGCATCAGGTCTGCTTCGTTGCTCCAGTGTCTCCATGTCTTTCTCCAACATGCTTACACGCTATTTGACATTGGATTTCAGTACTGATGAAGTTCTCTTAGTCTTTAAACATTGTAGATTCTTTGACTTGACAAAGAATCATTCTGACTTTGTGTTGCCTTTAGAGAGAACTTCCATTAGTGATGTTGTTGGTATGAGCATGTGGAGAATTTGCACGATCAGTCCACTCCAGAGCTTCCATAAGAAGAAAAACATAAAAACGGTTAGTGATAAGCGGATTCCGGCATTTACAAGTTTGAATTTAGAGGGTGTTAACAGCATAGTGTGAAAACACATCTCTAATTCTCACAAAATCCGTTCCTGAACTGGAGTCCCACAACTAAGATAACGCGATGTACCGAAGTACACCTACAGTTCAGATGAGTCGCTGAGGTACACCGAAGTATCACCTCATGACTGTAGACCGTTTGAGACACACTAAGCGTAATCCACATGGAGTTATCGAAGTGACCTGCTGTCAGGGCTGTTTGATGTTGACCCTGGCAGGAGATTCCATTCAATCACTGAGGATCACAATTGTGAACCCCTCATAAATGTTCTCGACAGACTTCTAAGATCTTTGAAGGACACGATAATATATCACTTGCGTTCTTATTGTTGAACAACAAGTGATGGATTGTCAAGTGTACCTAAGAGATCTTTTGATGAATCTCGTGGCTCTAGACTCAATAGTGCTCTTTGGTTTTCCTGAGCGGAGACTAGGGAGAGGGTCTCCTTCTTCAATACCAGCAATCTCTAAGAGAAAGCCGATAGTTTACGTAGGGTTCCCAGTGAGAATGAGACAAGCTTCTGTTGGGAGAAGCTTGAGTGGCTAAGAAGGTTTTGTGCATGCGTCACTAGGTCCATTATGACTTTTAATCTTCAATACCGGTGTCACTAAGTGACATCCAGTAGCATATGAATTGAACCCGGTGTCTGCCATAAGTTGAATAATCTGGAGGGCTATTTCTTTTCACCCTTTTCTTTGCTTTTCTTTTTAATTCTTCAACTCCTTCTTTCTCCGATTCTCAATTTCTCCTTTTTTATAATCATACCTAAAGACTTCTAAGTACTAACTATTTGTGATGTCCTTGGGTAGATCCCTCCGGCTCTGGCGAATCACAGGACGGTTATTCCTAACCATAGTCACCTTATAACTCCATGACTAACCTATGTTGCCAACAAACCATTTTCTTGAAAATCTCTCAAAGTGTTTGTGAATGAAAAACATTTTGTACCACTGTGAGAGTTTTATCTTTTAGCAGAAATACTCCCCTTCCACACGTTCTTAAGTGTTTAGACAGAAATCTGCACGGTGAGAGAAGAGCAGCACTTTTGAATTGATCGACTCAAGATAGACAATCCCCCGTGAGACACGGTTACGTTGCATAGTTAAAGAGTTACATTGTCAGCTTTTAGGTGACAACTAGCTCTAATAACTACCTTGAAGGTGTGCACAAACCTCGAAAGGCTGTCAAACCCGTCAAAGATCATGTGTATCAAGAGCTTCTCGAATAGGTACAATCTACTTGGATAAGTCTAGGAAGACAAATCTTTTCGATTTATGACAGTTCAGAGTTCGTCAATTTATGGGTTAAGTCTTATCACACGAAGATTCAAATAGCAAATCAACATATTTCTTATCACATTAGTTTTCTCCCCCTAAAAAATGGCATATAAATGTTATTTTTGATAACGTTTTGATATTAAATATGACCATTTCGAGTTTTGTGGGAAGATTACCACGAAGAACATTTTGTTTGAACAAAGATTTTAGCAAATACTCCCCCTCAACAAGTAATACTAACTTTTGAGGTATTGAAAAACGTAAGGGGAAGTACTTGTTCTTTTGAGCAAAACTTTGAAAAGTGAAAGTTTTGATAAGTTTTACTCAAAAGTAAGAAGCTTTCGCTCCTTTTATAGGATTGTGGCACTGAAGTGTACCACAGGGTCCTTTCATTACAAGAACGGGTTGTACACTGTTATTTGTGCACAAGACATTGTCATTAAATAATCACACATCCAAATCAATATGATAATGAAACAGATTAAGGGGTACCAGGTAGTCCAGTAATATTACTAGGAATGCGAACTGGGCGTTGATAGCCTGTGAGAGTAATCCTGGGACGACCACCTACGAAGCTCTCCAGAGTTCTGAACTGGTCCCTTCTGTACAACCTTTCATCGATACGAGTGATGATCCTCTTCACATCCCGTTTTTCCTGGGAATTCCATCTCTTCTTCAACACGATGCCTTCAGGTATCTCCTTTAACCGATAAGCTAACCCATCCCTAACTTTTTTCAGTGTGTGATCTCCAAACTTATGAAGATCTCTATACGCCATCAAGCAGTTGCGATGTAGTTCACTATGGTAAACTACTCGAAATGGTTTGCTGGTGAGAGTGAATTGTGGAAGATGGTTGATGTCAGGAAGTTCTAGCTGAGGTCTGGTAAAGTTGACATGTGTTTGATATGATTCAACGGCAAGTTGCAAGTCTTCTACACGTTCCTGGATCACTATGCTTCTGATGAAGATGAGCACGGACTTGATGTATTCACGTTGGATTTCAGTCGAGAATTGTCTCATTCTTCCCTGTACCTTGGCAAGGTACAGATCTTCAATGTCGTTGAGAGCCAAATTCTAAAAGTCCGCTTCACAGAAATCATAGTCTCTTTCGTCTTGTCTTTTGACCACAATATTCTTGAGGAAAGTGTAATCCCATTTAGACGATAGAGCTACATGCTTAACAGCAACGATCCCTTTATCACTGTACACTTCATGTTTAGACCTTCGAACCTGGTAGCTTTTGTAGTAGATTCTTCGGCGTTCCGGCCAATGGTGAATCCCATACATTGCATCGATGTCATACTCTTCCACGCTGTTGGAAAACATGTGGGTAGCATTTTCCTCGATGGATATACTGTTGGAGTATATGGCTGCAGGGAACGGAAGTGTGAGTGATGTAGCGTATTTCTTTGAACCATCGCTATCATGTAGAAGAAATTCCAGGTCATTGTTGAAGAAGTATCGGAATGGAATCTTAGGTTGATCTGGTTGACCAATTGTTGGTAGAGGTTTAGACCAGTCGGTGTAGTATGGAGCTTTGTCTTTTCTGGTGAAGTCAATGTTCGCTTCAGGGTTGAGCCAATCGATGTTGTTAGACATGGCTCGTGCTATGTTATCAAGATGGTATTCAACTTCGATAGCACTTTCCGAGTTGTCTTTAAGCAATTGAAAAGCTTCATTCTTGAGGCGTTTTAACTCTGACTTGGTCATCTTCTTCACCCGAAACTTTTATTGATGAAATTTAGCATGCTCCAATGTTCGACCTTCTACCATATCTTGATCATCAGTTACGGCGGGAGTAGCATCAACAAGTGTAGAAAACCATTCATACTCGGTGTCATCTTCATCTAGCCATGAGACGACATCAGCCTTAGGTGACTTCTTCTTCTTCTTTAGCCTAGATGAGGATGCTGGTTTCTTTGTTGAAGCGGGAGAGGTGGGTTGTTGTTGGGGCTCAAGGACTTCCTCATCGTCACCACCAGTGTATTCAAAAAAATCACATGTTTTCTCTGTCTGGGGTGGTAACTCAGAGTCCTTAGGTTTGTTAGCGGAAGAGCGTGGAGGAGATCATCTTGTTGTTGGAGTCCTTAGGGGTGGTGGTGGCACAGAGGAGGGTTCTCCAGACTTCTTTGAACGTTTAGGCTCATTATCTTTATCCTTATCCTTATCTTCATCGTCTCTTGGATGTTTAGGCCTTTGAGCTTCTTCTCTGCATGCTGATTTGAGTTGGTATTCCAGAAATGCTTCAAACAGTTTACCTTCGTAAGAAGTAAATGTTGAAGATCGTTTAGACATTTGAGTTACCAGCCTGGAAACCAATTCAGCATCGGAGAACACTATAGGATCGGTTGGGTTGATTGTTACGGTCACAGGTGTTGATCTTATAGTTTGCTTGGCCAAATGCATCAGATTCGGATAGAGTTGTCTGTTGAACATCTCTCTTGTCACACCAGGAATGGTGTCGAGAAGGAACTTGTGAGTATATCCTTTGATCATCTCGTTCATTTCCCCTTGAAGATCACGTTGCATGAACTTCTGGACGTACTCCCTTTCATTAGATATCTTGTCTATCTCGTCATGAAGATGTTTGATGTTGTCATCGAGTATATCTAACTTTTTATTGGTCACATTGTTAGGAATTAGAAATTCCAGGTATTAAAGAGTCGGTCACCTCAAGTATATGTAATCGTTAGAAAGCTCGTAGTCGTAGTTATTTTAAGTTAAGTAGTATTTAGTTAAGTAACACCGTGGAGGACGGACGGGTCTTTACCCACTGTATGCCTGATCCACAGCCCGATGTGTGGCGTTTTATGTAAGACTATAAATAGTCTCTACCTTTCAAGGTAGAGAGTTGGAGCTCATAATAATATCTTTCACTTTCTCTCACTAAGTTCCCTAAACCTCTAACTTTCTCTCTCTAGAATTCCATCTATATGCTACTTT
This sequence comes from Chrysanthemum seticuspe, assembly GCA_019973895.1. NCBI lineage: Eukaryota > Viridiplantae > Streptophyta > Magnoliopsida > Asterales > Asteraceae > Chrysanthemum > Chrysanthemum seticuspe. The sequence continues at coordinate 196,020,982 of BPTQ01000006.1, read as the reverse complement.
GTGTTACGGTTTGATGTGTATGTGAAAAGTTATATCTTACAATTGGTATCAAGAGCCATGGTTAGATCATATCTTGCACATCTTTGGATTTATAGTGGTTTTTAGGTGGTTTTTTAGTTTGAAAAAGTTTAGTGGTTTTTGCATCATTTGGTTGATTTCTCGGGTTAAAGTTCGGATTTTGTTAGTACTTTTATGTTTAGAATCATCACAAGTGTGTAGGTTATCATTTCGTAAGCTTAAATCATCTTGGTTGGGTTGTTTTTGGATTGAAAAGTGATGTTTATGTGGTTTTTTCATGCTAGCGACTTACTTCACGGATTAGTTTCTTCGTAGCGACTTGCTTTACAAATTCGTAGCGAGTAACAGTTCTAAACCTAGCGACTTAGATCTAGCGATTTACAGTACAAGTAGTGGACTCTCCACTACGGGTAGCGACTTGAGGCTTAGCGAGTTACTACTTAGCGACTTGCATTTGTCTAGCGACTTGGGACTCTAGCGACTTAGTGGTGTAGCGAATTAAGTATTAGTGACTTAGTGCATTATCTTCTAGCGACTTAGTGCATTATCTTCTAGCGACTTGAGTGATTGTTTACGGTTTTCTCTTGATTTAGTAAAATCCCGTGAAAGAATCTATTTCCCGGTTTAATCATAGAGTTATAAAATCCCGTATAATCTGTTAACATGTCTACCAACGTTCCTACTATCATCTCCACTGTTGCCGAGGATGTTCAAGCAACTGGCTCAGATACTCGTCCACCCATGCTTGACAGAACTGACTACGATTCTTGGGCTCAACGAATCAGATTGTATTGCCTTGGAAAGGAAAATGGTGTCAACATTCTCAAATCCATTGATGAAGGACCATATCGAGTTGAGACGACTAGAGACATACTTGATACTAATGAAGATGGTACTCCTGTTTACGGAATGGAGAAACCTAAGATGTATGATGAGCTTGATGATAAGGATAAAAAGAGATTTGATGCAGATATCAGGGCTTCAAACATTGTTCTTCAAGGTCTTCCTAAAGACATCTACAAGCTGATCAATCATAACACTGATGCTAAGGCAGTTTGGGATAATGTTAAGATGATTCTCTCAGGTTCAGAATTAACTATGGAAGACAGAGAATCCCAACTCTATGACGAATTTGAGCACTTCAAGATGAAACCAGATGAGAATGTCTATGAGTACTATGTGAGATTTCATAAGTTAGTAAATGACATGAGGAACATCAGAATGACTATGCCTAACATTCAGCTGAACTCAAAATTTGTGAACAACATGAATCCTGAATGGCACAAGTTTGTTACCGCTGTGAAGCTCACTAAAGGATTGAAGAATACAAACTATGAGCAACTCTATGCCTTCCTCCTTCAGAATGAGAGACATGCTATGTTTGAAAAATTGATTCTCAATCAGTTCAAAACCAACCAGGGAGAGACAAGCTCGTCTAATGACTCTACAGCTTTCTACTCAAATATTGGAATCACAACCAAAGCATCACAAGTCATACCCTTGGGTAATGGTAATCACAAACTCATTCCTGATCATATGTACAAACAAGCTGATGTTGATGCTCACGTGGGTAACTTCATTAATCAACTAGCTCTTCTCATTAGTCAAAACATGAATTCTCTCCCACAAACCAACAACAACCTCAGAACAGCATCTAACCCACACAATCAAGCCACTGTTAAAGATGGAAGGATCGTGGTGCAACCAGTTCAGGAAAGACAGTATGATCAGGGACGAGGTGGAGCTGGGAGAGGTTATGT
>BPTQ01000006.1:195953051-196008845 GCA_019973895.1 Chrysanthemum seticuspe | reverse complement strand
ACCGTCGTCGTATCGTCTTCGTACCTGACTTTTATAGTCTCAGTAACTACGTGATTAGTACTAAAGAAAACTCAACTTACACAATTCACTCGTACGCCGATACCTAACTGGCGAAGTAAGACTAGTCGACGTTTGCAGCCCGCATGGACGTATGTTGTCAATCGTTATTTAGCGTGCTTTCACAGAAACTAGTGAAAGCAACTTAACTCCATGTGCCGGGTGCCAAGGGGCAACTAGTCATGTTCATGACAGACACTAGTCCATATTAAGGTTTCTTAAAGGAACTGTCCCAAAGCGTCGACGAGATCGACAAGAGTTTGGCCTTGCAGAGTTTCTTCTGTTGTGCCTCACTCACTTGGTCGATTAAAATTCAGGTGACTAACTACTTTTTTCTAAACTGTTTGTTAGCACATAACGAGTTATCTTTAACAAAAACGTTATGTTGCTTCCAAAATAACTTTTAGTTAATAGTTAGTATTTTTGTGGAAAACCCAATTTTTTTACTCATGTGCCAGCTACACGATTTCTTTTTCAAACAATTCGTGTTTCTGGCCAAAAAGTTTCCATAGGCAGTTAGGGATTGGACTTGGTCCTAACTAAGTTCTTTAACTTAGCGGGGTAACAAAGACAAGTCAACAGTGTACCAACTAGGTATATTATCTAGAGTGTACGGTGGATGGTCCTCGAACAAACTACAACCGAGGTCTTCCGAAAGGTAGAAGTAACACTTACACATTTGTGTAGTGAGTCTACAAGACCATTATGGTGTTCCTATTACGCATCCTGAGTTCTATATTAGAGAGAAAGGTACCTTTGAAAAACCGGTCTTTGTGCTTAACAAACTTTTTCTTTAGCACATCGACCGTGTACTCATTTTTTTAACCCAAAAGGTGTTTTTATGATTGATAATTGATTTTCAATAAAACCTTCGTTGTATTGCAAAAACAATTTCTATTGAGCAATACACGATTGTTTGTCAAATCTTTTTTCATCAATCAGTGGACTTAAAATTAGCTGGTTCACTCACTCCGTGTTGTCTTCTTTGAGACGTTCCGGTTTGAGAACAGCTAGAGCAGCTGCGAAACCCTGTCAAGGAAATTCTTTGGAATTATACCTGATCACAGACAGTACTTGTACTGATCAACGGGGAACCGTGGGCCGTGTACCTCAATTCAACGAAAGTGATCAAAGACACTTTCGTGCGATTTATTGCTAACTGTTGTATGCAGGTACGCCCGACGTTTGCAGCTGATCAGAATGAAGCGGTCAATCCATAGCCGCATGCTCACTTAACACATTCAACTCAAAAGAAATCATGATTAGTGCATCAATGACTCTGATATTTTCAGTCCATGCTTCTGCTATGCTGCTGCCAATATCATGAATCAATTAAAGCTTCCGCTACTATGATGAGAAGATATCATGATCCAGAATGTGAGCATGTCGGTCCGTATGTCACAACATCACATAATCCAACACCACAATGGATGTCACAGAGATCTTTGATTGCTGATGATCTCAAAAGCTGGTTCAATATTATTATCACGTGGATCAGTAAAAGACCTCCACTTGAAGTAACCAAACATGCAATGTGAAGAATCAATGACTACGAGCTTCGAAGCAAAGGACTACATCAAGAATGCAAGAACAGTTTTTTTGTAATATCAATTTGTATTCTATAATCTTGCTACATGATTGAGGTGACCTCCCTTAGGGGGAGATTGTTAGGAATTAGAAATTCCAGGTATTAAAGAGTCGGTCACCTCAAGTATATGTAATCGTTAGAAAGCTCGTAGTCGTAGTTATTTTAAGTTAAGTAGTATTTAGTTAAGTAACACCGTGGAGGACGGACGGGTCTTTACCCACTGTATGCCTGATCCACAGCCCGATGTGTGGCGTTTTATGTAAGACTATAAATACTCTCTACCTTTCAAGGTAGAGAGTTGGAGCTCATAATAATATCTTTCACTTTCTCTCACTAAGTTCCCTAAACCTCTAACTTTCTCTCTCTAGAATTCCATCTATATGCTACTTTGTGTTATGGTTTGATGTGTATGTGAAAAGTTATATCTTACACACATCTTTCTTCCTGACCTGCTTGACAGCTTTAACAATCCTTGTCTTTGCCCGAGATATCCAAGAGTCTGTTGGCTTCTTCGCAGATTTAGATGTAGATTTGGTTGTGCCTTTGGATGGTGGTAGAGAAGAGTGAGAAGACGAGTCCGATGATGAGGAGACGTGAGGTGACTTAGGGTCCTTTGGTGGCTCAGAAGTTTCCTCCTTGGAGCGTGCGGGACTGTCTAGAATAAAAGTATCATAATCAAGATCTTCATCATGTCCAGACTTGGCCGTTTCAGCAGTCTTAGTATCATCACCAGGAGTTTTCTCAGTCTTTTTCATGTCTGTTTCCTATATGTCATAGTTGATGGAATCCTCAATCTGCCTTTGTTGTTGTTCGTGGGTGGTGGTAGCAGTTCCCTTATCGAGTTGATTAACCGCATCGAAAACTGGTGTGGCTTGAGTTCCACCACTTGATCCTGCAGGGCCACGAGTTTGATCCTTTACGAATTCATCAGCAAAGTATTTTTGTCTGAGGTTCTTCAACTTCTTTTGATATTCTCTTTCCTCATCAAATGGTTCTTCTTCAGAACTTTCCTTATCTTGCTTAAGCACAGGAGTTTTCCCTTTGCCTTCATCAGCTATTGGACTGGGAGGTTTTGCTATTGTTTGTGTGTCATCGGTTGGAGTTTCAGAGTAGAAGACCTCTTCGTCTGATTCAGTATTCTCAGAGCTTTCATCTAGTAACTTTCGTTGCAGTTCAGGCTTGGGAATGGGAATAGGAATAGCTTCCTTAGAGGGAACTTTCCTTTTGAGTGCAGGTTTCCTCTTAGGGAACTTTCTTTGACTCTCAGTGCTTGTAACACTTCCTGCACTGCCTCTCCTGGTTTTTCTAGTGGGTGTACCAGAAGATTTTTCATCAAGAAAGCCTACTTTGCCTTCATCAACCGCTACCAGATACCTTTTGTATAAATAGAGTTGTTTGACTGCATCGGTTAGAAGGTGATCTGGCAACACTGCACCGTGTTTCTTTGTTGTAGATTCCTTAAATCTGACTGTGAGTGTAGGCTCATACAACATGGAGTGATTGTTGGGGTCATTGAGTCTCTTGGGGATATCAGGATTATACCTATAGCTCTTTGGATCAACAATTTCGTATATCTGATATATGGGATCTTGGTGCCAAGCTTTTTGAGGAAAGACATCATGTCGTCCCATATCAGAGTTTCAACTTCAATATGTTTCATGTTGACCAAAGCCCAAAAGATCTGTAGTTCCACGAGCTTGGGATGCTCGTAACCACTATCACGTCTAGAAACTGATTTGGTGATGATGATGTAGAGGGTTCTCCATGGCTGAGGAATATTCTTAAGATCCACGTATGAATGCTTTGTGATTACTCCTGTAGCTTCGTCATAACCAATGTCGATCATGAATTGCAGAATAGCCTCTTCAGTTGGTGTGGCATTGCATTCGGTTGGCTCGATGACAGGAATGAGAAGAACAGCCCTCAAGTCTGCTGGTGTGATGGTGACTTGTTTCTGATTGAGTGTCACCGTCACAACATTTTGACCTTTGATCTTTTGCATTGTATGCCAGAACTGGTGAATGTAGATCTCTGGCACTGTAGCAGAATTGGTGAGCATGTTCTAATAAGGGTGATTCTTCAGAATGTCCACAACTATTAAGCAAGAAGACCTTGACCAGGTGAGACTATCAAAATCAACATGAAGGTTGTTCTTTCCTATCTTCATCGGATAGCCATTAGGGAAGATATCTTCAACGGTGAGAGTGTTTGGTGCTTCCATGTTTTGAGCATCCATGTCGTGATCTGAAAGATATTTAGCCAAAAGAACCAACATATCGAAAGACATTGCGTTAGTCAATAGATGGTTTTATTGTCTAATTATTGAATGTGATATGTCGATGATTGTTACGAGCCCAATGTCACTTGTTAGTCCAATAGTCCAAAGACGCCGTGATAAGTTTCGTGAGTTGATTAACTTTAAGTTTTAAAGTCTATGTTTTCACTTATTTTTCACAACTTATTAAACATTTAAGCTTATTAGTGACATTATTGGTTTCGTGGCGTTATGATTTATTTATTTACAAGTTTGCACGCGTAACAATTCACAATTAAGGTCAAAACTAGGCTTAGGCGTAGAAATGGCAAGCTTATGCGTAAACAGAAGTGATTAAACGCATAAACGTAAGCTTATGCATAGGTTCTTGACTTACGCGTAAGAAATATTACGCGTAGGAAAAGAGGGCCTTATGCGTAGAGCTTACGCGTAAGCGTATATGGAACCTTACGCGTAAGGCTTACTCGTAAGAGTCAACCTTATGCGTAGAGGTTACTGTTTACGCATATCCTTCACAGGATACGCGTAGTCCCCAATGTAGAACCTTACGCGTAAACGTTACGCGTAAGATTTCTCTTACGCATAACATGCTACGCGTAAGGTGATCCTTATGCGTAGATTCCAAGTAACCTTGATTCTGAATTTTTTAAGCGTAGAAAACCTGAAATAAATTCATCATAACATCAACATTAACATCTTCATTCAATTCCTATCAGATTTGAGCATGTAAACTTATTAATACAGTTATGCGAAGAACATACTTTATGCGTAAGATTTAAAACCATAAGGCTCAATTTTTACGTGTAAGTTATCTAGCCATAGGAATTGCACCAAAATGATTTTGGGATGTCTAGGAAGCCTATTGAGTTGTTCTATCCAAGTCTTAACATCAAACTCTAAGCGAATAAAAAATACCCAAATTTCAAGAACATAAACCCTAATTCTTAATAAGCTAGCAATTAATGTTACTGGGTTGATTCTGAGCCTAGATATGATCAATTCAACATGAACACAACCTCATTCAACTACCTATTCAACCAGAAACACTCTCATATGAAAATACCCAATTTCACGCATAAACCCTAGTTTTCAAAATCAATCAATTCGTGCATCTGGGTGATGTTTAATGATAAAAATGGTTTCAATGATGTTAGATAAACGTTTAGACACACTCATTTTATCCACAAACACACAACCTTGATTTGATGTTCATACGCTTATGCGTAGAACATTAAATCACCTCTAAGTTAAAATCTAACCGTTCGATTTCAAAAAGATTTAAAACCTTTGTTTAGATGATAACAAAGAACATATAATCACTTACAAATTGATGATCAAGACTAAGGATTTGAAGATTGATTTTAGGCGTAGGATTGGTTTGGTGAGATAATAAATGTAGTGAAGTTAATGAGTTAGGTGGAAGCTTTTGTTAAAAATAACTTTGAACATTTGACACAATTAGTCCCTCCACCTGTACCATTTACATCCAATGCCCTTAACTTCCATTTTGGTTACCAAACGAAAGATATTTGGAAAGAAATTTGACGACACTCCCCCTCGACTTAAAAAATAATGAACTTTTATAAATTTTAGTCCGAGGAGTGTCAGTAAACTAGAAATTTGACCACCATTATTAAAGAAACAATCGGGATTAGGTAACATGCAAGTACAAGGTTTTTATGAAACCGTAAAAATATTTGTTTCTCCCCCTCAACACATGATTGAAAAAATACTGAATTTTGAAAGATTTGAGTGTTGACGGAAGAGTTGTACTTGCCACGTTAAAAGAAATATAGATAGAAGAATATTTTTGTTGTTTTATCTGATTTTATAATTTTGTATTTTGTTTTTGAAAAATCTTTACAAAAGAGGTTTTGGTGTTTGACTGGTTTTAAGAATGTTTTAAGAGTTCATCCAGTTCCTCTTGAGTCAAACACCACATACCAATCCGGTGGACCAACTCATTAAACCTAGCAAGAGCTAAGGCTTTGGTGAGAAGATCTGCCAATTGGTATTCTATACCCACAAAGTATAATTCAATAGTACCGTGTTCCACGTGGTCCTTGATGAAATGATAACGAAGATCGATGTGCTTTGATTTCGAACATTGAATTGAGTTGCACGAGATCGTAATAGCACTCCGATTGTCGCAGTACATCGGGATTCTGTCGAATACGTAATCATAGTCTTTGAGTTGTGTTCTCATCCAAATGACTTGAGCACAACACGCCGACATGGCTACATATTCTGCTTCGGTTGACGACAGCGATATACAATCCTGCTTCTTCGATTGCCATGACATCAATTTATCACCAAGAAATTGTAGTGCTCCTGAAGTACTTTTCCGTGAATCTAAGCATCCTGCGTGATCAGCATCTGAAAATGCTATTAGTTCAAAACCAGAATCCTTCGGATACCAGATCCCCAAGTTAATGGTTCCCTTGATGTATCGGAGGATTCTTTTAGCCTCAGAGAGGTGGGTTTCAGTTGGTCTCGACTGATAACGGGAGCAAAGATATACGGCAAGCACAATATCAGGCCTGCTAGCTGTTAGATACATGAGAGACCCAATGATACTACGGTATTTGGTAGGGTCCACCAATTTCCCATGTAAATCAGCGTCTAGCTTCTTGGTATGAGCCATTGGTGTGGCATAGGTGTCACAGTTTTGCATTCCAAATTTGTTTAACAGTTCAAGGGCATATTTGGACTGACTCAAGAAAATACCACGGGGTGATTGATGAACTTGCAGTCCTAGAAAGAACGTAAGTTCACCCATCATTGACATTTCAAAATGTTTGTTCAGTAGTTTTGCAAAAGCGATTGAGTACTTTTTATGTGTTGACCCAAAAATGATGTCATCCACGTAAATTTGAACAATTAAAATATGTGCCCCGTGATATTGTATGAAAAGAGTTGGGTCGACCAAACCTTTGGTGAAATTATTGGCAATGAGGAAAGATGATAACTTATCGTACCACGCCCGAGGAGCTTGTTTGAGACCATACAGAGATTTGTTCAATTTGTAGACATGGTTTGGGAACTCGGGATCAACGAATCCTTCTGGCTGGCTGACATAAACCGTTTCTTTCAGTTGCCCATTCAGAAAAGCAGTTTTGACGTCCATCTGAAAGACCGTTATGTTCATATGAGCCGCGAACGCGAGAAAGATCCGAACAGCCTCAAGACGAGCAACCGGAGCAAATGATTCTTCAAAGTCAATACCCTCTTCCTGTCTATAACCCTTAGCCACCAGACGTGACTTGTTTCTGATTATGTTCCCTTCAGCATCCAATTTGTTCTTCTAAATTAATTTGAGACCAATGACGTAGACCCCTGTTGGTCTTTCAACAAGTTCCTATACTTTAAGACGTTTGAATTGGTTGAGTTCTTCTTGCATGGATTCAATCCAGTTGTCTTTTGTCATTGCGTCTTTAATGTTTTTAGGCTCAGATTGGCAGACAGTGAGTGCATAAATGCAATGTTCACCATCTGTGTGAAGACGTTGTCTCGTAACGACTGGTTGATTCGGGTTGCCAATAATATTCTCTAGAGGATGACCTTTTGTCCAACGATGTGTAGAGGGTTGATGTTGGTATACATTGTGTAGATTTTGAGGATTCAAATGGCTTGTAGATGATTCCGCAACATCAGGTGCAGCAGTTTCAGTAGCAAACGGGTTAAAGAACGCATTTGGATCAAAATCTGCAGGTGGGGGTACTTCATTAAGAACATCATCAGCTGGTTCAGCGTCGTTGGAAGCAGTTTGTTCAACTGTTGTTGTAAAGTCAACTGGTGGTGCTTCTTCAATAGTAGTTGTTGTAGCAGGTGTATCAGGTATAAGAGTATGATCAGGTTGAGCAGCGGAAACATCGGATACACCTGGAGCATGTTCATCAATGTCATCACTAAACAGCGGAGCAAATAGCTTTTCTATTTGTTGACGAGTAAGTTGGGGGCTTGGTTCAGCTGATGATGGGGTTTGAGGGAAGTTTAAACGGTTGTGACCGGGTTCCAAGTTGTTATGCTCAGAAGCCATTTCTGTAAGTTCATCGAAATTTGCATGAATCGTTTCCATAACCTGCTTTGTACGACGATTCCAGATCCGAAAACCTTTAGAATTCTCACAGTATCCAATAAAGACTCCAATGCCAGCTTTGGCTTTGAGCTTTCCAAAGTCATCACGATCATTGTTTGGGTAGCAAACGGATCCAAATACATGAAAGTGTTTGAGATTCGGTTTATGGTTGTGGATAAGCTCAAAAGGTGTTTTGTTGTGGCGTTTTGTAATCATTGAACGATTTTGAGTATAGCATGCAGTTGATACAGCTTCTGCCCACAAGTAATCTGGAAGTTTATGATAAGGTTTTAAAATGTACCTTTTTGAGGGTTCGTTTAAGCCCTTATTTGATCACTTTTGTATCCGTTATTGCTTAATATCGTTCCTTTTCACTTTTTAGGTCTCTTGAAGGCAAACTGCTGTAATGGCACTTATTTGGACGAAAAAGCGCGGATATATGAAGAAAATGGCCAAAGTCAAGAATCGAGACACTCAAGCTGCTAAATTACAAGGGGACGGCGTCACTACTTAATTTGCGACGCCGTCGGAGGAATTTGTGACGGCTCAGAAGAGAAATTGCTAAGTTCTGAAGGACGGCGTCGGGCTTTAAAAGAGTAGGCCGTCGTAACTCAGACGGCCTAGATTCAATCCAGACGGCGTCAGAAGCTAAAGAGGACGGCGTCACAAGCATAAGGTGACTCCGTCGCAAGATTAACTTGGCCAAGACGAAACCCTAATGACGGCGACACGACAGCGTCACAAATCATAAGGTGACGCCGTCGCACATGTAATCTTATATATAGAATCCGAATTTTTTAGTTTTAGAGAGTAATCTTTTGGGTAAACTTTTGGGGTAAGACCTAAACTGAACCAAGGTCGTATTTTAGGGTTCTAAACCCTATCTTACACCAATATAAGTTGTTTACTTCATTAATTTAATTATGTCTTCAATTATTTGTGTGTATGCTTGCATGTTCTCCATGTCCGGCTAATTTACTTGTGTGTTTGCTTAGGGAATATGAAATTTAATTATTGAATATTGATTGGTTGTTCCTTATCTTAGTTGATTAATGATCTAGTAATGCGATAGGTCATTCGTTGTGTACTTAATGCTTGATTAATCTTTGTGAACCTTAGGTTATAGCACTTTGAGTTGTTGTAAGTTAAACTATCCAAAGAGGCCTTAGAGTTAGAGTTTATCATCCCTTGTGGGTTTTGTAGACGAGACCCTTTGGTAACTTCAAAGAGTTAGGGAGAAACGCATACCCTACAACTCTAGACACACAACGCAATTAGGAATAAGGACGTGACAATTCAACCACCAATAGGAGATAATTAAGGAGTAGTAAAACCTAAGTAAACACATCTTTAAACTATCATACGAGCACACAATAATTAGACATAGACTACCACCACCTTAGTTTAGATAATTAGATAAAAGTAGAGTAATCGGTATAAATACCAACCCCCCAAATCCAAACCCCGAGATTCGTACTTTTCCTTTTCTAAAAAACATAAAAAGATAAAAAATAATCTTCCTCAACCCCAACCTTAGCGTAGTAGCTTCTCACTGGCATTCCTATTCCCCTAGAGAACGATATCAATTCTCGTGGCTTACCCTAATACTACACTACAACGATTAGGTTTACTGCCTAGGGTGTTGAAAAACTTGCTCGACGAAAAGGAAGTTCCTTTGACCCCGAACGCGCTGTGTAAGCGTATCAGTTCAGCATTGATTAACATTGTTCTTGCAGCTTCCACTAACGTACGGTTTTGTCTTTCAACAACTCTGTTTTGTTCGGGTGTACGTGCAATAGATGTCTGATGCTCAATTCCCACTTTCTCATAAAATTCTCGAAGAGTTTGGTTCACAAATTCTGTTCCTTTGTCTGTTTTGATTTGGCGGACGGTGTTCCGGAGCTGAACTTGAATTTTCGTGAGAAAGGTGATGATCATCTGTGGAGCTTGATCTTTGCTTCGAAGAAAGTAGACCCAAATCCATCGTGAGTAGTTGTCAACAATTACCAAGATGTAAAGTTTGCCATTAATTGTTTGCATGCGCATCGGGCCACACAAATCCATGTGAAGAAGATGAAGCACATGTTGAGATGTGTTTCACCTTTGAAGGAAAATGAGCACGAGTGCTTTTCCATTGTTCACAAGCAGAGCAAAGGTGATCTTTAGAATACCGGAATCTCGGGAGACCTTCAACAAGTTTGTGTCGAGCAAGGTTGGTGATGGTTTGAAAGTTTAAATGTGAGAGACGACGGTGCCATAGCCAAGATTTTGTTGATGTTGCCTTTGAAAGTAGACAGATGGGAGATGAAGCAACCATGTCTTGCATTGAGATTGTGTACAAAATAGAATTGCGAGAGCCAGACATAAGATCGTTTCCTTGTAGATCACGAATGAAACAAGTTTTCTCCCTAAAAGCAACTTCCAAATCTCCATCACAGAATTGACCGACTGAAAAGAGATTGTGACCGAGGCCTTCCACATAATAAACCCTGCTAATTTCGATATTGCCATTGATATAATCTCCGTAGCCCATGATAGCTTCGAAGTGATCATTCCCGAATCTGACAATGCCAATGAACTTTGGAATAAAGTTTGATAACAGTTTAAGATTGCCTGTCATGTGTCGGGAACATCCGCTATCAACAGTCCAAAGGATGATCTGTATCACCTGCATTACACACAGACGACGCAGATGGAATAGAAATAGATGTGGAACCCGATGAGTTAGAGGGTTCCGAAGCAGTTATAGTAGAAATACACACATCAATGATTTTAGGCATCCATTTAAATCCTAGTGTATTATGTAACCATTTCTGCCATCTCCAACTAGTATTTGGTTTAGTCTTAGTGAATGCACTAGGTGGTACTACATTCCTTGGAGGTGATACTGAAACTACAGGGACATCAATGCATTTCTTAGAATCTAAAGAGGGCGGTTTACCAAGCACAAACTTAGAAGCATTAGTGAGCCTAGAGGTATTCCGTATCTTAGGATTCCGTAAACGAGACAAGATAGCTTTAGCAACACATTTATCATGACAATCAGAAAGCATACTTTTACGACATATAACACAAGAAGATTCAGACTTAATATCAAAAGTACTTAAAGGTTTAGCATTCGTTACAACAGTTTTTCCATTACATTTATCAGACGTAATATCTAAAGTGGGTGCAACTTGAGTCTTATTCAAAGTCCTAGGGTGTGCTTCTACTTCAGCATTCTTTATTGGTCTTTTATTAGGTCACAACTTCCTATTCTTCCTTGTATTGCTCCTAGGCTGTGAAGTGCAGACGTTTGGAAAAGAAGCAACTATTCCTGTTTCAATAGAGGGAAGCACATTAGTATCTTGTGTTTTGTCAGTAGGCAATCTGGTATCACGTTTGCTAAGTGTTACAGGTGCAATTTTCTTAATGATGCTAGGCTGAACTTGTTCATACTTTCCTAACATTTCCCTTAATTTAATGTTAGTGTGCACCAAATCTTGATTTTCAGAACGAAGATTTCCAGAAAAGTTCATGACTTCTTTAGTGTGTGCAAGATAATGATCAAGTTCATTTGATGCTTCATTATGAGTATGTTTGAGTAAATCAAATATGACACCGTATTCCTTTTTAACTTTTGCAAGTTCTTGTTCATATTTTGAGATTTGACATTTCAAAGACACGTTTAGATCATCCAGTTGCTCAATTTTAGGATCAAAAGATTTTGAGCGCAACTGGGTGAGTTTGTTTTGCAGAGCAAGTTCACGATTTTGACAATCTTTTTGACACCATTGAAGACGACGTTTTGAGTTTGAAAGTTCGTTTAACAATCGTTCATTTTCAACTTTTAAAGACTCGATCTGATGCACATTATCAGTATTCTCAACAATTTCAACAGAATCAACAGAATCATCAGAAATATAATCAGATGCATATGGCAAAGAATGCAGTAACACAACATTATGGATATCAGCACGGATAACATCGTCCAAGAGTCGATCAACATCCTTTCATAACATTTTCTTTTTATGTTTTGTATTAGAAATAGATGTTTCAGTTTTCTCGAAAACGATTTTCATCAATCAAAGTTCCTTATGAAATTCCCTTTCCCAATACGATGCACAATTTTTCAAAATTTTAACATGGGGTAAAATTCTTTTCTGAAAAATATCAGTTTGTTCTTGCGACTTAGGTGATTGAAAATGTTCAACTTTTATTTCAGAATGAAATTCAATCTCACGTTCTAAAAGTTTGAGGTCAGAAGTGAAAATGTTGAAATATATGAGAATTTGACGATTTTCGGGTTTTAAATTTACTTCACTGAGTGAAGGTAAAGGACCATAAAGTTGTGCATAATTTGGTTGGGGAGCAACATTAGAAGACTCAGACATTTTTGTGATAATCCTAGGTGTGTTAGAAGAATCCTTTTGGTGGGACGAAAGTGACGGCTTTTGAATAGTTGAATGGTTTGTTATAAACAACATTTTCTAATTTTGATCGACTCTCGTCTTATGCATCTAATTCCTCATGACGATGATATTCAACAACACTCATAACAGAATCATCAATTTTATATTCTGCACTGGAAACTTCAGGATTTGGTTTGAATGCTTTGGTTTGTAATCGGCAAGATTCGGTCCATATCCATTTAGATTGGGTTTTAAAGTAAACTTTTATGGTTGTGATTGACTCACAATGTTTATAAATAACATTTCGAAACTCTTTAAGTTTGTTTTGTAAGTCGACAATTTCTTCAAGATGGTCATCTATTGGTTTCGTTGAATGCTTTTTGTACGCAGAGAACTGTTTTTGACAAGTTAACAACTCAGCATTGGCTTTTTGAGTTTCCAAAGTAAGAGTGTTAATTTGTTTTTTATGTTCATGTTTGAGTTGTTCTATTTGAGACAACAAAGCATTCTTCGATGCGGCTAGATCACAAATCTGTCGTTCTAAAGATTTTTCGTTTTGATGTGATTTAGCAAAAACGGCTTCAAAACCTTTTTCACGGTTTTCTTGAGTTTTGAAAAAATTGAGTTGCCGTTTTAAGCATTCAATATCCCTGGTTAACAGTGCATTTTTACTGTGTAATTGCTGATTTGATGAACGACATTTATCCATTTGGGATTGATAATCTTTAAGTAAGAGGTCAATATCTGGATTAGGAAAAAGTTCAGCGTGTTCAACGTGAGTCACAACATGATCACTGTTCAGATCCTCAAGTATAACCACGGAGTCAATTTGAGTATCAAAGGTAACCATAGGGTCATCTTGATCATCAAATGTAACTACGTGGTCTAGTTGAGAATTGTCAGAATGAGATGTGGATGACTCATTTTGAACATTCTGATCCTTGCCGGATTCAGATGTTGGCTGAGATATGAGATCAGTGATGAATATGGTTTGTTCGGGTACCTGAGACAAGCCATCAGTGTCATACATTGGGCCTGTGTCACTCATGTGGAGAGCTTGCATTTGTGCCATCAACATCACTGCAGCATTAGCTTGCAAATCCTCCATATCATCATCTGAGTCTGCATCTGCCATAAAGCTCTGTTCTTTGTTTGTGAGAGTTCCACCAGCTTCATCCTTAAGAGCCAAAAGTAAAGCCTCTTTGTGATAAGCACTGCCCCTAGTCCTCGGCTTTGGGCATGCATTAGCCAGGTGTCCCTTCTCATTACAGTTGTAGCAGCGAAGACCATTTATCCCATTCTGAGCATTACCCTGTTCAACCACTTGAGCTCTTTGTTGTTGTGGAGCATCCATGTTATTCCTTCCCATAGCATTAAACCCTTGACCTCCTCCCATCTGACGACTATAACCACGATTCTGAACTTCAACACGTCCATTATTCACAACAGCCTGATTCCTTGTGTTTGATGAGGAGCGAATGCGATTGTTGGATTTGTTTGTATATCGGCCGAAGGCCTTAGCAATCATAACAAATCCTTGTTGCAATGCATCAAAAGCTTCAGAGTCCTCATTAGCTTCACTGTAAAGTGCTTGATCATTGTTGTTGTTGTATGGAACCAATTGAGTTTGTTGAGATTGTTGCTGTGACTGATCATATGGTGTAATTGTTGTAGTTGGCTGAGGAGCGGGTTGAGGAGGATAACTAGTTTGAGCCCACAAAGCAAGTTGTTGATTATCCTTAAGTGATGGTGAAGCAGTTTGTCCACGGATAACCCTTTCTTTGTCAACTTCTTTTTGATGTGGTTTCAAATAGTCATACAATAATCCGTAAGAAGCATGATGAAGATTCTTCGCTTGACGGATGAAAATGGCATACTTCTCCCACTCAGGACCAAGACTACTTAGGAACTTTGTATTGACTGCAATTCTTGGCATGATGATGTTGTGTTTATCCAAATCATTGATGATGTCTGAGAATCGATGATGATAAGACTCTAGTGTCTCTCCAGATTCAATTATGAAGTGTTCATAAGCCAAGTAAATTTTGGATTCCATATCCTCTTGATTGAGTGTAGTGCCTTCCATGAGAAGATGAATATGTTCCCACATTGCTTTTGCAGTCTTTTGAGCATCAACACTTCGAAGAATTGGGTTTGGTAATCCTAAAAGGATATATTGCATTGCCAGCTCATCAGCTTCGTAGTGTAGAAGTTCATCACCAGAAAGGTCAGCAAGAGTTGCAATGTTTGTGAGATCATCTCTTGGTGGAACATCATTTGGATCTCCGGGTGTAACAACAATAGGCATCTGAAATGGACCTTCCAAGATAACCTTCTTTAAGAACTTTCCATGTGGCTTCTTTAGATCACAAAACCTAAAGAACCGAATCACCCATTGATCATAGTTTCCTGGAGTGAGCATTGGAGGTCTATCAAGTGATCCTGCCTCATGAATGGATTGCTGACTACTTAAAGCTTCACACATCTTTGCAAACCAAGTTGGTTCCTTCATAGTATTCCTGGATGGATGTTGATTGTAAACGTTTGTGTAAGGTTGTACTTGAAGACTAGGTGGTGGTTGAACCATTTGAGGTGGAATTGCTCCTTGTTGTGGATAATGTTGTTGATAAATTTGTTGTTGTTGATTGAATTGTTGATGTTGTGGACTTACTTGTTGTTGTTGATTATAAGTGTAAGGAAAATAGCTAGAGTATGGAGGTTGAGACATGTTGAAAACTTGTGTTGTAAATGGATCTTTGTAGTCGAATGAAACGTTGTTGATGAAGTATCCTTAGGCGTAGAAAAACCAAGTTTAGGCAAAGCAACACTTAGGCTTAAAAACACCAAACTTACGCGTAAAAGCACTATTTACGCGTAGGATTAGCTTACGCGTAAGAATTGAGAAACACTAAAGTTAGGCATAAACTGAAAGTTAGGCGTAGAAGACTTAGGCGTAGGATTAGCTTATGCGTAAGACAGAGCTTAGGCGTAAGAAAAATCTTATGCGGAAAGAGTTCTATGCATAAGTTTGAGCTTATGCGTAAGATTAGGGTTTTGCCCAAAAAATCTTTTACACTATCACAGTGTAAAGGATATCCAAAGTCGAAGTGTTTTCAGGCTTATCCAAGAAAGAAAACACTGAGTAAACCACGAAAACTGAAGATCGATCCAAGGAAAAGTTACGCGTAAAAATAGGGTTTTGATACGCGTAAAACTTGACCAAAACTGATTTCTGCCCAATGATGTTTCTAAACCAGATTTTTGTGATGAAACAGCTTCAATATCACCAAAATAACACAAAAGTGTGAAACTTGATGATCCAAAACTTCTAAACACCTTATGCGTAGAAATACTCCCACGTTTAAAACCAAGCTTAAAAACAATGATCCACACGTAAAGTTTGAAACTTTTTGCCAAAAACAGATATTTTAACACCTAAAAACGTTGAAAGTACAAGAATCTTGGATTAAAAAGTGTAAAAACTAAGTTTTTATGCGTGACAAAGTTGGAAACCGTATTACGCATAAACCAAAAACTTCAAAAACAAAAGCTTTTCACCCAACTATTTGGCGAATGATACCACTGTTAGGTCACCATATATGTAACACAAGCATCAATAGAATAAATAGATAAGAAGTGATTGGTTGAACAAATACAAACACACACGTATAGAGATAGAGAAAGGTTATGCGTAGAGTGAATGAGTAAATGAACAACCAACCCTCAAGTGAGGGTTTACAAGAGTATTTATAGGGCAAGGAGCTAGGGCAACACTTCTAGCAACCTTCCCTTCTAATGGGCTTGGGCCAAGGCTAATGGACTTTCTACATAAGCCTTGGCATGATTACTAACGTAAAAGCCATATTAAGCTAACTATTACATATTAATTACTAACACTTGAAATCTAGTTTAGGAGTGATTCCAACACTTTCAACCACAGCGTACCACGCGGTGGTTCTTCATCTGGTTCAATTTCTTTATTCTCGATCTTATAAACATCAAATACATACTTGTAAGATAAACCAATATAAATGAAAGTATGATGCTATTAAATGCAAGTGTTTAATGTTTAATGTTACCATTTTATCTATCACACGGGCGTATCCACCTCGTCCCATTGTATGCTGATAAACAGACTTGGAACGCGCCACTTTAGATGCAGCTGATTTCACCTTGCAACACAAAATAAAAAAGGTGTTTAGATGGAGTAATGCTGATAGTATACAACTAATATATATGGAAACATCAAATGTGACGGATATTTGAACTTGAATAAAAATGAATAATTAACAGCTTGTATTCCTCGGTGGCCGTGTAGTTTACAAAATTTACCCAATCTTCGGCTTTTATAATTGCACTATACTTCGCCGGGACTTCATTAAGTTTTGAAAGGGTATTTTGGTTGGGCAATATGTAGTTTTCGGTCAATTTCCTTCTGAAATTCCTTAGAAGTTGACCAAGACGATTCATTATCAGCTTTCTGACTGTCAATTCAACATCAAAATATCGCTGCAAAGATTAACACAATGTTGTTAATTAGTTGCACATATTGTAAATGCAGAGATAAACTTATTAACACCTTGTACCTACGACAGCCAAGCCACTACAAGTTAAAAAAAAGTATATGTGTACCGTGATTTCGTCCCACATTTTATCTCTTGCTTCTGAATCAACCTTCCTCCAGGATAGAATCCTGACACCTATATGCTCACGAACCAAATCACCCAAAAAAAGTATACGTGTACTGTGTTTTTTCCTGATAACTTATTACACTGACCTTTATTCCATCGGTTTTTCCATAATCCCTGCGAAACTTAGCTAATCTAGTTATGCCCCTCTTAACAACATTCGCATTTGAATGGTTGTTTTCAGCATCCTCACCCTCATCTGAATACGCCTCTGATTCATATCCAAATGGGTTATCATTTTCACGATCAGAATAAACCAAATCATCCTGACAATTGGTTTGAGTTGCCATGATTCGTCAGAAGAAATGTGTTAAAGAAAATTAGTAAAGTTAATTGGTAAATAATGGTGTAAAAATTGAAGTTCTGGTTGTTTTGCTTGAATCCTGATTTATTGGAGTAAAATTAGGGCTCATTATGGGGCAGTTTTTCAATTAAGGAAATCATAATTTCCTAAGTAATTTTAAAAATTTTGGTTGAAATTTGGCTCCAAATTTGATAATTTAAAATGTGGCTCCAAATTGATAATATAGAATTTAAATATTTCATTTTTGGCTGCATTTTGAAACCAACACACCCATGACAGAAATGGTTCTTACCCACAGTCCCAAACACCCATATAACTTCAAACCAGATGTATCAAAGACACATATAACTGCAGCTACACTAAAATCTCACCACATGGAGCATACAAATGAAGAAACAAAAGCAAAAAATGGAATTAAAGCAACTAATTAAGCAACTATAACTAATAAGCAGTCCCAGATAAACAAGTAAGCACAAAAATAATCAAATCCAACCAAGGACTTCTAACACAACAAACAGCCTTGAGACCTTACTTTAAGCCTATAAATAAGCTATTTATAAGCACTTAAATAAGCTCTAACATCCTCCAACAATAAAAAAAATCAAGAAATCATGTAAATGCAATTAACTTGAAGCAAAAACAACAACAAAAACACCCTAAATCTAGTGGTTCAATCCAAAATAATTGTCATGCACAAACGGTCCACTTTTAAACTTCATAATCAGTCATTAAAAATTGACAACAACCTAAAAAATGAACAACCTAAGCAAAACACTTATGAACCGCATATCCATGGCTCAACATTGAACACGACACATGGGATGCACCACTATGATTGGATCAACCTCAAACCTACAATAATACATTCTACCAGATATGAACTTAAACACCACAACGAATTCCTAAATGCAAAAAAACATTAAAAAAAGATGAAACAAACTAGCGCGCGCATCCCATTCCATTCCATTGGATCAACATACATATTTTAGAGTGTCATATGGATAAACCATCAAAAGATACATACATGTTTCATTGTTAATATATCTACAAACCATAATATTAAACCAAGACATTAGACATTATAAACAGATGACACTAGAGCAAAAGAAACCATCCCTTTACATAGCGAGCAACCCTTCAACCATTCATCGCCTAAATTTGTTCTTCCTTGGTCTCGATATCCTCCTCAGCTTGAGTAATGAGATCATTCAACCCCTGCAGCTTAGTCCTCACAACCTCCAGGTCATGCCTAAGATCCATCAATGTGTCAAAATGGTCATCCCCATCTCCAAGAGCTACCATCTCAGCAATTAAAGCATTAAACTGCCCAATCTCATTCTTTGCTGTGGTGGCCTCTTCGCGCATCCAGTTTATAAAGCCATGGAGACTGAAAATTTGCTAAGCCTTGAAGAAACTCATGTAACCATCAACAGATGTCTCCCCGCTAAACTCAATTAGGTCATCAATAACACGCTTAGCCAAATGGTTTTGTGGTGATGGTACTACCATTGAGAATGAAATTAGGTAAAATAGGATATTATTGAAAGATTGATAAGAAAGGTTGAAGAAGAGTTGTGGGGATAGTGTGATAGAGAAGATACTTGTAACTCCAGAAACCGAGAACTAGTCAGAGATACTGGTGGTAACTAAAATAGTCCTTATGAATTCAAACTATAAAGACCTAAACTTTAAAACCGCAAAATAAGTCCTCCTTTTAAACTATCACTATATATTAGGGGTGTTTATCCGTTCGGTTATCGGGTTGTTTGGTTTCGTTAAATCGGTTATTTTTTTATTCGGTTCAACACGAAAACCGAACCGAACCGAACTAGAATTAAATCGAAGCGAGCCGAAAACCGAATATCAATTCTTTTCGCTTCTTGGGTTGACCCGATAAGTCTTAAAGACGGATAAAACAGAAAAAAACGGACTAACGCAAACGAAACCGTGTAAGAACGTAAGAAAACGTATGGAACGTAAGAAAATGTACATTAATATGTAAAACAGATGAAAGCATATGAAAACGGACGAAGACGTCTAAAATAGATGAAAACGGCTAGAAACGGACGAAAACGATCAAAAACTTATACAAACGGACTAAAACATGAAAAACCCAGCGACAAAGTGTAAACACGGACGAAAATGTGTAAACAAAAACGAAACATATAAAAACTGATTAAAAAGGACAAAGTCGTACGAAAACGATGGAAAACGTATGAAAACAGACGCAAACGTGTAAAAACGTATGAAAATGTGTAAAAGTGTAAGTAAGCGTATGAAAACAGCGAATAAGTCTTCAAAACATATGAAAATGGCTAAAACGGATTAAAACAGACAAAAAACGAACTAAAGCGGACGAAAACGTATAAGAACGTAATAAAATGTACATTAATATGTAAAACAGACGAAAACGTCTAAAATAGATGAAAACGGCTAGAAACGGACGAAAACGGTCAAAAACTTATACAAACGGACTAAAACATGAAAAAACCAGCGACAAAGTGTAAACACGGACGAAAACGTATAAAAACTTATTAAAAAGGACAGAGTTGTACGAAAACGGTGGAAAACGTATGAAAACAGACGCAAACGTGTAAAAACGTATGAAAATGTGTAAAAATATAAAAAAGTACAAAAACGGACGAAAACATATGAAAAGAGACGAAAACGTGTAAAAACGTACAAAAACGGAAGAAAACATGTACAAAACTAAGAAAACGTATGAACACAGACGAAAACGTATAGGACCGACTAAAACGGACAAAAACGCACAAGGGTTGTATTACCGTGCCCAACGTATCTAACGCAACCCTAAACACAGTTTCACACAGTGTTTTGAGTAAGACACGTGAGTTAATGATTTTATGTCATCCTGAAATGTCAAAATTAACATGCCCACCCTTAATAACTTTAATACAGTTCATATAACCTTCACAGTATAACTATACACCTACAAAGCCGGTGCAACCCATTCATGACCGGTGATAATGGCTAGTTCACATGGTGGGTAGGGTATTACGTTATCACTGTTCACATTCATAAATGGGTATTTGACATAATATGGGTCAAAAGCATTGGGTTATAGTTGCTTAGAGTGTCATGTTACGACATGATTCAATCAATAGTATATATAATATTATATTATGAAAAACCCGACCAAATGGTCAATTTGCTGGCTACCCGAGAATGAAAATCCCAATTTTGTAAAAGAAAGTCAAAACACAATATTTTCAAGAAATATGAGATATTCTCAGGTCGTTTTAAGTCCCAACGGAGTGTGAATTGAAATTCGCGTTCGGTTCGTGATCGGGTGATAAAGAATAATGAAAGATATTTGGATTTTGTGAATAAATTTATGAAACATAAACTAAAAACAAAAAAAGAGCAAGGTTAGATCAAGTGGTTAACACTCTTGCCTCTGGAGAAAGAGGTCAAGGGTTCGATCCTTCTCCTTGCAAGCCCGAAGGTCCTTTTCTACCTTTGGTAGAACCGGAAGCAGTCTCTCAAGGGTTCGATCCTCACCCGTTGCAAGGCCGGAGGTCCTTTTCTACCTTTGGTAGAACCGGAAGCAGCCTCTCTACCTTAGGTAGGGGTAAGGCTGTCTACGTCTCAACCTCCCCCATACACCGTGGAAGACGGTATTGGGACCCATAACTCGTGGAAGATGGTATTGGGAGTTACTTTACTTTTTTTTAATCTGAAAACAACTAAAGAAGCAAATAAATCAAGTAACAAAAGTCGAAATAACCTAAAATGCACTTAATCCTAAAAATACCAAATATTGGAAATTTAAGCATAAAAATTAAAATTATATTTTAAAAGTCCTAAATACTTAAAAGGTATATTTTTTTTTTAAATTGTATTTTTCTGAATTTTATTTTATTTATTATGAATAAAAAACCTTTTTAAACTAATTAAATGAAAAAAATCATTAAATCAAAAGAGAAAAAACCTTTTTAAACTAATATGAAAACTTTTCAAAAATTTAAGTAAATTTAAAATTCCCCCCACAAATTAAATTTATTCCCCCCAAAGTTTGCATCAAGGCCATTCCAAACTAATTGCAAAAATTAACTCCTCCTCCTCCTGTACCGCCACACCTCCCATCTCATCTCACCACAAATCCCGTCACCACTGGTAAATATTGTTATGTTCCTTTTGTACACATCGTTCTAACACATAAAATAACCCTGTTAAGCCTATTAGCTAATTGAACATTTGTTTCGAGATATCCTCTTGTAAATTATGTCATTTTCTTGTTAAAATTAGATAGTTAATTGGTTAAAAAATTTAAGAAACCCTGTTAAGCCTGTTACCACATGAACATGGAACCATAATTTAGCTAGTTAATTTCTTATTTTTCCTTGACCCAAACACCCCTTTAGGAACTGTTTCATTATACTTTATTCAATTCTTAGCATAATTCAATACCACATTCAATCTTTGAGCTATCCTCATTACTTGGAATGTCTTTTTTAACTTTTAAGATCATCAATTGCAGTTTGATGTTGTCTTCTATAATCTTCAATAACTTGGACTGTCTTTTTAACATGCCTGCAGGGACTACATTTATAAACATTGCTGCTCGGATAAGTGGGACACATTTATAAACATGGACAAGTCTTGGATAGGAACTAATAGGACCAACAAAACCCCTTTAGGAACTGTTTCATTAGACTTTATTCAATTCTAAGCATAATTTAATACCACATTCAATCTTTGAGCCATCCTCATTACTTGGAATGTCTTTTTTAACTTTTAAGATCATCAATTGCAGTTTGATGTTGTCTTCTATAATCTTCAATAACTTGGACTGTCTTTTTAACAGGCCTGTAGGGACTACATTTATAAACATTGCTGTTCAGATAAGTGGGACACATTTATAAACACGGACAAGTCTTGGATAGGAACTAATAGTACCAACAAATCTTATGTTGATGGAGTAGCAGCGTTTATTGATTATCCAGAACACAACTTGCGGAAGATGGGGAACATCGACCCACGAGTTAATAAAAATGATATTTCAATTCCATGTCCATTTACAGATTGTTTAAACCACAAAGAGCATAAAGTGGAGAAAGTATAGTTCCATTTATTCAGCAATGGGTTTGATCTAAGCTACCTAAACTGGATTAAACATGGAGAGAAGGATGAGTCATCAATAAGTACCGAAACACCTGTTAACGCTACAACAGAGTTTGTTGACGACACGGATTTTGCTTCATATATTCCAACAGATGCCCAAGCAACAGTAGAAATGGTTAATGCTACAAAAGATAATTTTGATGAGGATGATCTTGTCAAGTTTCAACAATTATTATTAGACGCATAGAAGCCTCTTTACGCAGGATGTCCTGACTTCACAAAGCTGTTCGCAATAGTTAAACTACTCAACTTGAAGGGTAAGTACGGATTTTCTGATAAGTTCTTTACTGAATTACTAGGATTGTTAAAGAAGATGCTACCTGCTGGTAACGAAATGGTGGAAAAAACTTATCAAGCCAAAAAAAATTTGAAATTGATGGGATCAGGATACAAAAAGATACATGTATGCATCAACAACTGCCTTCTTTACTGGAAGGATGACAAGGATTTGACTGCGTGTCGAACTTGTAGGATATCAAGATGGAAGGTGGATAATAAGACACATAAAGTGTACGAAAACATTCCAGCAAAGGTAATGTGGTACTTTCCAATTATACCAAGACCGCAACGACTATTTAAGCTAGAAAGTATTTTAGAAGATTTAAGATGGCACGCGACACAGAGAATAACCGATGGTGTGTTACGTCACCCCGCAGATTCAAAGGCCTGGCGTACCCTAGATGAAAAATTCTCCAAAATTGCTGAAGATCCAAGAAATCTACGGCTAGGAATATCGGCTGATGGGGTTGACGTCAACTCAGGAAATAGGAATCACAGTGTATGGCCAGTTTTAACTGTCATATACAACCTTCCTCCATGGTTGTGTATGAAAAGAAAGTTTATCATGCTTTCGGTATTAATATCGGGATACCCGGGAAATGATATCGATGTTTTTTTAGAACCGTTTGTTGATGATCTGCAAACCTTATTCGATACAGGGGTTGATACATATGATGCATCTACAAAAGATAACTTTAATCTACGGGCCATTGTGTTATGGACAATAAATGATTACCCTGCACTTGGTACATTATATGGCTGCCCGTACAGTGGATTCAAAGGTTGTGTAGTATGTGGGAAACATACAAACTGTGTTAGACTGTCTGCCTCATCCAAGCAAAGTTATGTTGGTCACAGACGATATCTACCATATGACCATCCGTTCAGAAGGCAAAGGAAGGCATTTAATGGACAACAAGAATTTCTCCTGGCTCCAAATCCAATGACCGGGGAACAAATATACAACGAGGTACAACATATTGAAAATAAGTTGGGAAAAGGAAAACGAACAAACAATAATGCAATAGAAAACCAAGAAGATACGAGAGGCAGAGGTGGGAAGATTCAAAAGCAGAAAAGAAACATAACATAAGTAGAGGGTAGTTCAAGCTAAGTAAACGGACAAAACGGTGCGTATTTGAAGAAATTCAACATTTGGTATCGAAAACTTAGGTATTGGAGGCATAATTCTGTTCCACATTGTATTGATTTTATGCATGTAGACAAGAATGTTGCTGAGAGTCTTGTCGAAACTTTGCTAAAGACGAAAGATGGACTAAATGCTCGATTGGATCTGGCTGAGTTGGGGGTAAAACAAGAGTTGTTTGTTATGCAAGAACAAGACAAAACAACACTACCTCCAGCAGGTTACACATTAACGAATGCTGAAAAAGATATTTTTTGTGAAACTTTACACAACATCAGGGTACCACAAGGCTATTGTTCAAATTTCTCTAGTTTGGTCAGCCTAAAGGATAGGAAGCTCATTGGCCTAAAATCGCATGACTATCACATGCTAATGCAAGAGTTTCTGCCCATTGCAATACGTTCAATCATGCACCCACCCACACGATATGCTATTATCAGGTTTTGGTTTTTCTTTAAATCAATATGTTGCACAGAAATAATATTGCAAGAAGTAGATAATATGCAAGCAGAACTGGTAGTGACACTGTGCCTACTCGAGAAGTTCTTTCCTCCATCATTCTTTGATATTATGATACATTTGACTGTGCACCTAACTAGGGAGGTAAAATTATGCGGTCCCATATGCTTTCGGTGGATGTATCCATTCGAAAGATGTATGAAGGTTATTAAAGGACATGTGCAGAACAGAAATAGACCAGAAGGATGCATTGCTGAGGAGACTATTGCAGAAGAAACAATAGAGTTTTTTATCGAATATCATAAATCCATGAAAATTGTTGGTATCCCACCTGATAAACATGAAACAGATGAAAATGAGGAAGGAAAGCCATTGTCGGCCGGCAAATCAAGTGAAGTTTATGCGGAACCCTTTCAGAAAGCACATTTGTATGTAATAAATGATACAGATGAAATTGTACTGTATATCGAGTAAGTCTTACTAACACATGTCTATTTCGTTACTGAAAATGATGTATCGAGGTAAACGAATAACATTTCTGGAGAATGAGCACATCAAATCTTTTGCCAAGTGGTTACGCAAAGAAGTAATTAATCTTATGTTACTCAACATACCCTTTCTAAACCTTATTTCTCAGCTTATTTTGATCTGAAAATTGGTGTACTTATTCTTTTGAGCTAATATATATTTGTAATGAAATTCAGGTTGAGAGAGAGTTAGAAATCGACAAAGAAAGTGTATCATAAACTGTAAGGTGGATATCCTATGGACCACGCGCCACCGTAGTGAAATACGATGCATATCACATCAATGGGTATACTTTTCGTACGAAAGATCATGAAGGAAAAGTTTACCAGAACAGTGGGGTTGGTGTTGAGGCATTAGATATGCACATTTCTAAAGAAGTTGCAACCACAAGAAAAGCATATTATTATGGGGTTTTACAAGAGATATGTGAACTAGATTACCGTTACATGCAAATTCCTTTTTTCAAATGTGACTGGGTTAATCACAAAGCTGGTGGTGTGAAACGCGATACTACTCTTGGGTATACATTAGTTGACCTGAATAGTTTAGGCCACAAGGTTGATCCATTCATATTAGCCGCACAAGCACGACAAGTGTTTTATGTGAAAGACCAGGTAGATAAAAAATTGTCTATTGTGTTTAAGACACCTCCGAATAATTACAAACATAAGTATGACGAAGCCGATGAGGAATTTGGTACCGTCATTCACCAACACAATGATAACATATTGCCACGTGTGGATCGACGTGACTTGGGTAACGAATTACGAACTGACTACTATCGAACCGACTATGGAGGTGTTGTTATATGAAAAACCAAGTGAACCATGTTATGGTCAAGTTGTCACACTCTACCTTTATCATATTTCACTCTTTTAAAGCATATAGACATTCGATTTTTTGTACTTTTTTAAGGATTTATATTTAGAATACAAGACTTAATATTAGTTAAATCTGTTAGGTATATTATTTTGTACTTGTTTAAGTATTTATGTTTAAGGATTTATGTTGAAAAGCAAGAATTCTCACAGATTGGAGATGTATGGAAGCTGTGCTAGTTGATGTGCTATAGTACAGAGTTAATTTTGGTGATGTCATTGTTAAGTCTGTTTGACCATTCTTTAGTCTGGTAGTGCAAAAATTAAAAAATGATTTTTACTGTTTAAATAGTACCGTTACCTAATTTTAGGTGGTCAGAAGTATTTATATGGATAACTTTTATTTTTAGAATTCATATTTATCCTTTAATTACTTTATCCTAATCTTTAAAAGTTTAAATCTTTTCTTTCGATTAAGTCTCCTTACCAGCACTAAACCCTAATTGCGCTGCACTACCAGTACTTCAATTAACATAAAAGATGGCACAATTAAAGTTTGTAGACAAGCACAATCAAGTGGGATTTCTCAAAAAGCCTGCTGAAAGCACAGGCTTCGAGCAGATAGTGGACTTTCTAAAGGGTAGTCATATCAGGTATGCCCTTACTCATAATCCAACTATCTATGATTCCCTAGTCAAACAGTTTTGGAAGACGGCTACTACTAGAACTATTGCTGATGGGACACTAGAGTTAAATGCAACTATTGATACGTTAGAGTATTCAATCACTGAGGAATCAGTCAGAAGCAAGCTTCAATTGGATGATGCCTCAGGGATTTCAATGTTGCCAAATAATAACCTCTTTCAGGGATTGGAAAATATTGGATATCTAACTGACGGAACATTCATTTTTTGGAAGAGTCATTTTACGCCACAATGGCGTTTCCTTATGCATCATATTTTACATTGTATGAGCTCTAAAAGTGGTGGATGGGATCAATTTGGAAGCACTATTGCTTCTGCATTTGTCTGTCTCTCCACTGGCAGACTCTTCAATTTTTCAAAAATGATTTTTCATGCCATGGTTGCTAATGCGAAGAATAAGAAAAAGTTTTTGATGTACCCAAGATTTTTGAAAATGATCTTAAATGTTGAAACAGCAAACAAACATCCTTACATTGTTGTCCTTTTCACTAAAAAGATATTTGGTAATATGAAAAGGGGTTTGAAGGGGGACACAAGCCACTTTTGTCTGCTATGTTGCTTGTTGTTGCTACTGACCCTGTAGGTACATCTACATCTGTTCCATCTCTTACTGCTCCATCAGAAGCTCAGGCTCAACCTACATCGGAACCAGAAAAAACAGAGTTTTAACAGAGGACACCAACACCCCCACCACCTTAACCTTTAGTCCATGAGGAAGAACCACCAGTGATTCCTCAACCACAACCTCCAACACCCACTAGTACACCAGAACCCAGTTCCTTATCTATGGAAGATCTACTTCGACTAGTTCCACAACTGATTTCAAGGGTTGATGAGTTGGAGAAAAAATTGAAGAAGACCAAGAAGTCACTGGGGACTACTCGCAAAAAAGTTAAGAAATTGGAGGGGAAATTCAAACGAACGGGGATAGACATTACATACTCAGAAGGTGAGGAATCCTCTGTGGAAACTCAAATTAGTCCTCAAGTATTAGAAGCAACTGAAATCTTGGTTAAGAATTTCAGTCAGAAGAAATCCTTTAAGAAGAGACTGGATAAAGAAGCTGCAAGTTCTAGTGGAGTGGATGAGTCTGGTGACTTTACTAAAGATAAGTCTGGTGGTGCTGAAATTAAATCTGCTTTTGATGAAGATTTTAATACTTGCTTTGATGCTGAAGTTAATACTAGTATTGAAAATATTAATCCTGGTAGTGATCCAGGTAGTACTGGTGCGGAGTTTGTGCATAGGGAAGGCAAAGGAATAGTGCAAGAATCTTCTGAGCCAGTGAAGACCAAAAAGTAACTCACAGAAGAGGAAGCTAGCTTAGCTGAGATTGCTAGGATTCAAGCAAAGGATGAGGCTGAAGAAGCTAAACGTGCAGAACAAACATGGAATGATGAGCTGATTGCCAAAAATTTGCAGGAGGAACCAGAATTAACTGAAGAACAAATGAAAAGGAAAGATGAAATTCTGGAATCTGCCAAATTCTACACTGATGAAGAATGGGATACTATAAAGGCCAGATTATTAGTAAACAGAGATATCCTTCCTGATATTGACGGAGAAGACTATGCAAGTAAAATGGTTAAGATGATTAATGAGAAGAAGAGGCTTCTCAGAGAGCAGAGACAAAGAGAAAGGATGCACAGACCCTTGACCAAAGCTGAGGAAAGGGATTATATGATCCACTACATCAAAAGTCAAGGGAATCCTACCTGGAAGTTGAGCTAGTTAAGGAAATTGAAGGTTGCAGATCTAAAAGCAGAATTTGAAAAAGTAGTGTACCAAAATAAAAGATTTATTCCAATGGATTCAGAGTTGGAAGCTTCAATGCTTAAAAGGAAGGGTTACAATCTTCAACCAAAGGATGCTAAGAAGTAGAAGATTCCAGAGACTGAAAAGGTTGCTGAAGCTGCAAACTTGGTGATAAGCCAAAAACTGTAAAGAAAGAGGAGGAAGCTGAGGTTAAGCAACCAGTTGTGAATATGACAAGGAAGAAATCCACTAGAAAGAAAGGAGTGAAAAAGGATAAGACAAATGTTAAGAAGGAAGTGGAAGAGTATATGAAGGATAAGGTTGATGAACCGTCATCAGAAGAGTTTACCATGGGCTCCATTCCTACAGGTTCAGCACTTCCTGCTTAGATTGCAAAGGTTCAGATCATCAAAAATGGGAAAAATGTAGTTTAACTGATAGTAAGGGAAAATCACACAGACACTATATATGTGAACTTTCCGGGTTTATTAAGTGATTTATCCAGGGATGATTTGAAGACCATGTACCAGCTGATGATGGAGAAGCATGGTGACAAAAGACCTGAAGAGGAATATAAAAGAGTCCTCTGGGTTGACTTGAAGACCATGTTTGAGACACCAGATGCTGATGATGAAATGTGGAAGCTGGCATGTCAAGAACAAGTGATCAAATGGAGATATTTCCACACTTGTCAGGTGCACTGTTTGGAATTAGAAACTACAATTCTTTATATGCTTACAAAAGTGGAGTATCCACTTCCAAAGAGTATTTGCATGGCTATGCTTGAGAAGAAGCTGTTAGGTGAAAGAAAGGATGATGCATGCTATTAGCTTTTGAGGTTAATTGAATCAAAAGCTCAACAGCAATAATACTGGCAGTATAACACTTAAGTCTGGTAGTATTCGTAGTTAGTTCTATTTATGAAAAACAAAATAGTTTATTAGAGTTTAGGGAAGGGATATGTACGCGTAGAGATATATTAGGAAGAGATATCTATATCCTTCTACACGTTTTGTATACTAGGTTTTCCTAAGTGTATAAAGGAATCCTAAAGTATAGTGAAATGAACTTGTACTTAGATGAATAGAAATATTAATAAAAGAAGTTTATTAGTGAAATAGTATTTGTGTTCTTCTTGCTTGTTGTTAAGATTCCACATTAACAATCAAGTACTCGTTGTTAAAGAGTTCTTCATATATATAATTAGTTTGGATTTATCCAAGTTTAGTAGATTGTGGTGTTGCACAAGTGTTAATGTGTTTGTTTGTGTGTGCATATCAATGTGACTATAAAAGCCATCCCCTACAAACCCACATTTGCATTAACAGCACAATA
Source organism: Chrysanthemum seticuspe (assembly GCA_019973895.1). Classification (NCBI taxonomy): domain Eukaryota; kingdom Viridiplantae; phylum Streptophyta; class Magnoliopsida; order Asterales; family Asteraceae; genus Chrysanthemum; species Chrysanthemum seticuspe. Next base: position 195,979,294 of record BPTQ01000006.1, on the reverse strand, counting down.
AATACAACAAACTTGACCATATGGTGTTTAAAGTGAAGAAACGTGTATTTTGTGTGACTATTGATCATCCAATGGCTACATCAAATTTATGTTTGTGTGGCCTTTTCTAACATTTAGTCACACAAAGAATGTTTATTTTGGGTATTTAGTCACATACAATTAATCATAAAGTGGCTAAAAGTGTTAATAAGTGTGACCATATGGTGTTTCAAGTGAAAAAACGTGTATTTTGTGTGACTATTGATCATCTAAAGGCCACATGAATTATGTTTGTGTGGCCTTTTCTAACATTTAGTCACACAAAGCATGTTTGTTTTGGGTATTTAGTCACATACAATTAACCATTAAGTGGCTAAAAGTGTTAATAAGTGTGACCGTATGGTGTTAAGTTACGTGACCATATGTACTGGATTTTGGCTACACTTAAATAATATGTGTGACAAAACGTTTAGTGTGACCATATATGGCATTTCGTCACAGTTTTTGTTAGGAATTGGAAATTCTATGAGAAAGTGTCGGTCACCCCATATATAGTCTAGCATATGCTAGCTCGTAGAATTGTAGTTATTTACGTTATTTAGTAGTTTATTAGTTAGTTTGTAGCGTAGTTTAGTTTAGTGCAACACCTTGGAGGAAGGACGGGTCTTTACCCACTGTATCCCTGATCCACAGTCCGATAGGAGGACGGTTTCTTTGTAACTATAAATACCCCTTCCATCCATGGAAGGGGTGTGGCTTCTTTGAATATAACCTTTCATTTGTTAAGCAACTCTCTTTCAAGGACCTCCTCTCAACTGTCTTCATCTATCTAAATTGGCTTTCTTATTTAATCACAATCCTAGACCACCCGAATCATCAAACAACATAATACTCACGATCCTACAATTGGTATCAGAGCCAAGGTTTTGTTGTTTATGGTGATTCTCGTGGTTCGATTCATGGTTTTTGTATGCGGTTTGATTCACGGTTTTGGTCTACTTTTTGATGGGTGTTTGATTCAGTTGGCGTGATGAGTTGATGATGTATGTTGCTGTTGGTGTTGGTTGTCAAATTTTTGTTTTATGTTGTCTTACTGGTCTAATGAATGTCATGGTCATATATCATTTAACATGTTCTATACCAGTCCTTTTAAGATTGTTTTATGCAGTTTTTAAGCTTGTTTTATGTAGTTTCTAAGCTGTTTCATAGAAGTTTTAATTCTGTTACTGAATCTGGTTATAAGTAGTTTGTATGCCTATTCTTCAATGCGAGTTGTGACTCTATCCTTATTCATTGTATATGGTTTATGCGAGTTGCACTTGCTTTTGAGCGAGTTGCTGCTGTTGCTCTTGCTTTTTAGCGAGTTGCTACTATTGCACTTGCTTTTGAGCGAGTTGCTACTATTTCACTTGCTTTTGAGCCAGTTGCTACTATTGCACTTGCTTTTGAGCGAGTTGCTGCTGTTGCGAGTTGGGTCAAGAGAGTTGGGTCAAGATGCGAGTTGGTCATGAAGCGAGTTGGTTAGAAAAAGAGATGCGAGTTGTTGACCACTTCTATCCAAGCACATTTTAAAAACAAAATGGAAGCAAGAACTGAATCAAAATCAGTCTAATATCTGGTGTGCCAAATCCGGTCAACATCATTCAACATAACTCACCCATCAAAAATTCAAACATCATCATTCATCATCGACAAGACTCAATCATTTTACAACAGGCTCATTCATCACATGCTACTATCATAAGTCATCTACTCATTAACCTAGACTCTTAACTCAAAAGTAAATACAAGATCTCAGAATACATCGTGTCTCAAAGGAATACAACAAGAGCATCAGAGGATTATATACACAATTCTCATCACAGATTCAAGTACAAGACTCAATACTAACTACAAGACTCAATACCAACTATAAACTGAAAATGAGAGAAACTCAGCATAGTCGTGGGGTAGCCAACATATATCCGAAACCCAATGAGATGAAATCACAACGAATATGCTATGATCTCTTTCGTTCTTTCATTGGTACAATGAAACTCTTGACAACAAAAGTTAAATGAATCTCAGATTTGTGTCAACCGGCTATACAATCTTTTTGAAGATTTTTTCTGAGTTGATCAATCTACATCACTGATTCATTTTGAAGTCTATGCTTACTTGTTTATACGAAATCATTAAGAAGGATTTATAACAATGATGTTATACTCCATCGTAGTTTCGTTCAAATCAAACTCTAACAACAACAAAAAAAAAAAAAAAAAAAAAGGAAGAGAAATGACATGTTATCTAAAACGTATATGCAGGTTTCACATACGTCTTGATACTGGCTAGAAGGTTAAGATTCGAATGACTATACGAACCATGAAATAAATTGAACAATGGATGTTAATTTGTCTTTCATTGGTTCGTGTATAAACAATAAAAAACTAAGTAATTCTTACCTTCGACCAATGATCGATCTTAAAGCCCTCTCCATCATCATACCATCCCTGTGGCTATGATGATAACTACTCAAACCATCCCTGTGGTGAGTGTTATTTTCGTGCATCCTGTGGAGATGGAGGAGCAGACTTGCATATTGTATTTAGGGTTTGTGAGAAGATGCTTATTTTATGCGTTGCCTGGTCTAATAGCTGAGATGGGGGCGGACTAATGTTGAGAAATTTTAGGGTTTGGTAACGTATGTATGTGTGTGCTTTATACCCGATGGATTAGGGTAAAGAGGCTGTTTGTATGGGCCGTGTAATATCTGATTTGTAATAAATGGAATGGATCTGATTATTCTTGGGCTGCACAATGGGCTTATTGACTCTTGATGTGTTTGGACGATTAGACTGGGCTAGGAATTGCATACGTGTGCTTGGCCTGACAGACTGGATACTTGCAACCTTTATTGATTTAGTCATTTAATCAATCGGATTATTTTTTGCAAAATGGTATCTTAGTCGAATTTATTGTTCATGGAGTTGTGTACAAAAGTTTATTGTCGGATACTTTTGTGACTAAACCTTGAATGAATTATGATATGGACTTAAGTTGGATCCAGTGTTTGCTTTGTTTAACAATGAGTCTTGTTGGGTGATGTGATTAGATTACGAGATTTGTTGAACATTCTTGATGATGAGTTTTGGTTTTGAGACTTAGTGCTAATAAAATTTGATGTGATGATGATGAGTTTTGGTGTATACATTTCCACGAATGATATTTCGTCACGGATTGAATTGCTATTTGAACAAGGTTGACTATGGGGTTGTTTATATGGTATTTCTCATTTGGAATTGTAGTGAGATTTTCCGGGCATGATTACTTATTTCGTCTTCTTTCTTTCTAACCTTCCGCGAAGATGACTTGTTTGGGTATTTATAGAGTGTGATAAAGACTTGGCTGTTTAGTTACTTTTGTGATTCTTTCTCGCTTAACCCACAATGTAACTATCACTTCGGTGTCTCACGCAGTTGAGGATATGTCAAGAGGTTTTGTACATTGGGTACATCGTTTCTTTTTCACAAGGATTAGTACAAGCTTAAGTAACATATCTGGGGAATTCTACTTCATGATCAAGTTTGGTATATCGGGTTTACTTCACCAAGTGGTCACAGCAATAGCCGTCAAAATATATGGAAGATGTGTTTACCAAAGTGTTAAATGGGTGTGATGTGATCAGCAATTCGACACCACTGATTAATAATGATACTTCACAGTCTAAGCGAAATCCTTCAAGAATATTCAGTGTCGGTCATGACTTTTCAAGATGGCTACTTATGACAAGAACTTTTCGAGCAAGTGGGTGTACACGTTAATGATGTTTCCGAAAGTTCGAAACCATCATGGGGGAGAAAAGTGTACTTTGTTATACGGTCAACCCCCAAGGGAAAGTAGTGTATACTACTTTATTAATATGGTTTGTGAAGTTTTCTACATATGGGTTAAGAATTGTTGAAGAGTTAGTGATGATGATGAATGAACCGCTGATGAACCGCTGCATGTTTCCCTAAAAATAGATATTCACTGAAACCAAAGTTGTCATAACACATTCACGCTGATATTGTTTACGGTTTTGTCTTGATTTTGTAAAATCCCGCGAAAGAATCTATTTCTCGGTTTAAATCATAGACTTGTAAAATCTCGTGACAATGGAAACATCATGGTAATTGTAGAGTGCGTTTCCGGATCTATCTTACGGTTTATTCTTGGTTTTGTAAAATCCCGCGAAAGAAACTATTTCTCGGTTTAAACCATAGAGTTGTAAAATCGCGTAATAACGGAACCATCCTGGAGAAAGGAAAGCGTATTTCTGGATCTTATCTGATGATGGTGCTACGGTTTCTGCTTCGAAGAAAGGATAAAAGGGTGTACTTCTAGAATTGGGTGTTTGTTTGGATTGTCCTCATGGCAGTTTGGTTATTACATGGTTTTACGGGGTTATGTGCTTTTAACCATGGTCAGGATGAAAACCATTATCATAGTTCACTTTAAACGTCAAAGGAGACTAGAATTGAGCTTTTAACTAGAAGATGTGACAACGGGGTTAATTCACTATTATTTATTTGAGGTTGAAGTGAAATATCACGGGCGAGTGTACTTAGTATCTGAAGGTATCGGGGATGGATGGATGAAGATTCTTCAAGATCCTTGTTCAAGCTTATTATTAAAAACGAAGACTTGGAAATCTAGTTATTGTTGGGTGACTTTTACCTTTTCTTTTACCAGTTGGGGGAATTGGGATCTTATCACCTCAAAATAATTATCACTTTAAGGGGTTACGTTGTAGTGCTCAGTGTCACATTCAATTGTGGATTTTCAAGAGGTGATGTACGTCTTATACTTGATGGTTAGTTGGTTGAAGAGTATAGAGTACTTAGAGATTCAATGGAGGATGAAGTCTCGGCACCGCTCTTTGTTACATATGTGCAAGTTTAAGTCACGAGTTCGGGTTAGTTTACTTCAGGGTCAAATTCATCATATTAGGTTTTCTCCATCAGCTGTCACGACAAAGAGCCTACTGAATGATAATGGTGGTTGATTACATGTTTTGCCAAGAGAGTTGAAAAGAGAGAGATTATGACGTTTGAACACAACAGTTCAAGCCTCGTACCTCAAAGAAAAGAAAAGTGTACGCTTCAGTGCGCTTTATCTTCTGAAGAAGAGAAATCTTCTCATTGATGAACATTCTCATCAACATGCTTCATGCTTTTTCCATGCGCTTCAGTCATCAAGTGAACCGGACTACTGATAATTACTCTTATTCCACTTGGTCAATAGAATGAAGATGGCGACATCATGTACTAATTTTGTGGGGGAGAAGTGAGAATAGAATACATTTGGATGATAATAACTTGTTTAATCAAGAGTGGCATCTCCGTATGAAATTCTTGAGGGGGAGAAGAAGTGTGAATTTTTTGCATGGTTGATTGATATTTGAGAATAAATGGTTGGGTCATTTCGTGTTTCTTCTATTTTCGGGTCATCTTCACATGATGTTTCTTCTAAGAGACGTTGGTTGACATCTTCTCATGGACTGATGAGTTTATCGAAAAAGTGCTTTCGGTTAATGCTTCACGTGCACATCAACATGATGATCCCGAACGACCTTCTGTTCTTGTTTGATTTAATTGCTTGCTTGGTGTTACCATTTCGTGTGTTCGTTGCGGGCTGATTGCTAATTTCCTTGATGAACATCTTTCTGTTCTTGTTTGATCAGGAGGGATTTTAGTTAAGGGTATTTGCAAGATGTAAGTTAATTGGGATGTTTTTTAGTGTGATGAAGATGTTAACTATCTATTCCCCATTCGGACAATCTTGAAGAAGGTCGAGTCTACAGTTTGTTCTACATTTTCTGCTGCATGTTAGAAGACTAAAGACGAATTGCATTTGATGATCTAAAGACTTCTTCTTAATCCGGGCTGAGAAGAACACTTGAAATTCTTCGTCAGTTTAGGGGAGAGCACTAATGGGGGGAGATTGAAATGCCAAATTTAATCCCCAATTAGACTTGCTCATATTCTTCAGCAAGTTGATTCTCACAGATACATCTGAGCTTATGATGTTCTTCTTAACAAATTTCTAGTATACGGGCTTATTATTTGTTGCTGATTCTGAAGTATCAAAACCAGAAAGGGGCAAGGAGACAAGCACTAAACGCGAGTAAACTTGATGAACTTAATACTTCTAATTAATTGAAGATATCCCAGGAAGACAAATGTTATTACCGCAAAGAAACTCAAGGTTTGACTCATGGCGCGTAAACTTGATGAACTTAATTCTTCTAAGTGATTGAAGATATCCCGGGAAGACGAATGTCATGACCACAGAGAAACTCAAGGTTTTACTCATCAAGGCGTTTAGTGTTATTATTCCAACTATGTGGGGGAAGTAATGTTAGAGAAAGTTTATGAAGATATAAGAGGTACACAAGTGTGTGATGATCTCGATGTTATCGCAATCATCAGGGGAGAGAGAATTGTGTACATTGGGGGCACTCAGCTGTCTTACTTGAGGGCTTAATCAGTGATTCAGAGATATAATCACTTATTCCGGAGTTGACATCCGCAGAGATTGTCATCCACAGAGATTGTCATCCGCAGAGATAATCAGTGATTCGGCCTGCTTCTTCAATGTTATCAGTTGTTCTCTCTTTGGGGAATGTGTGTACTTCGGGTGCTTGAGCTTCATACACGATCATCAGGGATGAAAGCCATTGTTTACCACAAAAATTGGGGAGGCGTTTTCTCTCCGGGCACGATGTGCATTCGGGAGAGTTCTTGGATATTGTGTACTTCGGGTTCTTGAGCTTCATACACATTCATCAGGGATGAAAGATGTGAACATTGGGGAGGTGTTCTTCATTACCCTCATGATGTGTATTCGAGAGAGTTCTTTAGCATTATACAAAGAGACTGACTGCATCAATTCAACTACTTGGGGGAATTGTTCTATTGACACCTTTTGGAATGGATCGCTTCAGACGTCAGTTGAAAAGAAATATGAGAAGATTATTTAAGTGTGGGATGAAACGTTGCTGTTCTTCTATTGGATGATATAACCCCGAACATAGAACCTTGATTATCGTTCTTAAAAGGAGCAGCGGGATTTACGATAATGGTGAGCTTCTTTGTGCACCTAGCTATACCAAGCTTGAAATAGAGCTTCTAATCTGCTCATCTAATGGATTTTCGGTTTGGGGGGAACCTGTCAAAGTCTCTTTTTCTCAAAGGCTCATGTTCTATCTTCTATTCTAGAGCCTCGAAAGCTTTGGTGGTGGATGTTTAAGAGATGACGATTTCTATCTTCTACAACGGGGCTGTTCGATATCCTTATCTCGGTACTCGTATCATCATCTTCTTAATCTATATCATCTTATCTATCTTTGTTTATATCTATCTGAAAAAACAAAATACAAAAATATAAAACCAACAAAATCAAAGTAGAAAAATATAAAATCTTCAAAAACCCATAAAAATCAGAAAATTTAAAAATACCAAAAATATTGTGTTCTCAAGACATGTCTTCTGGTATCGATAACATCTACGGTCTTAGAAATGTCATTCAATAATGGCACGGGACCATAGATGAAGTTCGAGCAGGAGGTGTAAATATTATTTTCCAAAACATGTCTCAAAAATGGCTTGTAGTTACTTCAGACTGTAACCCGTGCTTAAAACTATGGTTTGCTATTATTTCATATAGCAACCCGTTCTTCAAGTAAGGAAAGTGCTTCGCTAAACCATTTTTCAAAATTCGTGCACTTATCCTAAAACAAAACAAGGAAAGCATGTCGTCCAAAAGACTGCTGTTTCTACACAAATGTTTTTCCGTCTAAAATTCTTCAGAAAAATATTTGTTGTTTTTCAAAAATGGTGGTAAATGAGTTGCGTGAAAATCAATCTAATTTAGAGGTTTCGAAATAAATTGAAAACTCAATCAATGACTTCAGCGCTTTTAAACTTTTCAAAAAATGAGTCATTGATTGAGGGATAATGTTTTCAAATCTATATCATCTAACGGGCTTTCTTAATTATCCTACATGCTTAATTAAAAATGATATTTGCCTATGTCGAAGGACTAGGAATTTAGGATATGATTGTTAGGATTAGATGATTATACTTTGATGAAACACATTATTCCCATGCCTTATATGAACTGATTGATATGTTGGATTGACTTTTATTAGTCGATTGATGTTTGGGTGATGTCGACCACCATATATCTGTATGTGTGTTCACTAACGTATGCAGGTATATTGGTATATAAGAATGTTCCAGATCCGGATCCCACAAATGAAGATGATTGGATGCCGAAAGAAAAGGGTAACTATATCTTGGGTTGACAAATGAAGAAACGGAGCTTAATTTGACTTCTATGGAAAGTTAGCATGAAAAAAAATGCAACGTAAGAGGTCTCACTGCATCAGCAGATGGTTTTCGTCATCATCAAATGAAGAAACGGAGCTTAATTGGACCTCTATGAATAGTTGGCATGAAAAATGCAATGAAAGAAGTCTCACTGCATCAGCAGATGGTTTTCTTCCAAACCTTACAGTATAAACAACAAAAGCGGCTCAACCACCTAACGTATCTTTGTGCAGGATTAATAGTGGATGATACCATTTTTCTAAAACTTTCATTAAAATTTTTTTGAAAATGGAAAAATATTGTTATTGAAAATAAATTGGACTAAATTTTGAAAATCACCAGACTTCTTTTTATCAAACCTAAGTCACTCAATTATCGACTACGGTCATTGATTGAGGGGGAGTGTGATTTAAAATAAAATATTTTCAAACGATATTTCATCTATCAAGTCTGTTTGTACGCTAAAATGTGGTGATCTAAAGATTTAATGTTATGTCATGGTATGATTTTCTTTAAAACTTAAAGATCTTACAAAATGAATTTTTTCCTGTTCTTGTTTGATTGTGAAATTGTTTTATTTTACTTAAAGATCTCTTAAAACAATCATACCTGACACTAACAATCTTTAATGTCTTAAATTGGTCCTTATCTGTCATTTTTCAAAATTAAATCTTGCAACGTCTTTCCCCAAACTTTTCTAAATGATTTTAATCAATTGGGATCACAAATCTCAATTGGTTTGAAAGTTTTGATCAGGGGAGAAATCGTGATTTAAATCTCAAATCTGTTTTAATGGAATTGGTTTTAGTCCTTCAAAGGCACTCCTGCCTCCATGTGCCAAACGATTACAATATACATAATGCATATGTTGAGGGGGAGCATTTATCCAAAAACAAGATGAGTATTTAAACCAGGCACATATTCTCCCAAGTTTTCTAAACCTAATTAAATCACTTGAGATCCAAAATCTCAAAGGTTTTGATATTTTTGATCGGGGGAGAATTTATGATTTAATAATGAAATTTGATAAAAGGTGATTTTTTGATTCAATTGTGCAGGCTGCTCTCTCATATGTGTTAAACGCTTTCGAATCTTGAAGCACATATTGAGGGGGAGCATTTCAAAAGAAAATAAACTATCGAGGTACAAAAGCTTTTATGTTTTAACATAAAGTACCTTGATTGAGTTTTCAAATGGTTTTCTCTATGGCATGTGTGATCGTGAAAGTACTTAAAAGAACTCTTTCCTCCATGTGATAAAAAGTTTTGCAACCAACGCACATATTGAGGGGGAGAATTTACCAAAAAATCAAATGGCTTTTCCTAAGGAAATTGTGATCAAAAAATTATTTCAAAGAACTCTTGTCTCCATGTCCTAAACAATTTCAAAATCATATGCACATGTTGAGGGAGAGCATTTCTAAATGATCAAAAACAATTAAGGTACAAAATTTTTTGATTTTATATCACAAGTACCTTGATTGATTTTCCAAATGATTTTTCAATTGGTTTCGAGAAGGAATGAACTGTACCAAAAGACCGACCATTTTACTTTATGCATGGAGTTATAAGGATGGTGAGGTTAGGTATTAGTTCCCACGATCCGCCAGAGCCAGAGCGATCTACCCAGGGACAATCCACTAGTTAGTGTAGAAGTCCTTAGGTATGATGAAAAAAGGAGAAAAATGAGAAATGGGAAGAGTGCGGACTGAGACGGAGCTAGTACTGGAATAAACCCAACAAGGTTCTAGTTATGAAGTCTCGGTAAGCACTAAAGGGGTTAAAAAATTAAAAAGAAATGAATATGAAAAGGGTGAAAAGAAATAGCCCTCCAATAATTCAACCTTAGAGAAGAAACCGGGTTCAATACATATGCTACTGGTGTTTACTAAAGTAACACTGGTATTGAAGACAAGACGTCATGGACCCAGTGACGCACTGCACTAAACTTCCCAAGCTACTCAAGTTCCTCTTAAAAGGGCTTGTTTCATGCTCATGGGGAACCTACATAATCTATCGACTTTCTCTTAGAGATTGTTGATATTGATGAAGGAGACCCTCTCCCTAGTCTCCTGCATAGGAACCAAATATGCACGATTGAGTCTAGAGCCAAGAGATCATCCACAATATCTCATTAGGACACTAAATTAATGAAGACTTGCTGTTTCACACAATGTGGAAAGTAAGAATATATTAAGAGTCCCACGCATTATCCTTGTGGTATTGCCAGAACAATCGAGTGATATGTAATAGTATTCACGATGAAGATGGAAATCCTTCTAGATCCAACATCAAACAAGCTTTTGGTGGGTGACATGTGAAATCTTTTGTAAAGATCGAGCTTGTGACATCTGGATAGAAAAAATGGGGCGATTCAATCTTGAATCAAACTTGGTCCAGGAATGGAATTGACGAATACTTTTGGAAAAACCGTTCGGTGTGCAAACTTCTTTCTCTAGCACATCGAATGTGTATTCTCTTTCAAATACAAAAAGTACTTTTGATTGAAAATTGATCTTTCTCATAAAACCTTCGTCGTATTGCAAAACTCTTTCTTCAAGCAATGCGCGATTGTTTTCAAATCAATTTTTCATCAATCAGTGAATCTTAATTCGCTGGTTCACTCACTCTGTGTTGTCTTCTTTGAGACGTTCCTGTTTGAGAACGGCTAGAACAGCTGCGAAACCCTGTCAAGGAGATTCTTCGGAATTATACATGATCACAGGCAGTACTTGTACTGATCAACGGGGAACCGTGGGACGTGTACCTCAATTCAACGAAAGTGATCAAAGACACTTTCGTGTGTTTTATTGCTAACTGTTGTTTGCAGGTACATTTGGATGGTTGCAGCTGATCAGAATTGAGAAGTCAATCCAAAGCCGCATGCTCACAGCATCCACACTTAATTGAAGAAATCATGACTTGTGCATATCTACAGAACCTGGCTCTGATATTTTTATACTATGCTTCTGCTACGCTACTGCAAATATCATGATCCAGTAAAGCTTCTGCTACTCTGATGGAAAGATGTCATGATCCTGAAAGTGTGAGCATGTCGGTCCAAAAGTCACAACTTCACATGATGGCAACACAATAAAGGGTGATCCAGAGATTTACTGTAGCTGATGATCTCAATGAAAGCTCGAAGATCATCAATGATGTGGATCAGTTCAAAGACCTCCACTGAAAGTACAAAATAATCGGACAATGAAGAGTCACTACAAAAGCATAAAGAATGTGGACATTGAAGAATTGAAGTCTACGAGCTCAGAAAAGAAGACAAATTAGAATGCTAGGATTCGAAAGGTAAAACACGGGGTGACCTCCCTTAGGGGGAGATTGTTAGGAATTGGAAATTCCATGAGAAAGTGTCGGTCACCCCAATTATAGTCTAGCATATGTTAGCTCGTAAACTTGTAGTTATTTGCATTATTTAGTAGTTTATTAGTTAGTTTGTAGCGTAGTTTAGTTTAGTGCAACACCGTAGAGGAAGGACGGGTCTTTACCCACTGTATCCCTGATCCACAGTCCGATAGGAGGATGGTTTCTTTGTAACTATAAATACCCCTTCCATCCATGGAAGGGGTGTGGCTTCTTTGAATCTAACCTTTCATTTGTTAAGCAACTCTCTTTCAAGGACCTCCTCTTAACTTTCTTCATCTATCTAAAATGGCTTTCCTGTTTAATCACAATCCTAGACCACCCGAATCATCAAACAACATAATACTCACGATCCTACAGTTTTAGTAGTAAATGTGACATTATAGATTAGCTTTGGGCAAGCTAACACAAACTAAACTTTAAACACACATATTAACTTACGTGAACATATGTACTGGATTTTGGCTACACTTAACGAATGTGTGACAAAACATTTAGTGTGACCATATGTGGCTTTTAGTCACAGTGTTCAAGTGTGTGACATATATTTGTCACTGTTTATATGTATATCGTGACTAATGCTTCAACCTTACTTTTCATTTGTCACTCATTCCAATTTCAGATGTGGCTAAAGAGTTGGCAAAACATATCAGTCACCCTTAATTAATGTGTGACAAAACTTGACTCTATGATTTAGACACACCAAAAATTACTTCATGTGACTAACGCATCAAGGTTACTTGCCTCGGGAATCCCGAATCGTACGAAGAGTTTTTTAAGAAAATGAATGACTACTCTTGCATCGTTAGTCCTAAGGGCTTGGGCCTCCACCCATTTGGATACATAGTCGATAGCCACTAGAATGTATTCATTTCCTCGAGATGATGGAAAAGGTCCCATGAAATCTATACCCCAAACATCGAATATTTCGCAGACTTGGATATAGTTCTGAGGTGATTCATCCCTCCGCAAGATGTTTCCTGACCGTTGGCATGCATCGCACGTTTGAACGAATCTCTTAACGTCGCGGAAAACAGTAGGCCAGTAGAATCCGGCATCAAAAACTTTTCATGCCTTGACATTTACACCGTGATGCCCGCAGAAAATAGTAGGCCAGTAGAAAACAGATGGTCCCGCATGACATTCTCTCATAATCCGATCAATTTCTCTTCCAGCAACACAACGTTGAATGATTTGATTGGGGCATATGCAGAATAGGAAGGGCTCATCCTAGAAATAGTATTTTAGTGCGGTGAAGAATTTCCTTTTATCTTGCCTAGTCAAGTAATTTGGCAAAACCCTACTAGACAAATAGTTAGCATAATCCGCATACCATGGCTCAGTTTTCTTAATGGCCATTAGCCGTTCCTCGGGAAAAGAGTCGCGAATTTTAGAATGGTCTAATTGCTCAAGGTCTGGGTTCTCTAATCGCAGACTTGGAGGATCGACAACAAGATTTTCAGCTCCCTTTTTATCTCGAATCTCAATGTCGAATTCTTGAAGCAATAGAATCCACCTAATAAGTTGATGTTTTGCATCTTGTTTGGAAAACAAGTATCGTAAGGCGGAATGATCTGTGAAGACGACAATTTTGGAAAGGACGAGATATTGCCTAAACTTATCGAAGGCAAAAACCACAGCTAAAAGCTCTTTCTCGGTGGTCGTATAATTTTCTTGCGCTACGTTCATGGTTTTGCTAGCATAGTAAATTGGTTGAAAGTGCTTCTCCTTTCTTTGGCCAAGCACGGTGCCTACAACATAATCACTAGCATCGCACATGATTTCAAATGGTTGGGACCAATCAGGGGTGACCATTATCGGGGCCTGAGTTAGATCTTTCTTTAGGCGATTGAATGCTTCCATGCATTCTTTAGAAAAATCAAAAGGGGCGTCCTTGACAAGAAGTTGTGTCATTGGCCGAGTAATTTTTTAGAAGTCCTTAATGAACCTTCTATAAAATTCCGCATGACCAAGAAAGTTTCGAATGGGCTTCACGATAGTAGGATAGGGTAGTTTGGATATTGCTTCGATTTTAGCTCTATCGACCTCGATTCCATTTCCGGAAACTTTGTGCCCCTAGACGATTCCTTCTCTCACCATGAAATGGCATTTTTCCTAATTCAGGACTAAATTTGTTTCTTCACACCGTTTCAACATCTTCCTAAGGTTGGATAGACAAAGGTCAAAGGAATTCCCAAATACCGAGAAATCATCCATAAAGACTTCCATGTTGTCTTCAATTAATTCATGGAATATGGCCATCATGCATCGTTGAAAGGTGGCGGGGGCGTTACATAATCCGAAGGGGATTCGCTTATAAGCAAAAGTCCCGTAAGGGCATGTAAACGTAGTCTTTTCTTGATCTTCAGGAGCAATGAGGATTTGGAAGTATCCTGAGAAACCATCAAGAAAACAGTAGTACTCATGCCCGGTTAACCTTTCGAGCATCTGGTCGATGAATGGCAAAGGAAAATGATCTTTCCGGGTGGCATCATTTAACTTCCTGTAGTCGATACAAACACGCCAACCAGTAACCATTCTTTGCGGTACAAAGTCACCCTTTTCATTTTTTACAACCGTCATTCCTCTATTTTTTGGAACCACTTGGACTGGGTTGACCCAAGCAAGGGCTATCCGAAAAGGGGTAGATCAGGCCAGCATCGAGGAGCTTGACGACCTCCTTTTTCACTACCTCCTTGATATTAGGGTTAACTCTCCTCTGAGGTTGAACGGTTGGTTTGTAATCTTCTTCCATAAGAATTTTATGAGTACAAAAAGTAGAATCAATACCCTTAATGTCAGCAACACTCCTGCAATCACTCCTTTCTATTCTCTTAGAACTTCTAAGAGTTTCCCTTTCTGTTCAGTGGTCAGCGAAGAGCTTGTGATGATAGGGAGTTGGTCCTCTTCTTGAAGGAAGGCGTATTCTAAATGGCTCGGGAGATCTTTCAGTTCTAAGGTAGGAGGTTCCTTGATTGATGGTTTTAGCTTCTTTTCTGGCTTTTGAAGTTCAAGAGGTTCAATTTCTTCCCTACGCGGGTAAAAGGAAACAGCTCCAACCATCTCAATCTCTTCATCATTGTATATCATGTTGTTATCATCATTCATGAATTCGTTTAATAGATACTCATCAATGCAGCCATCTATGTCATCAACAAATTCATCAACTTCTTCAACAAAATAAATACGGTGATCGTAAGAGGAGGAATGACTCATAGAATACTTGATGTCGAAAAGGGTCTTCCAAGGATTATCGGGACCGATTTATCTTCCTCCATTTCTAAAATCACGAAATCAACCGGAAACTTGAACTCTCCTGCTCTTACAAGAACATTTTCACAAACTCCAATAGGATGTTTGATTGATCGATCAACTAACTGAATACTCATTCTGGTTGGTTTCAGCCCTGAATATCCGAGTTTGAGGAATAAGGAATGGGGCATCAAGTTAATGCTTGCCCCAAGATCCACCAAGGCATTTTCATAGAAAGTGTCCCTATAGAGCAAGGAATGGTGAAGCTGCCCGGATCTTCTTTCTTCTTGGGCAAGCTTTTCTGGATGATAGCCGAGCACTCTTCTCCTAATGATATCAACCCTTCAAGTTTCTTTCGATTCGATAATAACCTCTTGAAGTATTTGTTGTATTTAGGGATATGATAAAATACATCGAGAAGTGGTACGTTGACGGAAATCCGTTTTAAGAAAGACAATATTCTCTCATTGTCTTCTTCAGCATTTTGATTTTTTAAACGTGAGGGATAGGGAATCCGTGTGAGAGTCGGTCGCTGGGCAGGTGCTGATGTTTGTGGAGGGGGGTCGTGGGGAGTCGAAGGAGGTTCAGGAATCGCTCCATTTCCTAACTCAGGCTCCCTGGTGGTGGGATTTTGGTCGGGGTATGGGGGATCCTTGGTAGTAACTCCTGATCGAGTAGTAATGGCACAAGTTGGATCGTGCTGGGTTGGACCAGGTTCGCTTATTCATTTGTAGAGTTCAGCGAACTGGCTTTCTAATTCAGCTTGTTTCTCTTGAATGAATCCTTCGATACCCTTTAAAAGCAATACTCCTTCCATGGTAAATTGCCCGAGTTCATTTTCAAAGGCATCACGGATGGTGTATTCAGAACCCTCCTTTCCCTCAGTCTTCCATTTTAGATTTCCCCAAGGAGTGCATTCATCGTTTTGATAGAATGTGAGAAGGGAAGGGTCATCATAAATGTCATGACTGGAAAGGAAAGCGTACTCTTGGCATGTGTTATCATCATACTCATCGCTCTCATGTGACCGTCCACAAATGTCGCATATGAGGTATGGGTTAAGCAACCTCTTTGATTCTTGCGACTTCGTGAGGTATGCAAGCTTCTTTTGCGCCCTCCTCATTCGATCATCGAGAGATAATGGGCTTTTATTGGAGGCAGCACAAACACTCATCACAGTTACTGGCTCATTCCATGTGTTGTCTTGGTCTTGGACATACTCCTCAATACGG
This sequence comes from Chrysanthemum seticuspe, assembly GCA_019973895.1. Taxonomy (NCBI): domain Eukaryota; kingdom Viridiplantae; phylum Streptophyta; class Magnoliopsida; order Asterales; family Asteraceae; genus Chrysanthemum; species Chrysanthemum seticuspe. Next base: position 195,963,100 of record BPTQ01000006.1, on the reverse strand, counting down.
TCCCATCCTTCTTTTGAATTGAGATTGGAAATTTTTCGGCCAGTTGAGAAGTTAATCCCTTTTTTATCACTGCGGGAGACATTGTCATAAAAGATTTGAACAAGCAACCAAAGGTTGATACCATGGTGTGGGGCTTGTTGAATAAGATCTTTATAACGAGTCCGGGAGTTGACGATAGATTCTCCATTTTTTTGATGGAAATGAAGAATTTTGCTCCTGATGGATGTAGTTCTCCCAGGGGGAAAGAACTTTTTGGGAAATTTGGTGTGAGTTGTTCCCAAGTGAAGATGGACCTTGGAGGAAGCTTATCTAGCCACTCCTTGGCCTGTCCTTGAAGATAAAATGGGAAAAACCAGAGTCTGGATGTCACCTTGGATGCTCCGTCAGCATAGATATGCATTTTGGATAAACCAAATGACATGCATTCTGGATAAGCCAATTGTCGGTGGCATGCAACACCTCATTGACCTGTTCAGAAGGGTAGACAATGGCGCTGGTAAATCCAGATGCAGAGGGGGAAGAGTACTCCCTGAGGGATTTTGCTTCTGGTCTATTGATGGGTCCATTGACCGGAGTAGCGGGAATTTCCTCGCTATGTTGGCTCAGATTGTCAATGTTGATGGCTTCAGGGGATTTAGGGGAATGAGTGTGTTAGCCTTAATTGTTTTATTAGAAGTGATGGTCATTCACGTTTAGGAACTTTGTAACGTGTGTTAGATATCGTGCTAGAATAGTCAACGGGCTCGTGGATTGGACTAAGCTAAATGGGTATTAGTTTAGTTAAGCTTGCCTTATATCCAACCCAACCCATGTCCAAGCCCATGAAGCCCATGGAAAGCCTTTTAGGGCATCTTGTATTCCAAGTATAAATACCCCTCAAATGGTCATTTGAGGGGTGTACTTGAGTGTGTGTGTGTGTGTGTTTTCTTTCAAGTAATACAACTTTATTGTTTTTCATCTCTTTACACATATACACGGATTTCATATAAACATTAAGTCACCAACATCTTTCTCTTCTTACTTCTACGCATATATTTGTGTTTGGGTTTCACGAGTTCTACGCATAACTTTGGTTAACGTAGGTATTTCGTGATAAGGTTGATATTTGTAAGGTCCTACAATTGGTATCAATCGCCTAACAATGGTTTAGGAGTGTTTTGGTTGAAGTTTTTTTTAACGAGTTACGCGTAGTTTTTATTCTCAAAGATTCACGCATAAAACTTTTATTTTTGCACTTAAATCTTCAAGATTCTTATGGTATAAGGTTTATATAGTGTTAAAGATTCTAGTTTTGGCAAAAAGTTCGAAGCTTTACGTGTTTTAAATCGTTTTTAAACTCGTATTTTTTGCGTTGTCCATTTCTACGCGTAAGAGAACTAAGCACGTTGGGTGAAAAAGGTCAAAAGATTTGTGTTATTGGAATGTATTTAAGGCTGTTTGTGCAAGCGAAATTGTTTGAATCGTTGGAAATTTTTTACGCGTAGGTCAAAACCCTAATCTTACGCGTAAGAAAGTCAAAACCCTAGTTTTCTACGCATAACTTTTTGGTGAAGAATCTTCGTGCAACAAAGGTGACTCAGTGCTTCCCTCACTTGGATAAGTGTGTGGCACACTTCGACTTTCGGATATTTTTTACGCTGTGACAGTGTAAAGGATTTTTGGTTTTAAACCAACTCTTACGCATAAGCTAAAAGCTTACGAGTAAGCACTCTACGCATAAGTTAACTCTTACGCATTAGGTACTCTACTTCTACGCTTAACGTTTACGCATAAGACTTACGTTTAACCTTAAGTTTACGCGTAACTTGGATTTCTACGCATAAGGATTTCTACGCCTAAGCTCTTTACGCATAAGGAATCCTACGCATAAGATCCTACGCATAAGCATCCTACTCATAAGCACTCATCTCTACGCATAAGAACAGTTTTACGAGTAAGATTGTGATCAAAACTTCAAACGGCTATAACTTTTGAACCGTAACTCCGTTTTCAGCGATCTACCCATCAAAACGACCGTGAGAACGAGGAGAATAGACCGCCAAATAAACAAGTCAATCTTCAAGTCCTAAAAACGCTCCGAAAAGAAGTTATTAAGGTTTTTAAGTTTTTTGACCAAATTTTCACTACAACAACCGAGCTTAATCTTCATCAATCACAACTCCTTTATCGTTGAATCGATCCTACATCAACTTTATCATATCATACCTTCATCAATGGCAACTCAACAAGACATTCATGCAGCCGGTGCCGAAAACCGTCCTCCTATGTTGGAAAAAGGTGGTTATCTTCAATGGACAAGTCTAATGCTTCGTTACATCAAGACAAAACCTAATGGAAAATTGATGATCAAATCCATTCAGGATGGACCCTTCATACCTCGACAAGTCCAAGACCCTGGAAATGCTGATGCAACACCTCCCGCCCCACCATTTTTTTGTCTTAAAAAAGAATCGGAATACTCTGAAGATGATCAAAAGCAAGTCGAGGCAGATGACATGGCAATTCATATTGTCCAACTGGGTTTACCAAGAGACATCTTTGCTGCTGTAGACAGTTTTGAAACTGCTTTCGATATGTGGGAACGTGTTAGACGGCTTTGTCATGGAACTGAAATTGGTCAACAAGACACAGAGAACAAGCTGCTAACTGCTTGGGAGAAGTTTACATCTACTCCAGGAGAATCCATTGAATCCTACTATGGAAGGTTCTGCACTTTAATGAATGAGCTTATCAGAAACAAGTTGACACCCAGAACTATCGTGAGCAACATCAAGTTCCTGAACAATCTACCAGAAGAATGGGGACGATATGTCACTATTGTCAACCAAACAAAAGACTTACATCAAGTGAACTTTGATCAACTCAACGATTTTCTGAAACAAAACCAAAATGAAGTGAATGAAGTCAGGCAAGAAAGATTAGCAAAGAATCATGATCCATTGGCACTCATTGCAAAGACTCAAACTCCAGTGAATACACAACAACAACCTTCATCATCTTCCACTAACAACAACTTGCAGCAATACATCCCTCAACAACAAAACTATCCACCTGAACAACAACATTACCAAGAACAAGGAATCACTGATCTTGACATGGAACCAGAAGAAGCTTTGTCTCAAGTATTCTCTTTATTGGGTAAAGCATTCAGAGGTCGCTATTCCACACCAACTAACAACAACCAACGGATTTCATCAAACACTCGCAACAGGAAAATTGCACAGCCGGGTGTGAACATGGGTAATCAAAGACAAATGGGTGGAGTTAATGTGAACCCACAGGGATATGCTATTGGATTTCGCATGGGTAATCAAGCGGTTCTGAATCAGGGTAATCAGATGGGTCAGAATGTTGGGAATAGAGCAGTGGGTAATCAGAATGGGAATGTTGCAGCTCCAGTCATTGGGAATTATGGAAATGTGAATCAGGGTAATCAGGTTACGTGTTATAACTGTCAAGGATTGGGTCACATGGCAAGGAATTGTCCAACTAAGCCAAAAAAGAAGGATCTTGCATATCTTCAGAAAGCTATCATGTTGGTACAAAAGGAACAATATGGACTTCAATTGAGTGCTGAGGAACATGACTTCATGGCTATTATGGATGATTTGGAAGACCTCGAGGAACTCAATGCAAACTGCATCTTCATGGCAAATCTTCAGGAGACTAAGTACGACACAGATTCTGACGCACCTCCTGTCTATGACGCCAACCCAGTATCTGAGGTACCAATCACTGATCCATGCTATAACAATGTCATATTTGATGTGTTTACTCATGACGAACAACATTATGTGACATCAGCACCTACTTATGATACATACCTGGACAATCCGAGTTGTAGCAATACTAACTCTGAGACTCCAGATATGGATCCTAGTGGAGACTGTGTGGCACAAAATACTGAGACTGATGAGGAAACACGTGCTTATTTTGAATCATTAATCAATAAATGTGGCATTGAAATGGAAAAAGTCAAAAAGGTCAATCGCGAAGTTAAGGCCGCGAATGCTAAATTGACCGCTGAGCTTGAGAGTTACAAGGAGAACGCAAAAGCCTTTGAATTTCAGAAAAACAAAGAATCAGAATTAGAAATTGGTTATCGAAATTTGGTTTCTAAAGAACAACTTTTGCAAATCAAGTATAACACACTTGATGTGAATTTGAACTTAAAAATTAAATCTTTAAACAAGGAAATTTCTGATTTAAATAACCAACTTTCTAAACAAAAAGAAATGTTTTCTAATCATGAAAAAGAGAAGAAGCAGTTGATTACTGATTTTTAAAAACGAGAAGATTCTCTTCTTGATGAAATTCTTTATAAAAATGAGATAATCCAAACTTTGGAAAATTTGCTTCTTAAAACGGGTCATTCTGCTCAAACAATCAAGATGCTTTCTAATCAAGTAAATCCGCGTTTTCATACTAATAATAGAATGACACTTGGTAACGACCCTTCTTCATTCCTCAAGAAAGCTCATAAATCTCAGAATGAGTTAAACAATGGAAATGTTTTGCATAAACCCATAATTGTTCGTGATTCTCTTGAAACGTTAGAACTATCTGAGGAGAGTAGATCAAAAATGAAACAAAAGAATCCGGAAATCAAACCTATTGATTATAACAAATGGAAAAAAATTAACGGAATTACTTTTGTTAATCAAAAAGAAAAGTCAAAGTTCTCCATCACACCAAGTGTTTCAAACAAAGAGTCAACACCTGTTTCAAAATCTGTTTCAAAACCAGTTGTTGTCTCAAATTCTCTTTCGAACATTGAGCAAATGTCTTCAAACAATCCTTTTAACACAAGTGATGCGAGAAGTATTTTAGAAAATGTGAAAACTAGAATTGTGGATCTTCAAGACACTGTTAAAACTAAAACCACTATTACTCCTAACAACTGGTTCTCTAGTTTTGACATCGAACAAAGAAAGTTTTTTGAAACTCAAATTGCCCCTCAGCTGAATGCCATAAGTGCAAGGGTAATTCATTTTGAACAAGCGTTTTTTAAAGAAACAACTGACTTTGTCAAGGACCACAAATCCCTGGTAAAGCAAGCTAATGACTGTGTTGAACAAATCAAAGTTTTGAAAAAATTAAATGACTCTCTCTTCGAAGATGTTCTGACTACTGATATTATGTCCATCATTTTGCAAACATATTTTGTTGAAGATCATGAAAGACTCCAGTCTGAGACCTCCAAAATTGTTTCACAATATGAAAAACCACTTGAGAAACTTGAAAAAGAAAATATCTCATATTTTAAACAACTTGATCGTAAAACTGAGGAATGCAAGTATGACAAACTGTCGTATGAGCGTGCCTACAATGACATGAAAGCGAAAAATGATCTTTTGAGGACTTAGCTGGAATGTCAAAAAGGAAAGGAAGTGGATACTGTGATTAAAAAACCATTGACTGCAGAGAAAGCAAATGTTCCCAAACCGGTTTCCAAACCAAAAATGTCTGTTTCTATGCCTCCTCCGAAAGTCAATGAGAAAAATGTTTCATCAAAACCAGTCTCTCCACCTGCCCCACCTAAAAAAAATGTTGATAAAGGAAAAGCGGTTATCGAGAAACCAAAAGTTTTATCACCTGGCCTTTTTAAGATGAGTACCACTAATGCGTCTGCCTCCACATCTAAAACATATGGAAGAAATGACATAAGTTTAGAAAATCACTCTAAAGAGACTAGGAAAGCTGAAACCACTTCTCTAGATAAGATTGTGAATCCTAATGAGTGTGCCTTACCTTCTACATGACTAGGAAGCACCTCTAGGAGCAGCAGACTAAAGCCTAAGAGCAATACAAGGAACAATAGAGTCTCGCTTGCCTCTAAGAGTAGTCCCTTGAATAAAGAGAAGAAAGTAGAAGAACACCCTAGGAATTTACTGCTTTGTAATAAGAAAGACATTTCATCTGAATGTAATGAAACTATGAAACTTGCTAAGTCTAATGAATCTGTTGAATCTGTTTGTTTAACTTGCAAGAAATCTTTAACTAATGTTCATGATGATTGTGTTTCTAAGAATGAGATTGTTAAGCCTGTTAAGAAGAATGTTCAGAAAAGAACTTATGCTAAACGAATAGGAAGACTAGTTGCGAGACTTAGGCTTTACACTACTGATAGGAAGCATAATGTTTACTTTAGGGATGACATTTGGAAACCAACGGGTAGAACTTTCACACTCGAGAATGGTAGAATGAGTGATGCACCTGTCTTACATATAGACAACTTCTATGAGTGTGATCAGGATTTTACCTCTAACCCAAAGGAACCAAAATCGAAACGGTTTCCAAAATCTTCTTCTTCTGTGATTGGCAGGTTATCGAAATATGTCTTTAGATCGTCGACTCGGGTTGCTCCAAGCACATGACCGGGAATCTGAAGCTGCTGATCAATTTCGTCTGGCAATTCATGGGAACCGTAAGTTTCAGAAATGATCATGTAGCAGCTATCATGGGTTATGGAGATCTACCTTTTGGAAATTATTTGATCACTCGGGTTTACTATGTCCAAGGGTTGGGACACAATTTGTTTTCCGTTGGGCAGTTCTGTGATGCAGATTTAGAGGTTGCTTTTAGGAAAAATGCTTGCTTCGTTAGAAACTTGGATGGCACTGATCTCCAAACTCGGAATCGTGATACAAACTTGTATGCTATCGACATCAATCAAATGGCCTCTTCATCACCAATATGTCTTATGACACGAGCATCTGGAACACAGTCCTTTTTGTGGCACAGATGGTTATCCCATCTCAATTTCGACACCATCAACAATCTTGCAAAAGACAACATCGTCAATGGACTTCCAAAGTTCAAATACACCAAGGATCACTTATGTCCATCATGCGAACAAGGAAAAAGCAAAAGAGCATCATATAAACCCAAACCCGTACCTAGTTCGGAAGCAAGGTTGCATATGTTACACATGGACTTATGTGGCCCAGTGAGAGTTGAAAGCATTAGTGGGAAAAAGTATATCCTTGTTATCGTCGATGATTATTCGAGATATACATGGGTTCGGTTTCTAAGATCAAAAAACAAAGCACCAGGCATCATCATCACCTTCCTGAAATGTATTCAAGTACTTCTTCAAGCTCCAGTAAGAGTTGTAAGAACAGACAATGGCACAGAATTCACTAATCAGGAGTTAAGAGCTTATTCTGAAGATGTTGGAATAACTCATCAAACATCAGTTGTTAGAACTCCACAGCAGAATGGGGTAGTTGAAAGAAGAAACAGAAATCTTGTGGAAGCTGCTCGCACAATGCTAATCTATTCTAGTGCACCGTTATTTCTTTGGGCTGATGTCGTTGCCACTGCTTGTTTCACTCAGAACTGATCCCTAATCCATCCTAGATTCAATAAAACCCCGTATGAGCTTGTGAACAACAGAGAACCTGATATCTCTTACTTTCACGTGTTTGGCGCTTTGTGCTATCCTATAAATGACAGAGAAGATCTTGGAAAACTGAAAGCAAAAGGTGATATTGGAATCTTCATTGGATATTCAGATAACTCGAGGGCATTCAGGGTGTATAACAGGAGAACTAGGAGGATCATGGGGACGATGAATGTGAAATTTGATGAACTTTCACATATGGCTTCTGAGAGACTCGCTCTAGAACCCGCACTAAACCAGCAGACTTCTGGACACATCAGTTCAGGACTCGTACCTCAAAGAGCTCAATCAACTTCGTTTGACAATCCTAAAGAACAAGAATGGGAGAATTTCTTCGAGTTAATGTTCGATGAATACTATGGTGGAACTTCGACAAATGCATCAAACCATCATTCTGCTGCACCCGCCCAAAATCATCCACCACCACCAACAGAAGATGCATCTACAACGGTCGAAACTAATGCACCAACTCCATCTACATCATCTACATCTACTACAGTTATTGCACCCGTTCTACCAGCAGTTGATGAGCAAAACCAAAACCAGAACGATGCAACGCTAGATGAAGACTTATTTGAAAACCCGTTTGCTACGGAATCAGCTGAATCTTCCTCAAGCTTACGAGAACCATCTAACTCGAATACGTTTAACCAACGGTATCCTTCTACTCTGAAGTGGACAAAAGACCACACAATTGAACAAGTTATTGGTGAACCTTCAAGGCCAATTCAGACGAGATGCCAACTTGCCACCGATTGCGACTTATGCATTTACGTTTGCTCAATTAGCAATATAGAGCCAAAGAACATTCGCGAGGAAATGACAGAACCCGCATGGATAGAAGCGATGCAGGAGGAACTTCTCCAATACCGTCTTAATGACTCTTGGGAAATGGTTCCAAGACCAATTGACATTCGCGTCATTGATCTCAAATGGTTATGGAAGAACAAAAGGGATGAAGAGATGACTGTAATTCGCAACAAAGCTCGTCTTGTGGCCAAAGGATACAGACATGAAGAAGGGATAGACTTTGAAGAGTCATTCGCGCTGGTAGCTAGACTTGAAGCAGTCAGGATATTCATAGCCTATGCAGCTCACAAAAACATCACGGTTTATCAGATGGACATTAAGACCGCGTTCTTGAATGGAACTCTGAAAGAAGAAGTGTACGTGAGTCAGTGATAAGGTTTTAAAAGGTACCTTTTTGAGGGGTCATTTAAGCCCTTATTCGATCACTTTTGTATCCGTTATTGCTTAATATCGTTCCTTTTCACTTTTTAGGTCTCTTGAAGGCAAAATGCTGGAATGATGCTTATTTGGACGAAAAGGCGCGAATATACGAAGAAAATGGCCAAAGTCAGAATCGAGACACTCAAAGCTGCTGAAACATAAGGCGATGGCGTCACTGCATATCTGCGACGCCGTCGGGAAGGCATTTTGCGACGGCTCAGAGGCGAAATTGCATGTTTTCAAGGGACGACGTCAGGTTCTAAAGGAATAGGCCGTCGCTACTCAGACGGCCTAGATGCAGCCAAGACGGCGTCAGAGCTGAAGGGGACGGCGTCACAGTCATAAGGTGACGCCGTCGCAAGGTTTACGTGGCCAAGACTAAACCCTAATGACGGCGACACGACGGCGTCACAAAACATAAGGTGACGCCGTCGCAGATGTAATCTTATATATAGAATCCGAATTTTTCAGTTTTTGGTGTGTAGTCTTTTGGAGTAAAAACCTAAAACCGAACCAAGGCTTTCTTGTGCAGTATTTTAGGGTTCTAAACCCTATTATACATCAAGATAAGTATTTACTTCATTAATTTAATTATGTCTTTGATTATTTGTGTGTATGCTTGCATGTTCTCCATGTCCGGCTAGATTATTTGTGTGTTTGCTTAGGGAATATGAAACTTAATTATTGAATATTGATTGGTTGATACTTATCTTAGTTGACTAATGATCTAGAGTGCGCTAGATTATTCGTTGTGTACTTAATGCTTGACTTTTCTTTGTGAACTTTAGAATATAATTATCTAGGTAATTGTAGGATAAAGTATTCAAGGACAACCGTAGAGTAGGCGTCTATAAATCACTAGAGGATTTGTAAACAAGACCCTTTGGTAAATTCAAAGAGTTAGGGAAACAAGCACGCCCTATAGCCTTAGAATCACAACGCAACTAGGAATAAGGACGTGACAAATCAACCATCAATAGGAGATAATTAAGGAGTAGTAAAACCTAAGTAAACACATCTTTAAACTATCATACGAGTACACATCAATTAGACATAGACTATCACAACCTTAGCTTAGATAATTAGATAATAGTAGAGTAATCGGTAGCAATACCAACCCCCCAAATCCAATACCCGAGATTCGTACCTTTTCAATTTCTAAAAAAATATAAAAAGATAAAAAATAATCTTCCTCAACCTCAACCTTAGCGTAGTAACTTCTCACTAGCATTCCTATTCCCCTAGAGAACGATATCAATACCCGTGGCTTACCCTAATTACTACACTACAACGATTAGGTTCACTGCCTAGGGTGTTATAAAACTTGCTCGAAGAAAAGGAAGTTTCCTTGACCCCGAACAACGCGTGTAGCGTTATCAAGTTTTTGGCGCCGCTGCCGGTGAATAGAATCTGT